>VZQC01002141.1:1702284-1827089 GCA_009823505.1 Rhizomys pruinosus | reverse complement strand
AAAAAAAAAAAAAAAAGCATCGGAAGGAGGCAAGCAAAACCATCCACTAATATAGTGAAAAGTCGTTTGTGACTTGAACCACAAAAGGGAAATCCATATGCCAGGGACACGACGAAGGGACAACATGGGAAAGGCACAGGATACTCCCACACCAGGCCCTACCAAACCTGGAGGAGATAGCCACAATGGGATCCCCTTGGAGGAGACCCAAGGAACAGAGCTTAGACGAATAATTGCAGACATACGCAGAGAAATTAAAGAAAATAAAGAAGAAGTCATGGAACTAAAGAGAGAGAATGAAAAACTCAAAAAGGACCTAGAGGGATACAATGACAAACTTCGGAAAGAACTAAAGGAACAGAATGACAAACTCCAGAAAGAACTAGAGGGAGAAAAAAACAAACTCCGAATGGAAGTAGAAACACTGAAAAAGGAAGCCAACCAAAGAAGAAAGGAGCACCAAGAAGAGATTGAGAAGCACAAAGAAGAGATTGAGAAGCTCAAAAAGGAAATGGAGGTACTAAAGAAAACACAGGAGGAAACAAAAAAGGAATTAGAACACTCAGTCAATCAAGAAGAAAGAAAAGGAAAAAGCCTCAGAAGTAGAATGGAGGAAGCAGAACAAAGAATATCAGACCTGGAAGATAACACAGAGCAATTAAAAAGCTCAAATAAAGATTATGAAAAATTTAAAAATACACAAAAGTGGAACAACCAGGAAATATGGGACACTATGAAAAGACCAAACCTCCGCATCATAGGAATAGAGGAAGGAGAAGAATCTCAAGAGAATAGTATTGATCAGATCTTCAACAGAATAATAGATGAAAATTTCCCCAAACTAAAAATAGACAAGCCCATACAAATACAAGAAGCACATAGGACCCCAAATAGACAAGATCAGAAAAGAAACACCCCACGCCATATCATAGTTAAAATGCTAGATGCCCAAAACAAAGACAAAATTCTGAGGGCCACAAAAGAAAAACAAGTCACATACAAAGAGAAAAATATTTTTAAATAATGCTGTCCTTCGTCTTGTCTTGGGTTTAGCACTAAAAAATGTGAATAATCCTTTTGCTCATGCATTATGGGGAAATGGAAGGGAAACCTTGTAAACCTAAATTTTAGTGACTGCTTAGCTTTAAATAACTATAAATGCGGAAGCATACCTAACCAGGAGAATGAAATACAATTAAAAGGGCAGGTTGTCATGCCTATCTCAACTGTTGTAAGCCCTCTCAATCAGACAATAAGTGCCAAAGAGGTGTGTATTAGTCACTTTTCTGTTGTTGTGATAAATTCACCATGACCAAGGAAACTTATAAAAGGAAGAGTTTATTTGAGCTTACGATTGATGGTTCCAGGGAATTAGAGTCCATTGTGGTGAGAAGCATGGTGGCCAGGGCTGGAGCAGTAAGCTGAGGGTCACATCTCCCAATGAGCACAGAAAGCAGAGAGAGCAAGAGGCTAGAGACCACAAGGCTTGTTAAACTCACTAAGCCTGCCCCCAATAATGTACTTCCTCCAGCACAGCCACACCTTCTAAGACCTCCAAGAACAGTGCCACCAACTGGAGACAAAATGTCTGAATACTTAAAGCCTATGGGGGACACTGTCATTCAAACCACCCCAAGGTGTAAATTCACTAGGGTCATCCTGAGACTATCCAGATGCTAGGCTAGCTACCTGGAAAAGCCAATTGCCCTGAGCTATTTAGTTCGACTGGGTGTAGAAAGGTGAGTAGAGTTCACCCACCATGACACCAACCACATCTCCAGCAGCCTTTAAAAACCAGATTAATATAAAGTTTGCCACAACTATGCTGCTGAGCATGCTACAGTGTACAGTGCCAAGAAAAAAAAAAAAAAAAAGGCATCCATCAGCTTGCCTGACAGCCACCCTTAAGAGGGAAAGACTTTTGCTTTGGGTAAAAAAAAAAATCAAGGAAAAGGAATATGCTAACATTCTCAAGGGAGATACACACTAATGACCTAGTGAAATTAAGCCCAAAATAGTCATGGGGCACTGCCCTGAGCTACACTGTGTAAGATATGATGCACAATCAAATAGATTTACTACTGCTGACTCAGGCAAAAGCTTAGATAAATTATATGGCAAATTGGCCTAGCCTCAATTGGGTACAGAGTCTAAAAGAATATAAAAAGATAAGCCACAAATAGAGTCTTACAGGTAGAATCTCAGATGGTGCCAGTTTCCAACCATATGACTGTAATCCGTTTTTGTTCCACCACTGCTTTGGCCCTAGCAGAACAGGTTTCTCTTACTAGGCGATCTCATCTTCCACAAACTCCAGACTCTTTCAACAGCCCCAGAAATGGAAAAGACTTTATTGCCAATGCTTCGACTACATTCCCAAGCTTGTGCTGGACATTGGTTGCTTCAGTTTGCCTGTGTCAGAATTTGCTGGCAGCCAATGAGCCTTTATCTTCTAGGAAATTTTTTTTCCTTACAAGTTTTGAATCTATTTTATAACCACCATGCCATGGACATCACTATCAAAAGGGGACATTAACAAGACATCACAGCCATAAAGCCACCATATGAAACAAAGCCACTTGGCTAACTTGCTATGAAGCAGAAGTTTCAGCAATGCTCACTATGGCCAATGAACTTATCCTTTATTCTGCTCTATTCTCTTTCTATTTTTGCTTAAATGCTGAACATGAACTCCTAAATTGCTTTCACTATCAGCTAATGCATCATGATCTGCTCTTTGAAGAACCCTGCCCTTGACAATGTAGTTCATTTTTCCCTTCTGGTACATTAAACATAACATGTACATTTATGTCATTTTAAATGTACAGTTCAGTGGCACAGACTGCATTCATGTTGTGGAGAAATTACCATCAGCATACAGCTACAGAATTCCTGTGTCTTCCCTAACTAAAGCCCCGTACCTATTAAAAATAATCACCACCTCTTCTCACCCCAGTCCTTGGCAGCTACCATCTACTTTCTATCTCTATCAATTTGACTACTCTGTGTACCTTACATTAGTGAAAACATACAATATTTTTCTTTTTATAACTATTTCACTTAGCATAATGGTCATCTATGTGTTAACAGGTGCCAGGATTCCTCTCCTTTATAAAGCCAAATAACAGTCCAGTGTATTGTGATTTTTTTAATGCATAATGTTTTCCTGAACTAGGACAGAAAGGAAATATGTGCAATAAATAAATTAGTATATCTAAGACTACCATCAAAATGTAAAGTACTTTCATACTTACAAATTTTGTTAGTGGATGACAGAATATATTAAAAATCAGTAATAAAGAGATCTATCTCCTAGAGTATAGGGGGCATGAAAAATGTTTCCTGGTGGGGCTGGAGAAATGGTTCAGCAGTTAAGAGTACTGTCCTCTCCTGCAGAGGATCTGGATTTAGTTCCCAGCACCTACACAATTGTCAACAACCAATTGTAACTCAAGTTCCAGAGGATCTAATGCCTTCTTCTGTCCCCATGAGCATTACACACATGGGAATACTAACATACATGTAGGCAAAACATTCATACACATAAAATAAACTAAATGAACAAAAATCTGTTCATGAAATGTCATCTAAAATAATTATCTACTGGGTCTTTAATAATGTGTCTAATTTTCACAAATTATCTAGCTACAACTTATGTGAATAAAACGTGCACTTTTCATTTTTAAACTCATATGATAGGTAATAACATTCTCTGGATCAAGAACAGTAGTACATATCTTTTCATGATTCTTATACCATATGCTTATATTTTCTTCTCACAAAAATTAATAACAAATTCTTTATAGCTCACTACTTAGTAGTGTATTTTTTTTTTATTTTGGGGAAGAAGTCACACAATAAGTGTTCTCATGAGTTTAGACTTTGTAATTAAGAATGATGGTCCCATCCTCAGGCACAGGTAGGTAAGGATGATGGATAAGGATCTGCGTGAGAGCTGAAGCAGAAGATAGAGTTCTTCAAAGAGAAAAACAAATTCTATCATTCTCGGGATAAGTCTCAATGTGGCCTAACTTAATTCTCTGAGGTACAATCAGAAAATATGGCCATATCTCCAAGTGCTTAACTTGGATATCAAAACAGCAGGAACATGTTTTTGAGAAATTGTAATTTTTTACCTGAGCTGGAAACAGAGAATGAAACAGAAACAGAGCTAATATACTGTCAAACACTCGCCATCAGGGGCCCACTTCCAGAAGCCAGGGCCCACCTCCCAGAGTTTCTACAACATCTCAGCACAGGATAACCCCCTGGGATGAAGCATTTGAAACATTAGCCTAGGGTGGACATTTCAGATTAAAAGTATAACAGCGGTAAAGTGAACTAACCAGTTCTCTGTCTCTCTAGAGAGGTATTAATCTTCCTATTACTTCCAGTTTAAGATTGCATAGAATCAAGTAAATCATATTGTCAGAAATGAATATTGTCATTTGGAATGCTAATCGAGTAATGGATACTTCTTTATGAATGACAACTAGGAAGATAACATAAAATTAATTTAAATGGCACTTAAAAGACAAAAAAATATGAAGTAATAAAATTAGTGACCAGGAGATAATATAATTATCCATAGGCATGAATAATAATGTGTTATCTATCTTTCTATGTGCCAGATACAATCTTAGTCACATTTATCAATGATTTCTCTTTTAATTTTCATCACAACTCAAAAGTTGGTAATATTTGTGGATAGAAAACACTCTGTCTAAAATGTAGTAAAGACAGAAAAATGTATTGTTGGAATCTTGTTTTCTGAAATAAATTTGATAGCTTCACGCAATTTATAACAAACGGGACCTTCAGGTGAAAACACTTGATTCAATATCTAAAATCAGGAAGCCAAGAGAGGACTTGAACTGCTCATAGTACAGTATCAGAACACAGGGTAGAGTCATCTGAAAGGAAAGCCTGGATTAAGGAAATGCCTAGATCAGATGGGCCTGTGCCATATTTGGGGGGGAGGGATTTTCCAGATTATTAATTAATATAGGAAGTCCCAACCCACTGTGGGTGGTACCTTCCCTAGACAGGTAGTCCTGGGTTGTATTAAAACCTAGCTAGGGGCTAGAGAGATCACTCAGCAGTTAAGAGCATTGGCTGCTCTTACAGAGGTTTGGTTCCCAGTACACATATGGCAACTAACAACTGTTCATAACTTCAATTCCAGGGGAATCTGATGCCCTCTTCTGACCTTCATGAGCATTGCATGAAACAGGCAATACACTCAAAAGATACACACAAAAAATAAAAAGAATAAATAAAAAGAAAGCTAGCTAAGCATAAGCCTGTGAGAGTTAGAGTGAGCCAGAAAGCAGCATTCCTCTGTGGTTTCTGCTTCAGGTCCCTACCTTTACTCTGGCCCTGACTTCCCTCAATGATGGGCTGTGACCTGGAAGTACAAGACAAAGTAAACCATTTCCACCTCAAGCTGCTATTGTTTAGTTTTATCACAGAATTGAAAAGAAAACTGGAAATCTCAGAAAGTTAATAGGCCTAAGAAAAAAGTAAGCAGATCATTTGCTATTAAATTTCAGGTGTATCGCTTTAGTTTCCTTTCTTACTTCTGTGATAAAATATTCTGACAACAGCACTCAGGGGCCAAAAGGGTTTATTTTAGCCCAAAGTCCCAGGTTATTGTCTACTGTGGCAGGGAAGTCACAGCTGCAAGAGCTTGAAGGAGCTTGTTTCACTATGTCTGCATTCAGAACAATTAATGTACACAAGTTCAGCTTGATTTCTTCACCTCACACAGCCCAGGTCCTGCTAATAACATCAATGAACACAATCAAGACAATCCTCCAGAGGCGTATCCAGAGACCGAACTCCGAGGTGATTACAAGTTGTGTCAATTGATACTAAAAGTTTGCAATTAATACTAACCATCACATATAGGAACATCACAAAAATTATAGGAACTTGGAGTTTTAGATGAGAAGGTATGGCAGAAGAGAAGGAAAGCCCAGAGATGCAGAAATGGCAAGGAAACAGGAGCCAGGCTAGAGAAAATGGGCATCTGTGTCAGGTGATCCAGAAAGGCTGAGGAAGGGCTTTAAGGAGAAAAGTCCTTTGCTGACCTTCAAGAGAATACTTAAAGTCACAGGGCCAAAACAGATTCCAGAAAGAAAATGACTGTGGTAATCATAGAAAATCAACTCCCCTGCAATGCAAAACAATTTCTGATTTTCTACAAGGTGAGTTTCTTCCAGCTTCTCCAACCAGTTCTGCAACTAGCTTTAATAACTGGTGTACTTTTCCTTCTACATAGGCCAAGAACTTTTATGATTAAAACCAATAAGGTGTATTGATGATTATATATAACTGAAAGAAAACTAACATGTGGTATTAACAACATAGCCAGAGGCACACAATTCCCCAAGGTTGGCACATCCCAAGGATAAGGTAACATTTTATTAACTACAAAAGAAGTATCCTTATATTTACAGACAAATATCAAAGACAACACTCTAAAGAGCAGCTTCTTTTGCACTGGATAAGAATAGTACAGAGTCTCACAACTGTACACACACAGACATGGCCTGTGAACTACTTATCCCTACGAAACACATCTACAATGCAACCTCTACGCACAAGACCCAAGCATCATAGACAAAGGACCCATGAAGGCAATAACTACCTCTTTTTTAAATTTTTTAAATTTATTTATTTTTATGTGTATGAATGTACCATCTGCATGCAGGTTTGTGCACCCATGTGCACGCGGAGTTCAGAAGAGGGTGTTGGATTCCCCTGGAACTGGAGTTAAAGACGGTTCTCATCTGCCATTTGGTGCTGGGGATCGAACCTGGGTCCTCTGCAAGAGCAGTCGGTGCTCTTAAGTGCTAGACCATCTCTCCAGCCTGGCAATAACTACCTCTTAACTCTCATTAAGGAAGCTCCTCCATGCAACAGGAAACCAGGAACTCAAAAGGGCCTGAATGGCCAAACCAAGATTAGGAGTCTACAGAGTATGGTTCCATGGACAGGTTGCCTAAATCTGCTTTACCCACCCAGGGCTCAGGGACCATTGAGGAAGAGAGGAGGGAAAGATTGTAAGAGCCAGGGAGGTGATGCAAGACCAAACGGAAGTGAATTCTACAAGCTCCTGGGACCCTGTTCATATGAGCCTACAGCATTGGTGTCAGGATGCACAAGACCCATACAAGCTCAGCTGGACAAAAACCCAGCTCAGAACTGCAGAAATGGGTGGTAGAGCCCAACCTTGGCTGAGGAAATATTAGCAGCGGATGGTGATCAGGTGAGGAAGACCTGGCCATCTTTAGAAAAGAGACTCTGGATTGGCTGACTGGAGTTCAGGGGATGAGCTGGCACTGGGGAGTGAGCGGGGAGGGGAGAGTAATTTGGCACAATGGAATCTAGAACAATTGACAGAAGGTGTGAATTTCAGGAGTAATTGCAGGGGTCAGGGTGCCAAGGGAGAAGCAGGTATAATGGTGATTAAGACTGCCTGAAAACTTATATATAAAACAACATAAAAATTTCAATAAAGGGAAAAAAAGAATATCATCTAGGGGTGTAGCAATCACTCAGTGGTTAAGAGCACCAGCTGTTCCTGCAGAGGACCTGGGTTCGATTCCCAGCACCCACGTGGTAACTCCAGTTTCAGGGACTCCAATACCTTTTTCTGACTCTGCAGGCATTGCAAGCATTGCAAGACAAAGGTGCACTACCCTCATGCAGGCAATACACTCATACATCTAAAATAAAAATGATAAATAAAATACTTCAAAAAAATAATGTCGTGCTTGTTTTGGCAGCACATATACTAAAATTGGAATGATACAGATATGATTAGCATGGCCCCTGCGCACGGATGACAAGCAAATTCATGTTTTTAAAAAAAAGAAAACAAAGAAAAAAATAATGTCATCTAAATGTAATTTCAGCTTATGCAGAATCAGTTATCTAATTACTGGCATAATGCTTGAGCATAAATGCAATTCTTCCAAACTCTCTAATTTTTCTATTATATATCTTTAGTTTATTGACTTATTTAGATCAGTAAAATTTTATTATTTTCTAAAATACGTATCATAATAAATTCTTCTTTGTGGTCGAGTCATGGATAGATTTGCCACTATAAACATTAAAAGAATAAAATACAGTTCATACTTGAAATGTTTATAAACCACTTACTATTAGTTATATTACAGTCATTATGTTCCTGGTATAATTTTACCTATCTTGCATACAAGTATTGCTACTCAGACTGTAAATAAAATTGTATTATTTATCACATTGTTAATCACTCAGAAAATTGAAGTGAGAAATAGTATTGAATTCATTGCATTTGTTCAAAGTTTCTAAGTCAAAACAGTTGTCATCTTAACTGACAATGGAGTTACTTGAAATAAAAACCACTTTACCATCCAAATCAAGACAATAATAGCATCACTTTCCATACTTAAAATTTTGTTACTCACATTTCTCTCTTATAACTCCTCAATATTTAACAAGCAACTGACACAAGTATCCAACTTATAATTCATGTTCCTAACATATAAGGAACTATGACTGTCTTCAAATACATCTGTCATTAATTATAAGTGTTTGTAAATGTATCTGTCAAAGCCATTCTGGTGTATGCTGCCTTCTCACCACTTCAAATTCAGGGAGACATGAATTATCTCAGCAGGCACCTTGTCCTCGATCTTCATGAAAAAGAGACAAAAGAAGGACATTACACATGTTCCTACTTAGAGGTGTGTGGTGATGATGCCATTTAGAAAGTCAGTTATCTGGGCTGGAGAGATGGCCTAGCGGTTAAGAGCGCCAACCGCTCTTACAGAGGACCCGGGTTTGATCCCCAGCGCCCACATGGCGGCTGAGAACCTTCTGAAACTCTAATTCCAGGAGAACTCCAGTTCCAGAGGAATCCGAGACCCTCTTCTGACCTCCACTGCATTGCACGACATGGGTGCACAAACCTGCATACACACAGTACAATCATACACATACAAAAATAAATAAAATTTAAAAAAAAGAAAGTCAATTATGTAAAGTTTAAAGCAAAGAATTAAGCCAGGATCTTCATTTTATATCATAATTATTACACACACCACTGAGTCTCATTAAATTTCTGTGAAGTATGCTTCTAAAGAACTGTGACCTCAGACACCTTTCAGACACTTTCTAGGTCCCATTCTTCTAAGGGCTATGTATCCAATTTTCTCACTGAAACCTCATGTGATCCATTGACACTGACACATTAGTCTTCATATATGTCCAATGAGGACTCAAGGCTTACAGAGTTTCTGTAGCCTCTACCTCACAGTACATAACCAGAGGACCTAGCACACTAGCAAAACTTCAGAATATCAGGTTACTCTGTCTGGAAGCTGACCCATATCATAAAATAAAGATAAATAAATCAAAGAAAGATGACTTAGCAATTTAATTTATGAGTGTCTGATGAAATAAAATAAACAGAAAACAACTGAAACATGAAACCTGTATCATTTACCAGTGAGACTCTTGATTTGACATAATAGTGTACAAGTGGAAAGACCTAACTTTATTCAAAAGCTCAAACTTTGGACTGGGTATAGAGGCAAATGCCTCTAATCCCAGTCCTCTGTAGGCTGTGACAGACAGATCTTTATGAGCTGGAGGTTAGCCTGGTCTACAGACCCTGTCTCAAAAGATAAATAATAAATATAAGTAAATGCTCATACTGATGAATATTGAGATTGTATACTAGGTTTACTTATTAATTTTAAATCTTAAAATGAATTTCAAGTACATTTTGAGTTTTTGGCAAATAATTCTGTTTGAAATAGTCACTGTCCAAATCTGAAGTGACAAAGTTTAATACATAATTCTACATGGGAGAGGATAATATCTTTAGTACATAAAGCAGCTCCTTAAGGTATTACCCTTATGATGCCAAAGACAGTCATTTTCTGAATTTCCAGAATGAATATGTGCCTGCAGAAATAGGGTTTTATATTAGTAAAATAAGGAAGGAATAACTAATTCAATTTCATCCCTTAGAAGTACAGAGCTATCAATAAGAAGAGGTCATTAATACATTAAAATTATTTTATTTATGTATTATGTATTGTTATATGTGTATGAGTGCTTTGTGTGCATCTAAGTGCATAATGTTCATACAATGCCTACAGAAGCCAGAATAGGGTATGGATGGTTGTTAGCTGCCATGTGCGTGCTGGGAAATGAACCTGATTCCTATACAAGAGCAGCCACTGCCCTTAACCACTGAGTCATCTCTCCATTAGTGCATTTTAATATGACAAAGATATATTCACAGACTCCAAAATGGCATGAGATTTTGCCCTAATTTTATGATGGTTTGGTATATTAAATTATGATTCAGAAACATACGGCACTAACTACAAATACATTTAAGCTATAGTATCTACACAAAGAGAAAAATATGGAAAATAGCTTGAATATTAACATTGATTACTTAATGTAAAAGATGGAGTTAGCAAAGAAAGCACCTCTTTTAACTGATTTTTCTTCACATTTTTGTATTTTCATATGTATGTTTTTTATTATTGTGATATATATATATATATGTGTGTGTATATATATGTGTGTGTGTGTGTGTGTGTATCTGTTCAACAGTTGTAAAAATAACATATAATTTTAGGAGGCAATTCCATCTGGCATAGAAAATAATAGGTGTTTAGGATTTAAATATGCTGATAAAATGTATGCAGGCATGAAGATAGAAATGTGAAAGTTGGACTGATATTTTAACAACTTTCGAATGCTTAGATTTCCAAGATTGAAGCAGCACTGAAGGACAAGGTCTGGAAGGAATAAGGCAAGATGGGTTTCAGGAAGGAAGTGTCAAAATTAATGTGATCAATGGTTTCACAGTAGCTTTACATCCTTACACAATATGTAATCAGTAAATGTTCATGGAATATAGGCAACAGTGAATGACTAATGATACCAAAGTGGAAAGGAAGCCTGATAAAGAAATCCAGAAATGGTACTCATAGATGAATCACAGATGATGTGCTAGTATGAAAACACATAGCTTAAAACTGTATGTATGCGTGCATGTCTGTGTGTGTGTCTGTGTGTGTGTCTGTGTGTGTCAATGTTTGTTTCTGTGTATGTGTGTATGTATCTCTGTGTGTATGTCTATGTGTGTGTCTGTGTCTCTGTGTGTTTGTGTGTGTGTGTGTGTGTGTGTCCAAGACCATCCTTACAAAAGGCATAAAGCATAGGATTCAGGACGCAGTCTCAAAAATCAAGCTTCTTGTATCAGATCACAGCTCTAATAGTCATTAGCTGAACCTGGGCAAGTTTTCTCATATTTAAAGGAATGATAGTACCTTCTTCTAAAACAACATTAAAATAGCACTTATCTGATAAGATTAATTTTGATAAAAATATGCATTACATATAGTAAATATCAAGAAAATTTATAATTCTCAGTTGTTTTCCTTTCCATTGAGCCACCTTCACATGGGTAGTTTTCCTCCAGACATAATTTAGATGTGTTTCACAGTGTCTCAGGGCAAGTGGGAAAACAACCTTATGTCATAAACAGCTCTTTACTAAACCCCAAAACAACATAGGCCATAATTATTATCCAACTCAATGACACAAAAAGAATCATGATTTAGAACATTTTAAATTAGCAAAAAACATTAGTCTTATTATAGCCTTCTTCCTAATTTTATATCTTGGTTTTTTCTAAAGGAAAACTTTTAGTTTATAGTTAAGAATAAAACTTTTAATATCCATTAATCATTTGAATCTATTTTATCTTGTTGCCATCAATACAAATTACCAAGTCCCTCTCCAGCCATTTCTACATAGGAGGTTAGATCACCTAACCACCAAGTACAGATATCTTAGGCTTAACACCACCGAGGCACCAACATGTCAAAGTAGTTGCATAATCTTTAAGCAACTTTCTTTTCACTCAGGGTTGTTTTGGCTATTCGGGGTCTTTTGTTTTTCCAAATGAATTTAAGAACGTTTGTTTCCAAGCCTGTGAAGAAACTCTTGGGGATTTTGATTGGCATTGCATTAAATCTATACAAGAGTTTTGGTAAAATGGACATTTTTACAATGTTAATTTTCCCAATCCATGAGCATGGGAGGTTTTTCCATCTTCTGATGTCTTCTTCAATTTCTTTCTTTAAAGGTTTAAAATTTTTGTTTTAGAGATCTTTGGTGTCTTTGGTTAGGTTTGTTCCTAGGTATTTTATTGTTTTTGAAGCTATTGTGAGTGGGAAGGTCTCTTTGAATTCTTTCTCCAGTTGCTTGTTGTTGGTGTATAGAAAGGCCATTGATTTTTTTAATGTTAATTTTGTATCCCGCCACTTTGCTAAAGCTGTTAATCGTTTCTAGGAGTTTTCTGGTGGAGTTTTTAGCATCCCTTTAAGTAAACAATCATATCATCAGCGAATAGGGATAGTTTGACTTTCTCTTTTCCAATTAGTACTCCTTTAATATCTTTTTCTTGCCTTATTGCTCTAGCAAGTGTTTCAAGCACTATGTTGAAGAGGAGTGGTGACAGGGGGCAGCCTTGCCGAGTTCCTACATTTAAAGGGAATGTTTCTGTCATTTCCCCATCTAGGATGATATTGGCTGTGAGTTTCCTGTATATGGCTTTGATTACAATGAGGAAAGATCCCTCCAATCCAATTCCTTCTAGGACTTTAAGCATGAAGGGATGCTATATTTTGTCAAAGGCTTTTTCAGCATCAATTGAGATGATGGTGTGGTTTTTGTCTTTGATTCTGTTTATGTGTTTGATGATGTTTATTGATTTTCATATGTTGAACCATCCCTGCATTTCTGGTATGAATCCAACTTGGTCATGATGGATGATCTTCTTGATGTGGGTCTGTATGCGATTTGCCAGTATCCTGTTTAGAATTTTGGCATCTGCAACTTTCTAATTTCAGAATGTTTTTTCTACAGACATTGGGGCCACACTTCCGCCTCAGCAAGGAAGTATCAAAGAATCTTAGAATTCTATTGGGTGTTATTTTTCCTGTCTTATGACCATTGCCTTCTGAAAAAGTTGTATAATATAAAAATAATTACAAATTTCCTATGCCTATTGGTGGATAATTTCCAGTCTTCTTAAAAGCTGGCAAGTTTAAACCAGAGATATTTTGTTTTTCTAATAAGCCCTGCCCACCATTTCAGTCTTCAAATTCCAGGCTATCGAATTTAAATTCTACTTCCTGCAATTTACTCTTTCTAGAGGAGGAATTGTTTTAAATGAGGCTAAATCAATATTCTTAGTTCCCTATTTTCATAACTTTAAAGCAGAGCTCCCTGTTGTTTTAAGTATAGATGGTTCTGGGGTTAAATATAGCAAATTTAAGGAACAGAGGAGGAGACAAATGAAACGAGTGAGAACACACTGTTTATTGCTTCTCAAAATATCATTATTTTTGCCTAAAGGTGAGTGCTCCAATAACTTCTGAGCATTAATAAACTTTAAATACTGTGGCAAGAAATAGCTCTCTTCCAAAGACTTACATTCCCATTCTAAGTTCAGGACTCTCTCTGGAAAGCAGCTGCCCAGCTAGAGGCAAACACTCCCTGGCTTCCTTACATCCTGCTAGTATTATGTAAGCAAGTTCTGGCCAATGGAATATGGGAATGAGGTATATTGTTTCCAGACCTGGGTCTTAAGAATCTGCTGTACATTCATCATTGTTCTCCATCTCTTCCTCAATTAGTCAGTTGGAGATGCTGGCCAAAGATCACCTCATAAGCCAGATGTTGAAAAAGGAAACGTTGATTCAGCCCACATTTCTTTTTTTTTTTTTCCTTTACATTTGGTTTTATTTTTATCTTCATTTGCTATCAAAATACAAAATTATTTACCATCTATCAGTTTATTAACTATCTAACATTTATTGCCATTATGACATGTGTAAATGACATTAAATTCTTGATTAGGTGATCTTAATCTTTTTTTTTTTTTAGAACAGTGTTTACATTTTATTTTCACTTATATTTGTTTTGTTTTTTTAATTTATTTTTATTGATGCTTTGTGTATTTCATACATCATTTTCCAATTCAGTTCAGGCATATATCCCCTTCCCTTCCCCCCCACTCCACCCCTACCCATCGCAGATCGTGCATTCTGCCGTAAGTTTTCTGCATCTTTCTCTGCTTTTTTGTTTTGTTTTGTTTTCATTTTTTTTAACAATAGGTGTTAATTTTTGTGAGTACAAGCATCCTTCATGTAAAACCAATTTGCAAGCAGTTGTGCCCAAACCCACACAGCTCATGGGTCCCACCATCCTGAAAGGGGGGGCTTGTATGCTCAATCAAGTTGATCAAATGAGTGTCCAGTCTATATTGTTGTAGTTTCACCATTAACCCCAATCGAAGCCCTTACATTCTACCACGCCCCCTCTTCCGCAGATTGTTCCCTAGGCTTAGAAAAGGGGCACAGGTGGATGAGAAGCAAAACACTCTACTTTCTCTGGAGCTGATGTCTTGGTCTCTAGTCAGTTCTGACTGTTTTCTTTCATGGGCTGCCAGCTTGTCCAGGCTTAACCTTTCGATCCTACTAATGAAGCACATGCAATTAGATATTTAGGTATTTAAACAGTATAATATATAGCCTTTCGATCCTACTAATGAAGCACACACAATTAGATATATGGGTATTTAAACAATACTAATTGTTATGGTAGGTTACTTTGGTATAGACACAGATGTTTGGATGGTATGTCAATTCATGATCTACATTTTCTTCTGTCAAGTATGGCAGGGTCTTCGTGTGGTTTATAACATCTCCTAACCATTAGAGGATGTAAGCTTGTGACATCAGCCGTGGGTTATTCCTCCAAGGAGAGAGCCAATAGCCAATTAGATTTGGGATATACAGACATATGGCTGCCACTGCTGCACAGTATTTCCAGGCAGATGAGGTGTAGCTGGTGCTGACGGAGGAGTCTTGCTTGACTCAAGGAGACCTATATTTGCTTTATTGGTTTAGTGGTCTTTGGTAACACTCTCTGGCATCCCAGAGACCATACATCACTTGCAAGTGCGGTCTCCATACATCTTTTCCATGTTTGTATCAGGTCAGCCCGCATTTCTAAGACTGAGAACAAAGGCCATCCCTGGCACTGCTGAGGGAATCAGAAAATGTTCATCATGTTAACCTGCTCAGCTTTGGTGACTTACTTAGTTTATGGAACTAAAGTAAACCTAATAAACGGATATGGCAATATTCCATATGGTAAAAGAAAACTATTCTGAAGCTACATGACTTGCATCTAAATAAAAAAAAAAACATTTATCAAAAATGGATCTTCTATATGGTGTCAACAAATCAATGCTTAAATAAAAGCACATAATTAAAATTCCTACTTTTACAATTTGGTGAACAATCAGTGTTTACAATTTGTCATTCTGCATGCATTATCCCATGTAATTCTGGAAAAAAACACTACATTTGAAGAATTAAAATAAAACATTTTCAAAGTATTTTACTCAAGACTATTGATATTAATTGCCAAGAGCACAATATGGAAGAATTCTAATGAATAAAGGTAATATTGAGAAATATGTAATGTAAAGTAAGCTTGTAAGTTTATGTTCATTCAACTAGGAAATGTTTATGTCTATGTCATGATGATATTCAAGGACTGTGGGAAACAAGCACATGTAAAGGACATGAAGCATGACAGAAGCAAATGAAAAATGAGCTGGGGACACACACCATGCACAAAAGTCACAACAGAAGCCTACAGAATATGACAAGCAGTCTGTGGTACTGTGAAATAGCATGAGAATCTGCTTGAAAATGCACATTCTTTATAGAAAATAATACTTAATCTGGCCCTTCATGCATGTGCAGAATTCAACAGGCAAAGGAAGAAAAATGAACATTCAGCTGGGAGTAGTGGCACACACCTTTAATCCTAGCACTTGGGAGACAGAGGCAGGCGGATCTTTGTGAGTTCAAGGCCAGCCTGGTCTACAGAGTGAGTTCCAGAACAGCTGGGGCTACAGGGAGACCCTGTCTAGAAAAGACCAAAAAAAAAAAAAAAATGAACATTCACTCACATGAAATATAGGATGAGTCCACAACCTTTCCCCTCACATTTGTATAACAGCTGACTTTTGTTCTACTCCTTGTTTGAATAAATGTTTTCTTAAGATAATTCAGGAAACTCTAAATAAAAAGACCTCCTAACTTATTTTCCACTGTTTCCTTCCCTAATATTCTCTGAAAATATAAATATAAAATACTTTAAAAATAATATGGCTATGTATTTCTAACCTTTATGCATATCTTTGTGTATCTTTGGTGACTGAGTATAATTCTTTAACATTCAATTATTAGATCTTTTTGAAGGGACATCTGTACATCTCATACAATGGTTCCCAACCAAACCCAGTTCCCTCCATGTCCCAATCCCCCCATCAGAACTCATGCATCACAACATCTTGACTAAGCCCTATGGAGTCAAGCTCCCAAACCCAGACGTTCTGTGCAAATAGATCTGCTGGATTCTAGTCAGCATATCTAGGAATCCTAGGCAAGGCATACTCTTCCTCATCCAACAGTACTGTCTCCTGTAGTTTCAGTCCACAGTCAGTCCCTCATCCATTTCTCTTGATCCACTTTGTCCTTTACACCATGTATAGTTTTAATTGCCATTATTTTTTTCCTTTTTTGTTCATATATTTATTCCACGGTCAAATAGATCATAACTTAAAGCCACAACGTTTTAAAAGATAAAGAAGAATTTCTGGTTCAGATGCATTAACAAAATAAGCAGACACCAGTCTAAAGTGCAACACTGAACAGGTGTTCTCTGTTCCCATGGTGGAATCATACATAACACCATACATAACATTTCACTAAAGATCTGGGACAAGACAAATAACCCTTTGAAAGAAATTGCCTAATGAATAGAGGCAGACTGCAAATAATTTCTACTAGCATTTTACTGGAAAATCCCCAAGGTTAGGCTAGCTCAAACCCTCACTCCACAGGCCTGGCCTTGGCTTTTGTCTTCCTTCCTCAGGCATATGCAGACCCAGAAAGGGCTCTGTACTCCATGCTTAGCAACAGGTCCAAGTCCCTGAGGACCTGAGCACAGACTGATGTTAATGTGCCTGTGAACAACCTTCATCCAGAACTCAGGGAAATCAGGAGCCCAAACACAGAGCTCGGTATCACTCCTTAAAGAATAGTTTTAACTGTCAAATGAGCTCTGACATATGACAGGCCATATGCATTTTATAAACAAACCAAAGTGCTGTCTTCTTATTTGTTCCTTTGTTTTCATTGACCATTCAAGTAAGAAAAAAAATAGCACAAATAATGAAAAATAGAAATTCAAAGAGTGTATGCCATACCGCAAACCAGTCCTCCACAAGCAAATTCATTTGTTTTGGGGCTGGGAAGCCATGTAGAGGGCGATCAGGCAGTAGATGGTCCCTCCCACAGTCAGAGCCATGGTGGTTCAGTAAAGCATTTGGTCAGGCAGGCCTCGTTTCAGGTGGATGGGCACACCATCAGATTGCTGGAAAAATTTCTGCAGCTCTGGAACTCTGTTCTTCCCAGCATAATCATATGCGGTCACACTGGAGGTCAATTTAGTCAGTGTGGCAAATATGATGGGTGGGCTTCTGCAGAAACCACAGGCTTTAATCCCTGCGGGGTATACGCTTCCGAAGCCCATGCTCCAACCAACTTCGGACTAAAGCCACTAAATTTGTAGTACATGTTGCCTGAAGTCTAGCTTCCCAAAGCCGCTGCCTGCACGACTGCCCCAAAGAAGGACCCGGCTTCCTCTCTTAATTGCCATTATTAAACATGATGAATGATCCATTTGAAGTAGCTAACTTTATGTACACCACAATCCCATTGCTTTAAGTTGTACCTCTTTCCTTATTAAAAAGTTGAGTTTGGGGCTGGAGAAATGGTTCAGCCGTTAAGAGCACTGGTTCCTCTTGCAGAGGAGCCGGTTCAATTCCCAGTACCCACAAGGCAACTAAACAACCATCCATAACTCCAGTTCTGGGGAATTTCATGCTGTCTTCTGACTTTCTAAGCATAGGTACTACATAGGTACACCTACCTACATGCAAGCAATACACTCATATACGTAAACAAAAATAAATGAAGACAAAATATATTTTTTTTAATTATTTATTTATTTATTTATTTTTATGTGTATGAATGTATTGTCTGCATGCAGGTCTGCGCACCCGTGTCGTGCGATGCCGCGGAGGTCAGAAGAGGGTCTCGGATTCCCCTGGAACTGGAGTTCTCCTGGAATTGGAGTTACAGACGGTTTTAGCCGCCATGTGGGTGCTGGGGATCGAACCCGGGTCCTCTGCAAGAGCGTCGGTGCTCTTAACCGCTAGGCTATCTCTCCAGCCCCCGACAAAATATATTTTTAAAAGTTGAGCTTTATCCCATGTTTCACATGTCTATGTTCCAGAGGTGAAATGCTTAATTATTTATTTTCTGTTTACAAAATTATTTTTCTATACCATCTTCTAGGAATGCTGTAACATTGAATACTAAAACATTAGTTTTTCTACTATATGTTGCAAACTATATCCTCATTTTTCCTATATATACAAGCGAATTTTTGTCACACAAAGGCTCTTAATGTTCAAATAAACACTACAAATTTCCTCTTACACTTTTTTCATTTAGAAAGTATTCTCTCAGTAAAAACAGTAAAATAAATATTGGTTTATAATTTTGCTAATATTGTACATATTCAATTTTTGCAAATTTAATGTAATATATTTTGATTGAGTACATAATATGCCCTCACCCATCTGTACCCCCACCACCGTTTTTCACTATTATGTACTCCATTTTATGTATATATATATATATGTCTTGCCCCTCCCTCAGGCATCAATCAGTTGCCAATAGTTTGACAGGGTTGAGGTTTCTTACCAAGGTCCCCACATCCATGCTGGGATTTCGTCTGCCTCCCAAGGCTTAGAGATCATTTCAGAACAGGAGGCAGAAAGATTTTAAAACCCAGAGCTCGTGAGCGGCCATAAGGAAACAGTTTTCCAGACGGCTGGTCAGTTACTCATGTGAACTCACAGCAGTAGTGACAGCATGCACAAGTTCCGCATCAGCTTCAGCCATACATTTATATTTTTAACTCTCCTCCTCTAAGTGAAAAATATAGTTTTTTTTTTGTTTCCCACTTAACACACACTCATACCCAAACACACACCCTCATCTTACTAGGCAAAGCTATCAGTGAGGGAGAGCAATTAAGAAGGATTTATAGTCTATAAAGGCCTGGGGTGAATCCTGGTATTCTTCTTGGTCTGTGGCTTTGGCAAAATCACTAGTTTCTTATCTAAAAAGGGGATAAATATACTATCAGATAACATTGTGAAGCACGAGTGAATTGAATCATGCACAAGGACATAATAAATCCTCTCTAAAAATTGTTTATATTATTATTGAGCTACTGACTCTTTATTACAAACACTCTACAGTATGGATTGGAGGACACTGATCCACTAATAGATAAGCCATCTTCTCAAAGGAAGATTACCTTCTTAAAAATTACAGATAACAAGTACACAATTAGAAGAATGACTCTAGAAAATGGCATTCCAATGCAGGAAATGAATGCAGTAATATGACAAAGCAAAAGACCTTCACTAAGGAAAGCAGGGCAAGAGTCATCCAGGTCAAGAATCTGAGAAACAACGGTTTTGACAAAAAGCAAAAGATTCTAGGCCTAGAGGAAAGGTACTGAAAGGTAAGCTTGTTCAGGTTCACCTTGCACATAACAGGGTTGAAGACCTTGGTGAATAACTCAATGTTTGAGCTTTAGTTCTTCAAAATTTAAATGGAACAAAAGCTATCTTCCTACCAGAGCCAATTCAGTCTTAAAATAGTAACACTAATAAACAATTATTGTGAAAACCATGTTAGGATAATAGATTCTCATTACTATTAGGATAGTATCTTAAGAGATTAAAGGACCAAAATTTGATAGAGAGAAAGAATATATAAATACATGATAGAGAACTTGTATTAGATTATATCAGTTTAACGAAAATATTTTTTAGCCCATTTATTTTTTCATTTTTCTTTTTTATATCATTTTATTGAAGTTTTGTGCATTTCATAGAGCATTTCTCAATCAAATTTAGACCCATTTCTCCTCCCTTGCCCCCCACCCTGCCAGAGCTCATGCATTCTCCCATACACATCTTTCATCTTTTTCTCAGTCTTTTTTAAATTTTTTGATGCAGTTTACTATTTCAGTCAGTTCTTTGACCCAGTCTTTTTTGCTACCATTCCTTCCCATTTGTATTATTCCAAATATGCGTATATGCACACCACACATATACAAAATTATGACATCTGAAAATAAACTATAGGTTAATTTCAAAACATGTTTAGGGATTCACATTTTGACAGTAGATTTGTATGCAGGTAAAGAAACAATATTACTTTACATTCCTACATTACATAACAAGTTCATGAGTAGCATCAGGTATTTACTAAAAAACAAAGAAAGAAAAAAGAATTATTCAGTTTGCCTTACAAATAGAGATCTGGTGCTAGGATCTACAAATGAGGAACACCATAAGTCATTTGCTTTTCTGAGACTGTGTTACTTCACTTAGCATAATGGCTTCTAATTCCATCCATTTACCTACAAAGTTCATGATGTCATCTTTCTTTACCACTGCATAGAATCTCATTGTGTAGATATACCACATTTTCTTTATCCACTTGTCAGTTGAGGGACACTTGGGTTGCTTCCAGCTCTTCACTATCATGAAGAGAGCTGCAATAAACATAGATGTGCATCTATCTCTGCGACAGGATGTCTTGTGGGTATGTACCTATGAGTGGTATGACTGGGTCAGGTGATAGGCTCATTTTGTGTCTTTTGAGAGCTCTCCACACTGCTTTCCATAGGACTTGTATGAGTTTACATTCCCACCAGCAGTGGATGAGTGTTCCTCTTTCCCCACAACCTCTCCAGCATTTGATATCCTTTGTTTTCTGGATCATAGCCAGTCTTATCAGCGTAAGATGAAATATTAAAGTGTTTTTAATTTGCATTTCCTTAATTATTAGCAATGTTGAACACTTTTTGAGATGTTACTCAGCCATCTTTACTTCTTCATTTGTGAAGTCTCTGTTCAGCTCTTTACTCCATCTTTTGAGGTTTTCTTGCTCCTTTGATTTTTGAGTAGTTTACATACTCTAGATATTAAAGATCTGTCAAATGTATTGCTGGTGAAGATTTCCTCCCACTCTGGGTTTTCTCTTCATTTTTTTTATTGTTTCTTTCACTGTACAGAAACTTTTAAGTTTAATAAGGTCCCACTTGTCAATTGTTGACCTTATTTCCTGCACAGCTGCTGTCTGATTTAGAAAGTCTTTCCTATGTCTATGTCTTATAGGTTACTACCAAAGTTTTCTTCTATCATTTTCAGAGTTTCAGGTTTCACACTGGGGTCTTTGATCCATTTGGAATTCGTTTTTGTACAGGGTGAGAGGTAGAGGTTTAATTTCATTCTTCTACAAGAGATGATCCAGTTTTTCCAGCACCAATTGCTAAAGATGTCATCTTTCCTTCATTGAGTCTTCTTGGCCCCTTTGTCAAATATAAGGTGGCCGAAATTTTATGTGCTCAAGTTTAGGCCTTCGATTTTGTTCCACTGATCTACAGGTCTGTTTTTGTGCCTATATCAGGCTGTTTTATAACTATAGCCCTGTAATATATTTTGAGGCTTGGTATAGGTAGTAATTCCCTCTGCATTGTTCTTTTTGCTCAGGGTTGCTTTGACTATCTGGGGTCTATGAATTTTAAGATGTTTTTTCTAGGTCTGTGAAGATGCTCATGAAAATTTTATTGGGGATTACATTGAATCTCTTTATTACTTTGGGCAGGATGGTCATTTTTACTATATTAATTCTTCCAATCCATGATCATGAAAGGTCTTTCCATTTTCTGGGATCTTCTTCAATCTCCTTCTTCAGGGATTTAAATTTTTAATTGTATAGATTTTTTTTATGTCTTTGGTCAGGTTTGTTCTTAGATATTTTACTTTTTGTAGGCTATTGTGAATGTGAAGGTCTCCTTCTAGTCCTTCTCCAATTGCTTGTTATTGTCATAAAGAAAGGCTGCTCATTTTTCTAGGTTAGGTTTGGATCCTGCCACTTTACTGAACCTGTTAATTGTTTCTATCAGTTTTCTGGTGGAGTCTTTCGCATCTCTTAGGTAAACTATCATGTCATCTGCAAGAAGGAATAGTTTCCCCTCCTATTTTCCAATTAGTACCCCTTTAATTTCCTTTTCTTGTCTTATTGCTGTAGTGAGTATTTCTAGCACTGTATTGAAAAGGATTGGGGATAGGGGGCAGCATTGCTGGGTTACTGACTTTAAGGTGAATGCTTCTAAACTTTCCCCATTTAGAATAATGTTGGGTGTGGGTTTGTTGTATATGGTTTTAATTATGTTGAAGAATGTTCCCTCTATTCCAATTCCTTCTAGGACTTTAAACATGAAGGCATGTTGAATTTCGTTGAAGGCCTTTTCTGCATCAATTGAGATGACCATGTCTTTTTCATCTTCCAGTCCGTTTATGTGCTTTATGACATTTATTGATATTTAAATATGTTGAACCATCCCCACTGGTATGAATCATCTCTGGTATGAATCCTACTTGGTCATAATGGTTGATTTTTTTGATGTGTGCCTGTATGCAGTTTGCAAATATTTTTTTGAGAACTTTTGCTTCAATGTCCATTAATGAAATGGATCTATAGTTTTCTTATTTGGTTGTATCTTTGCCTAGTTTTGGTATTAAAGTGATAGTGGCTTCATAGAAGGAATTTGGGAGATTACCTTCTGTGTCTATTCTCTTGAATAATTTGAGTAATAATGGCTCTAGGTCTTATTTAATTGTGTCATAGAATTCCCATGAATCCGTCTGGGCCTGGGCTTTTTCTTAGTTCAGAGGTTTTGTTTTGTTTTGTTTTTTTATTACAGCTTCAATTTCTTCATATATTATGGGTCTGTTTAAGCTGTCAATCTCTTCTTGTTTAAGCTTTGATCATTTCCATGATTTCAGATATTCATTCATTTCTCTTAAGTTTTCAAATTTAGTAAAGTATAGATATTTATATTATCCCTGTGTGATTGTCCAGATCTTTTTGTTATCTGTTATGATGTTTCCCTTTTTGTCTCTAATTTTATTGATTTAGAGTTGCTCTTTCTTTCCTTGGGTCAACTGGGCTAGAAGTCTATCTATCTTGTTTATCTTGGATTCATTGATTCTTTGTATCAGTTTCTTTGTTTCTATTTCATTGATTTCTGCTCTGGTTTTTGTTATTTCTTCCATCTGTTGCTTTTAGGACTCATTTATTGTTGTCTCTCAAGTGTTTTTAGTTGCCGTGTTAGGTCCTTTATTTGTGTTCTTTCTGTTTGTTTTTGTTTTGGGGTTTTTTTTTCTTTGTTTTTTTGGCACTAAGAGCTATAAATTTCCCTCTTAGGACTGCTTTTAAAGTGTCCCGTAGATTTTGGTGTGTTGTATCATCCTTTTCCTTTAGTGCCAGGAATACTTTTATTTCTTTATTTCTCCTATGATTTGTTCATTATTCAGGAGTGTGTTGTTTAATCTCCATGAGTTCTTGTAGATAGTAGGGCTCTTTCTGGTGTTAATATCAAGCTTTATTGCACTGTCACCTGATAGAATGCATGGAATTATTTCAATTTTTTGTATTTGTTGAAGTTTGCCCTGTGTCCCAGTATATGGCCGATTTTGGAGAATGTTCCATGAGGTGCAGTGTAGAAAGTATATTCTTTGGTGATTGGGTGGAGTATTCGGTAGGCGTCTGTCAGGTCGATTTGTTATTGTTTAGTTCAGATATCTCTCTGTTTATTCTTTGTCCAGTTGACCTTTCCAATGGGCTGAGTTGGGTATTGAAGTCTCCCAGTATAAGTGTGTTGGAAATAATGTGTGCCTTGAAGTTAAACAGAATTGTGCTTATGAATTTTGGTGCACCAGAGTTTGGTGCATATATATTTATGATTGTGAAATCTTCACAGTTAATTGTTCCTTTGATAAGGATATAGTGACCCTCTTCATCTCTTCTGATTAATTTTATTTTTTTATTTTTTTTAATTTAATTTTATTAATTTCTGTATGTGTATGAATGTACTGTCTGCATGAAGGTTTGTGCACCCATGTCGTGTAATGCTGCGGAGTTCAGAAGAGGGTCTCAGATTCCCCTGGAACTGGAGTTCTCCTGGAATTGGAGTTTCAGACGGTTTTCGGCCGCCATGTGGGTGCTGGGGATTGAACCGGGGTCCTCTGCAAGAGCGGTCGTCACTCTTAACCGCTAGGCCATCTCTCCAGCCCCCTGATTAGTTTTAATTTGAAGTCTATTTTGTCTGATATTAAAATAGCAACTCCTGCTTGCTTTTTGGTACCATTTGCTTAGAATATTTTTCCCATCCTTTCAGCTTAAGATAGTGCCTGTCCTTGAAGGTGAGATGGGTTTCTTGTAGAAAACAAAAATATGGTTTTAAATAATATATTAAAGGTAAATGTAAATGAAAGTTAAAATTACATTACTGTGAAACTTATCTTTCAACTCTTTAAGTTAAGCTTTAGAGATTTGTGTTAGTGGGTAACTGTTGAGTTTTGAGAACACTGCACATTTCCGTGTGACCCAAAATTATTACTTAACTTGTAACTTATTCAGCTTGGCAAGTGGTTTTGATCCGATGGGGTTCATAGCAAGGAATAATATATTTATTCATTTGAAAACTATCCATTATTTCTTTGATCATCTATTAGATGACACATACAACAAAACTACTTGTACTAAAATTTGGGAGAACTTTAGGTCCTTAAAAATATTAATGATCATTAGCTACATCTATGATAAAAGTGTTTATTCTGGTTTACTTACAAAATGCTGCAGTTGATGGAAATGATAAAGTGTTAACACCCTGTGGATGCAATGAATTAATAAAATGAATATTTGGTAAAAAATCACTTGATAAAGATTATAAACTCTATTTTTGCACACACATACATATATATACATATATACATACATATATATATATGTGGATTTAACTTCTTTTTTTTTAAACATTTTTTTAATTTTTTATTTATTTCTGTATGTGTATGAATGTACTGTCTGCATGCAAGTCTGTGCACCCGTGTTGTGCAATGCCGCGGAGGTCAGAAGAGGGTCTCGGATTCCCCTGGAACTGGAGTTTCAGAGGGTTCTCGGCCGCCATGTGGGTGCTGGGGATTGAACCCGGGTCCTCTGTAAGAGCGGTCGGCGCTCTTAACCACTAGGCCATCTCTCCAGCCCCGGATTTAACTTCTTAATCCATTCTTCTAGTCTGTGTCTCTTGATTGGGTAGTTCAGACCATTAATATTTAAGTTAATTATTTAGAGATGTATATTGCTTCCCTTCAATTTACTTTCTGTTTGCATTTTTGGTCTAGGGTTGTATTTCCACAGTTATACTTGCATTAGTTCATTTCTTTTACCACTTGGGAATAGTTGTTCCTTTCCTCTGTCCTTTGAATTGCTTCAAGTATTTTCTGAAGGGTTGCTTTTCTGGACATGTATTCTTTCATCTTGTTTATGTCATGAAAGATTTTTCTTTCTCCTTCAACTATAATTGACATTTTTGCTAGGTAAAGTAACCTTAGTTGGCATCTATAGTCACTTAGAACTGGGAATACTTTGGTCTAAGCTTTTCTGACTTTCATCATTTGCATTGAAAAGTGAGCTTGTGGCTTTCAGTATTCTGTCTTTGATTTTAGCATCTAGAGTTTTTACTATAATATGATGTGGGAAATTTTCTTTTCTAATCTTGTCTAGTTGGTGTTCTATGTGCTTCTTGTATTTGTATGTGTATGTCTTTTTATCTTTTGGGGGAAATGTTCTTCTATAATTCTGTTGAAAATCTGGTCAATACCATTATACTGGGATTCTTCTCCTTTATCCCTATGATGCAGTGGTTTGGTCTTTTCATGGTGTCCCATATTTCCTGATTATTCCACTCTTGTGTTTTGTTTTAATTTTTCATAATCTTTGCTTGAGCATTCTAGTTCTTCCATATTAGCTTTCAGTCTTTATATTCTATTTTCTGCTTTATCAGTTCTGTTACTGAGGCTTTCTGCCATCCTTCCCTGTTGACTGGATGAGTCTTCGATCTCCTTTTTCATTTCAGCCTGAAATTCCTTTAGTATTTCCACTTCATCCCAGAGTTTGTCATTCTCTCCTAGTTCTTTGCTTTGTCTGTGTGTTCTTTAAGTTTATTGTTCTCTCTTTCTAGTTCTTTGATTCATTTTTCTGTGTGCTCTTTATATTCCTTTATTTCTTTGAGTGTGTCTATGATAGCTCTTTTAAGATCTGTGTCCTGGGTTACCTCCAGGGAGTTCTCAATGTAGGAGTCTTCTATAGGACTGGTAGAACTTAGTGGGGATTTATTATTTAGTTTTACCATGTTATTATTTTTCTTTGTGCTTTTCACATGTGATTTTGTTTTGTTGTTTGAATTCTGTTATGAAACTCCAGTGTTTCTTCTTTGAGTTGAAGGCTGACTTTGCTAGTTTTCTTTAGGTGACTTCTTGGTCTTCTTATTAGTTATGAAAAGCTGGCTGGTCTAGGCAGGATTTCACTTTTGATTTTGTACTGGAAGGACCAGCTAGTTCTCACTCTTCTGGTCTGGAACTTCTCCAGAGGTCCAGGAAAGGTAACAATCAGGTCAGCTTGAACCTCACACTTGTGATGAGAGTCTAAGGGTTCCCCTGTGCTGGCTGTGGGGGCCTGCACAGCCAGGCAGCTCTGCCAGATGTTTTCAGTGTTCTGCTTGGTTCAGGATAAGTGTGTGGGGTTCTTCCAACCTCTGGGAGCTGAACCTGTGCTGATCTGGAGCCAGAGTTCTCCAGGGGTGGGGCCAGGCAGCTGGTGGTCCAACTGCTCCTCCTCGCATGGGAGGCACCTTCCAGAGGTGGGGGGCATCCGCTGGTGGTCCATGGAGCCTACCTGGGGTGGGGGACAGCCACTGGTGGATCACCTGCTCTGGCTAGTATGCCCAGGGCATTCTAGGGGTGGGGAGCAGCCAGGTGTTCTGCACGGCCTTCTGGAGGAAATATATGAGTGTTGTGTGTACATGTGTGTTATGTGCACGTATATCGTACAGTGCCCACAGAGAATAGGAGAGGGCCTCAGATCCCTCTGGAACTAGAGATAGAGATACAGATGGTTGTCAACTGCCATGTAAGTGCTCGATTTGAACCCAGGTCTTCTGCAAGAACAGCCAATGCTTTTAACCACTGAGCCATCTCTCAAAACTCCCTCCTTTTGAGATACGGTCTTCCTATAGCCCTAGGTGGCCTGGAACTATGTAGCTCAGGTTGTTCTTGATCTCATAGAGATCTACCTATCTCTGTTTCCCAACTTCTGGGATTAAAAATATGTACTGCCACACCCAGCTTGTCAGAAATCTTAAAGGTACACTGCCAATTCCTACACAATGATTTTTCCCACCAGAGTGAAACTTTTATTTTTTTTTCCTACTGCAAAGGTCATTTTTAAGTTAGTGCACTAAAGATGTTTTTTTTTGTACTAAGTGGCAACTAAGCATGCCTGGGGTCTTTAAAGACTGAAGCCATATTTCTTCCCAGTTCTGATGTAGATTAGTGTACCACAAAACAGCCATAAAAAGGCCACAACGAGTGAATTTTAGCAAAAACCAATACCACTGACGTAAAAAAATGACCAAAATAAACCTAAATCAGCCACTTCAAAATGACATATTGACATAGTTCTGCAGTCTCCTCAACCAACCTCTACCTTCCTCCAGGCGTTTTCCCCCAGTGCTCAGAACTCCATTCTCAGAAACTTTCAATCATAGCAATGACTCTGGGGAGCCTCAGCTATTCGGCTACCATCACTCCTTGCTTCCATCATCCTGCAGCAACACCCAAGGCTGCCAGCTGGCTAAGACAGACTCTCCCAGGTGTCCAACATCAGCGGTGTTATTCTTCCTCATATTTCAGCAGCGGGTACCTGCCATCTCCCTAAGAATGAAATAGAGATATTCCTCCACTGGGATATCCAATCAACTCATCACTTTTCTAAAGCCTCAACTTACTCTTTTTTTTTTTTTTCCTCTTCTTTAAAGTTGAGTACATTCTGCTTGGTTATACTGCCACATCTGAGTTTTTCCTTATCAGATAGAATCCATTAAACCCCACGCCCTAAAACTTAGTCATTTCAGTTTGATATATGAAATTTACCAGGCATGGTGGGCCACATCTACAATCACAGCCTTTGGGAGAAAAAGGCAGGTGGACCTCTGTGAGATTGAGGCCAGCCTGGTCTACATAGAGAATTGCAGGCCAATTGGGGTTACATGGAGACCTTGTCTTAAACAAACAAAAATTTAAAACAAAATTTGCCTGTGCTTAGTAGGTAAAATTGCAAAAAAAAAAAAATATTCATTTCAGGCAATGAGATAATGTAGGCCTCTGTCTTCTCATCATGAAAATTGGTATGTTATGGATCAAAATTAGTAAGCTTCAAACTTCTATTAAGTTGGTTTCAAATGCTATTGTAGATTACAGAGAGAGAGGAAAGTTACCAGAGGGAGCATTAGTTCACACCTGTATGACCTCCCTTCCTGGTTCCCATGCAACCACTAAAACTGGTAATGAGATTCTCCTGCACATTTCATTGCAAAAGAGTTCAGTGTACCTGAAAAATAATGGGTGCTTCTATTTACATATGCCACTGAAACACAGAACAATAGTGAGAATCAGCACACTAAACAATAATGGCTTCTACTTAAAGAAGGAGAGAGAGTATCACTGAAAAATTTAGAAACCCAATGCTTTTAAATTAACTACAAAAATTGTTAACTCAAAACTATTTAGTCATAAAATATTTTAAGTTATTCTTATTCCATTTGATATCATCAACTTCAGAGCATATATTGGATTTTTTTAGATATGTTTTCCCTGTAGCCCCTGCTGGCCTAGATCCCTATGTAGATCAGGCTAACCTAGATCTCACAGAGTCCACCTGCTTTGTTTCCCAACTGCTGGGATTAAAGGCATGCACCCCTACACCTGGTACGTGTGTTGGATTTTTATGCTTGCAAAACCACCCAGTAGAAAGGGTCATATGTGAAGTCAAGCAAATTCAGTATTTTCCTTTATAATATACTGAACTCTGTATCCTTAGAATACCTCTCAGGCAAATCTAAATATTCTGGATAATTACAGCACACTAGGCATCTGAACTCAGCAACTTGTTAGATATAGTACCATTCCTTGTTTATTGGCTTGTATATTTCTTCAGATTCTGTGTTATATTTGCTCTTTTTCCTCTGGCAGATGTTCAAGGGTGAATTATGCAATTAAGAATCCAAAATTCCACTTCATCCAGATGCCTAATTTGCTAACTATTCACTTGTCGCAACACATGTTTACTATCTATTACATAATGACTGGCACTCAGAACAGCTTCTGGCTTCCATTTCATGAACTGATGCTGGAAATCTAAAGACTGTCCTGGAAAGCATTCTCCAGTGCCATCCCCATGTTATTCCATTAAACTGCATAGATTTATCAGCATCTGTTTAGAACAAGAAAACAATGTTCTTCCTAAAAGTTTTATGTCTAAGAGTCTTGTGTATTTTCAAGATATTTGGGTAAATTTCTAGAATAATAAAATTTCAATCAGCCTCTAAAATTTACTAAAAGTTTAATTGGTCTCATAACAAATAACTATACCTTACCCAGGTAGGAAACATGTGAAACAAGTGTTTACATAATTTCTAACAGTTATTGTTGGATTGTTAATGAAAATTGCTTTTGCTTTAGTTTCTCATGCTCCATGACATGGTGATTGTGGTGGTTTGAAGGAGACTAACCCCGAAGGCTCCCAGTATTCAGACACTTGTGACCCTGGTTTGTGGTGTTGCTATGTGGGTCACAGGACATTTTGGAGGCACAGCCATGTGGGAGGAAGCAATTTTGAGAGTTCTGGAGCTTTGCTGGATTTCCAGTCTCACTCTGCTTCCTGCGCCTGCATGAAGATTTGATGGCTTGACTTTCTGCTCCAACCTCTCCTGCTAGACCTCCCTCATCATTATGGACTCTCCCCTTTGAACTGTAAGCCAAATAAACTCTTCCTTCTATAAGGTGCCTCAGTCCTGGTGTCTTATCACAGCAACAGAAAAGTAACTAACATAGTGATAATGTATCTACTTCATTTACACTAGCATGAAGAATTTATAAAGTGGTAGAGCAGGTATGGTTACTGAGTGCCAGTAATGAATTATATTATATGATATTATCTCCCAGCCTTGTCTGTCTCAACATAGCTATATATGTGGGAAATAGAAATTAAGGTTAACTATATCACTAATATTAATTCCTTAGTTGGTTTTTACTTAATTCTAATATAAGTAATAGTATGTGTTCCCTACCAACCTCTCTATTTTAAGGAATTCCACGCATTTGCATTAATGTCTGTCAGAATACCAAACAAGAAAAGAAGAAAAGTTAGGGAGGAGTCAGGGATACAGGAAAGGAAACTGGAAGAGAAGAAAAGAGGCAGGGAAAACTCAAAGAAAGCAAAGAAAAGGAGACTCAAACTTAATTATACCACCTTCCCCTTCAGCTCTACAAAATAAGGTACTTGGAGAGTACATGATGACTCTGTAAATAACTGAGTGGGAAAGCAGAATAGAAAAGAACCCTAGTAGCAAAAGAGCTCATTCGGACTTCCTTCCCTGGATGCAATGCTCACAGCACTCCATATGTCTCACAGCATCACTTGTGAGGTGAAGATGTGGGACTACATGGCCCCCAATTCCAGTTATGACAGATCATTCATAAAGTAACATACATATAAAAAGTTGTGGTTTTGTTTTAGAAACATTTATGCAATCAATATTGTGCAGAAAAACTTTTGAGAGGATTTATGTACATTCTCCTCTAATTAGTTGTTTGGGACATGGCTTTATTACCTGTACAACATGTTCCCATTCAACAATGACCTCCTTTTCTTTTGTTTGCTGACATCTACTGTCTACAGTGGCTACAAGGCCATAGACAAATCCACACCAACACACAGAATTACATGGGGCTCTCAAACATCTCATCACAACCTGAACTCAGTCACCTGACAGGAGATGAAATTCTGCTAACTTACTTTCTACAGCTATACACCAAGATGCTCCCATCTTCACAGGGATTAACAAGTGTTGATAATACAGGTTAATACCTTGCAGAGTCTCCATATTTATATTATATTATATTATTCCTTTTCAGACAGGGTCTCCTTGTAGCCACAGCTGTCCTGGAACTCACTATGTAGACAAGGCTGGCCTTGAACTCACAGAGATCTGACTGCCTCTGCTTCCCAAGTGCTGTGATTAAAGGTGTGTACCAATAGGCCCAGCTTTATTTATTATTTTTTATTTTATGTCTATGAGAGTATCCCCTGCATGTATGTGAGTGCACCTGTCTTGTGCAATGCCTACAGAGATCAGAAGAGGGTGGCAGATTTCCCTAGAACTGGTGTTATGCCCCCAGATGGGTGCTGGGAATCAAACCCAGGTCCTTTGGAAGAGCACCCAGTGTTCTGAACTGCTGAGCTATCTCTCCAGCCCCAAATTTCTTTCTGTAAACTTTTTTTTAGTAGTCTATATATTCTGGATGTTAATGTTCTGTCAGATGTATCACTGGTGAAGGCTTCCTCCCACTCTGTGGGTTTTCTCTTCACTGCCTTATTTCTTTTGCTGTAAAGAAGCTTTTGAGTTTGATAAGGTTCCATTTGTCAACTGTTGACCTTATTTCCTGTGCAGGTCTCTGATCCACTTGGAATTGATTTTTGTACAGGGTGAGAGGTAGGAGTTTGTGTTGTTCTACAAATGGTGACCCAGTTTTGCCAACACCATTTGCTGAAGATGCTATCCTTCCTCCATCGAGCTTTTTTGCCCCTTTGTCAAATATGAGGTGGCTCAAGTTTGGATCTTCAGTTTTGTTTCATTGGTCAATGGGTCTGTTTTCGTGCCAGTACCAGGCTGTCTTTATGACTATAGCCTGTAACATAGCTTGAAGTCTGGTAAAGCAATAACCCCTCTATGCCTCTTTTCGCTCAGGGTTGCTTTAGCTTTTCAGGGTTTTTGTTTTTCCATATGAATTGAAGGAATTTTTTTTCCAAGTCTGTGAAGAAACTCATGGGGATTTTGATTGGTATTTCAATGAATCTGTATATCAATTTGGGTAGAATGAACATTTTTACAATATTAATTTTTCCAATCCATGAGCATGGGAGGTCTTTGCATCTTTCAATGTTATCTTTAATCCCCTTCTTCAGGGGTTTAAAATTTTGGTTGTAGAGATCTTTGGTGTCTTCGGTTAGGTTTGTTCCCAAGTATTTTTTGAGACTATTGTGAGTGAGAAGGTCTCCTGATATTCCTTCTCCAATTGCTTATTGTTGGTGTAAAGAAAGGCTACTGATTTTTCCAGGTTAATTTTGTATTTTGCCACTTTATGAAACTCTTAATCATTTTTGGTAGTTTTCTGGTGGAGTTTTTAGCATCCCTTAGGAAAAATATCATATATCATCTGCAAAAAAGGATAGTTTGACTTCCTCTTTTCCAATTAGTACTCCTTTAATTTTCTTTTCTTGTCTTATTGCCCTAGCAAATGTTTCAAGAACTATATTGAGGAGTGGTGATAAAGGGCAGCCTTTCTGGGTTCCCACCTTTAAGGAGAATGCTTCTAATTTTTCTCCATTTATGATAATGTTGGCAGTTGGGTTTGTTGTTTATGGTTTTGATTATGTTTAAGAATGTTTCCTTCTGTCTAATTCCCTCTAGAACTTTAAACATGAAGGGATGCTGGATCTTGTCAAAGACTTTTTCTGCATCAATTGAGATGATCATGCAGTTTTTGTCTTTCAGTCCATTTATGTGTTTTATGATATTTATTGATCTATGTATGTTGAACCATCCCTGCATCTCTGGTATGAATCCAATTTGATCATGATGAATGATCTTTTTGATGTGGATCTGTATGTGATTTGCAAGTATTTTGTTGAGAATTTTTGCATCTATGTTCATTAATGAGATGGGTCTATAGTTTTGTTTATTTGTTTGTTTTGGTTGTGTCTTTTTCTGGTTTTGGTATTAGAGTGATGCTGGCATCATAGAAGGAATTTGGGAGATTTCCCTCTGTTTGCATCCTTCTGAACAGTTTGAGTAGTAATGGTTGTAAGACCTCTTTAAATGTTTTATAGAATTCTGCTTTGAAACTATCTGGGCCTGGGATTTTTTTAGTTGGGAGGGTTTTTTATTACATCTTCAATATCCTGAAATATTATGGGTCTGTTTGAACTTTCAATTTCTTCTTGGTTAAGCTTTGTTGGTTCCCAGGATTTCAGATATTCATCCATTTCTCTTAGGTTTTCAAATTTAGTAGAATATAAGTTTTTGAAGTATTCTCATGTGATTGGATCTTTTCTTTGTCTGTTGTTGAGTTGGAGTTGCTTGCTCTTTCTTTTTGTTAACAGGGCTAGAGGTCTATTTTGTTTATCTTTTAAAAGAACCAGCTTTTGGAGTCATTGATTCTTTGTATTGTGTTCTTTGTTTCTATTTCATTGATTTCTGGTATCATTTTTGTTACTTCTTCCTGTCTGTCATGTTTAGGGTTCATTTATTGTTGTATCTCAAATGTTTTTTTTAATTTCATTTATTTTTGTATGTGTATGAATGTACTCTCTCCATGTAGGTTTGTGCACCCGTGTCATGCAATGCCTCGGAGGTCAGAAGAGGGTCTCAGATTCCCCTGGAACTGGAGTTCTCCTGGAATTGGAGTTACAAACGGTTCTTAGCCACCATGTGGGTGCTGGGGATCGAACCCGGGTCCTCTGCAAGAGCAGTCGGTGCTCTTAACTGCTAGGCTATCTCTCCAGCCCCCAATATCTCAAATGTTTTTAGCTGCAGTGTTAGATCATTTATTTTTTCCCTTTCTGTTGTATTTTTTTTTAATGTGGGCACTTAGGGCTATAAATTTCCCTCTTAGGATTGCTTTGAAAGTATCCCACAGGTTTTGTTGTGCTGTATTGCCATTTTCATTCAGTTCCATGAATACTTTTATTTTGTTCTTTATTTCTTCCCTGACCCATTCATTATTCAGGATTGTGTTGTTTAGTCTCCATGTGTTCTTGTAGCTAGTAGGGATTATTCTGGTGTTCATATTGAGCTTTACTGCACTGTGGTCTGATAGAATGCATGAAATAATTTTAATCCTTTTGTATTTGTTGATATTTCTTTCGTGTCCCAGTATGTGGTGGATTTTGGAGAATTTTCTGTGAAGTGCTGAGTAGAAAGTATATTCTCTGGTGTTTGGGTGGAATGTTCTGTAGATGTCTGTGAGGTCTATTTGTTGTACTGTATTGTTCAGTTCCAATGTCTCTCTATTTTTTGTTCTGTTGATCTATCCAAGAGGCTCATTGGGGTATTGAAGTTCCCACTATTAGGGTGCTGGGATTAAATCTGTGTCTTGAAGTCCTTCCAAGTAGTGTTTATAAAGTTAGGTGCACCAGAATTTGGTGCATAAACATTTAAGATTGTGAAGTCTTCATGGTTAATTGTTCTTTGATAAGGATGTGATGTCCCTCTTTGTCTCTTCTGATTAATTTTACTTTGGGTTCTATTTTGTCTGATATTAAAATAACAACTCTTGCTTGCTTTTTGGAGCCATTTGCTTGAAATATTATTTTTCCATCCTTTCACTCTAAGGTGGTATCTGTAGACAAGGTGGTTTCTTGCACACAGCATATAGAAGGATTCTGTTTCCTAACCCATTCTCCCAGTCTATGTCTTTTGATTGTGAGGTTAGACCATTACTATTTAAGGTTATTATTGAGAGATGTATGTTCCTTCCTTTTGCCTTATTTTTTTGCACTCTTGGTTTAGGTTTGTACTTACTCTGTTATGCTTTTGTTAATTTCTCTCTTTAGTTGCTTAGGAATAGTTGTTTCTTTCCTCTGTTCTTTTAATTGTTTCAAGTGTTTTCTGAAGTTTTGGGGTTTTTGGACATGTATTCTTTCATCTTGTTTATGTCATGAAAGATTTTTCTTTCTCTTTCAACCATAATTGATATTTTTGCTGGGCATAGTAGTCTGGGTTGGCATCTAAAGTTGTTTATCAATGGGAATACTTTGGTCTACATTCTTCTAGCTTTCATAGTTTGCACTGCGAAGTCAGCTGTAATTCTGATGGGTTTCCCCCTTAAATTCAATTTGTTGTTTTTCTCTTGTGGCTTTCAGTATTTTGTCTTTGTTTTGAGCATCTAGCATTTTAACTATGATATGGCATGGAGAATTTCTTTTCTGTTCTTGTCTATTTGGTGTTCTATGTGCTTCTTGTATTTGTACGGGTTTTGTCTTTTTTCAGTTTGGGAAAATTTTCTTCTATTATCTTGTTGAAGATCTGATCAATACTATTGTCTTGGGATTCTTCAGTGTCCCACATTTCCTGGTTGTTCCAATGTTGTGTTTTTTTTTAATTTTTATAATCTTTACTTGAGGATTCTTGCTGTTCCGTGTTATCCTGCAGGTCTGATATTCTTTTTTCTGCTTCAGCCATTCTGCTTCTGAGGCTTTTTCCCATCCTTTCCTGTGATTGGATGAATGTTCAATTTCCTTTTTTATTTCATCCTGTGATTTATTTAGTATTTCCACTTCTTTTTGGAGCTTGTCATTCTTCTTGTACCTCCTTGCTTCGCTGGTTGGTTTCTTTTTTTCATTTCAGTCTGGGATCTTCTCAGTGTTTCCACTTCCTTCCGAAGTTTGTCATTCTCTCCCTCTAGCACTTTTATCATTCTTTCCTTCTAGTTCCTTCCTGACTTTTTCATTCTCTCCTCTCTGATTTGTACTTTATGTTCTTTGATTTCTTTGAATATGTCTACAATTGTTCTTCTAAGGTCCATGTCTTGGTTTCCTTCCAGGGATATCTCATTTTAAGACTCTTCTGTAGGACTGGAAGAGTTTGGTGTGGACTTAATATGATCTTTTCCCATGTTCTTTTTTTATGTCTTCAGCATGTGGATTTGTTTTGTTTGTTTGTTTGCTTGCTTGTTTTTTTGTTTGTTTGGATCCTGGTGCCTCAACATTGGCTGTGCCTCAACATTGCCTGCTAGATCATCTGCATCACAGTACCGCCAGCTTGAGCAGAGGCATGGGAGAGGGCTGCCCCTTTGGCCAGCTCTGGTATCCTGTTGACCTGCTGGCCACCTGCTCTCTGCAACCCAAGGTATGAGGTTTCTGGGTGCTTCCAAGTTTCCAGGGGTGTGGGCAGGGCACAAAGCCCCAAGGCAGGTCCCTGAGCTCCACAATGTTGTTCTGCTGCACCCCTGTCTAGGCCCACCTGCCAGAAACATTTTTAATTAAATCATCTTTATATTCTGCTTAAAAAGATGCTCAAGAACTTAAAAATTTGAGAATTAGAGGCAACTGGGTATGCAGCATAGCAGTAGAACATTCAGCATATGTGAATCGCAACACTATTTTTAGAAAAGGAATTCTGAACTTAGCTTCCAAATGGTCTTCTTCTGGCCAGGGGAAGAGAGTGTTGGTAGTACAGAGGTAGTTAAAATGGCATTGCCCTATGCCTTACCATTTTGAGCTGCACAATCAACATGTGGAGAAACTTGGAATTAAAGTCACATTTCATAGATTATGTGATCGAGTTTAAAGCAAATTATAATATAAAGCAATAAATGCTGAAATTTTGTGACAAACTTCATAGAAAATCTCTATTTAAAATATATCCTGCAAATGATCATTTATTTTTGTAAAAATTCATTTATTTTCAGTTCTGCCTTTGTGTGTCTGGATAGAAGTATGCTCTCGTGAGTACAGATGACACAGAGGCCAGAAGAGGGTGCTGGATCCCATGCAGCTTGTTGTGAGCTGTCTGGGTATCAAACCCAAATTCTCTGCAAGAGCAGCAAGCACTTCTAATCAATGAGCCATCTTTCCAGCCGCTAGATGATATTTTCTTATTGTTTCTGAAGGGTGTGTTCCTACTAAAAGATAAAATTAGATGTGGACTAATTCCTTCTTTCGCTACTACAGTTTAAAAATGTTCATCTGGGGGCTGGAGAGATGGCCTAGCGGTTAAGAGTGCCGACCGCTCTTACAGAGGACCCGGGTTCGATCCCCAGCACCCACATGGCGGCCGAGAGCCGTCTGAGACTCCAATTCCAGGAGAACTCCAGTTCCAGGGAAATCTGAAACCCTCTTCTGACCTCCGCGGCGTTGCACGACACGGGTGCACAAACCTGCATGCAGACAGTACATTAATACACTTATAAAAAAAAATAAATAAATAAAAATAAAAATAAAAATAAAAATATTCATCTGTCTCTTTCCTAAAGATTAAATAAAATGAATTCAAAGAACTGAGAAATGTTTCTCTTGACCTCTAAATCGTTTACTGCCAGTACCAAGATTCCTCTTCCAAAATGTAATTTTAAAATGAAAAAAGGAACACCTATTTTGACACATATCAGTGCATATGCCTATTTATGATAAAGTCTTGAACAACATGAATCAGGGAGCAAAGGAGATGAGTGACGCTGTTCTCATTCTCACCCTCACTTCCAATCTTCCAAAACTTGAAGGCCAGAATAAAAATAGGACTATGAAGAGCCAAAATATATAGAGAATATACTTATGGGGCTGGAAAGATAGCCTAGCGGTTAAGAGCACCGACTGCTCTTGCAGAGGACCCAGGTTCAATCCCCAGCACCCACATGGTGGCTAAGAACCGTCTGTAACTCCAATTCCAGGAGAACTCCAGTTCCAGGGGAATCAGAGACCCTCTTCTGACATCTGCGGCATTGCACGACACGGGTGCACAAACCTACATGGAGACAGTACATTCATACACATACAAAAATAAATAAAAAATTATTAAAAATAAATAAATAAAAGAGAATATACTTATGACAAAAAATATGGAAGGAGTATATAGGGAAGGGTATTTATTTACTGCATACCTTCTTGGTGTTAGATGTCAACTGTTCTGAAACTTTCTATAGCTCCTTGGGTGGATGAGGTGTTCTTTACTGTGAACTGGTTCATGTTGGTTCATGTGGCCATGTTCTTAGAATATTATGTGATCATTTAATTGTTCATTCATTCCATATTTATTTATCCTCTATAGAATTTTCTCTGACTCTTAGAAAGTACCACATTCTCTATTTCTAATTTTCTATAAATTATGGCAAGCATATGCATAAAATGTCATTTAATGTTGTATAAAAGAACATTTTAGGGGATAGAGCCATGGCTCAGCAGTTAAGAGCACTGACTGCTCTTGCAGATGACCCAGGTCCAATTTCTAGCATCTACATGGTAGTTAACAATATCTATAACTCCAGTTCCAGGGGATCTGACACCCTCTTCTGACCTCTGCAGGCATTGCATGACACAGATGTACCTACCAACATGCAGGCAATACATTGATACTAATACTAATAATAGTAATAATAACAATAATTTTTGAAAAGAATATTTTAATTTTAGTTTTCATGTTCAAAAATAAGCATAGTATTATATAATTGTCACTTTGTAATTACAATTGAGAACTTTTAATAAAGACATTCTAAAACCTGTTTCTTTGGATGGAGGACAATCTCAATAAACTATGCTTAACTGAATGAGTTCAGGGTAAGTACCACTAAATTTCCTACCTGAAACTCAAACTCTGCAGGGAACAACAAACACAGTTTCAATCCTGGGCATTTACCCAACCTCTGAGCATTTGGGTTTGCAAGCAAGTAAGCAAATAGCTATAAGCACACGATCTCCCAGATTCTGCTTGTTCTTAGCATTCTCTATCAGGAGACTTCTATTCAAGAGAATGAACTCTGCAGTGATTTCAGTCCTTAAAACAACAAGCAAGACGGGCTTCCCTCCTCTCCAGTTCCATCAAGTCCTTCAACTTTAAGCATCAGTGGAACTTCAGGTATGAAATTTAAGGGACGATAAAGACCTGAAAAGGACTAATGCATGTAAATAGTGGTCACATGCCAAAAGACATTGCAGCAAGACTTCGGGTCCCCTTAAGACACTTGACCCCTGGTGTACACAGCCCTATAGAATCAATCCCCTCCTTTAAGTGTGTGTGACAGAAACATGTGATTTGCTTCTAACCAATAGAAGACATTAAAAAATACGCAGATGTCATTTCATGAGTCTAAGACATGTGCTAACAACTAAGCTCAAGGGTTTCTCTTCCCAGCTGTGAAGAAGTCAGGTACCATTCCAGGGGAAAGCCGGCAGGCTCCAGGAGCCAAGATCACATTCAGTCTTACAAGGCTAGAAAATGATTTCTGCCAACCAACTGAGTTTGGAAACAAATGTTTACACAGATGAGCTTCTGACGAGACTGCAGACCCAGCCAGTGCCTAGCCTGAAATTAGCTAGGTGAGATCCAGAAGCGTTGCTCCAGCTATGCTGTGCCTGGCCTCGTACCCCATGTGAGGATGGCTAATATGCAAGCTGTTCCAAGATGTGAAGACTGTGCTGAATAGATGTGCAATAACGGAAAGCTAATAGCACTGTTAATAATTGTTTAACAGAAAGCTAATAGCACTTGTTAATTTTGATCAAATCTACCCCCGCTCTCTCCTCCTCAATTTCTTGCCTACCTCCTGCCCCCCACCATTCCCTCTCCATTTCATGTGTTCTTTCTTAAATTGTGCTGAATCCACTTAGTGATGCCCGGGTGTACATGGATGTAACACATCCATCGAGGCCTGAGTAGACTCTCAGGAGCGCATGCCTGAAAAACACGGACTTCCTCTCCAGCAGCCATCAACTGCCAGTGGCTCTTCAGCCTTATGTGCCAAAGGGAATAACTAAAGAGCAGTGAAGAAATGCATTTTTAATTCTAGAGGCAATGTTCTTATCAGGAGCACTTCCATGACGTTATCCACAATCAAGGACCACAGGCTATTCTCTAACATCATAATCTTCCTTCAAACAATGGGCCTTCTTAATCTTTAGTTGAACATAAGGTTACTCAGATGGATCCAAGTCCAGTCATTTCTGGTTTTAGTCTTTTTTTTTTTAATTGGTTTTTATTGATGCTTTGTGCATTTCATACATTTTTTCCAATTCAGTTCAGGCTTATTTCCCTTTCCCTCCCCCCCCACCCCCACCCCATCCCAGATCATGCATTCTGCCATAACTGTCCTGCATCTTTCTCTCAGTTTTTTTTTTTTCATTTTTAGCTATAAGTGATAATCCATGAGTACAAGCATCCTTCATGCAAAACCTATCTGCAGGCTGTTGTGCCCAAACACCTACAGCCCCACCATCCAGTGGGGGGTGACAGGTTGTTTGTTCAATCAAGTTGATCAAATGAGTGTCCAGACTACATTGCTGTAGTTTCACCATTCACCCCAGTCATAGCCCTTACATTCTACCACGCCCCCTCTTCCGCAGGTTGTTCCCTAGGCTTAGAAAAGGGGCACAGGTGGATGAGAGGTAAAACAGTCCACTCTCTCTGGAGCTGTTGACTTGGACTCTGGTCAATTCTGGCTGTTTCCTTTCATGGGCTGACAGTTTGTCCAGGAATAACCTTTCGATCCTACTAATGAAGAACAAGCAATTAGATATATAGGTATTTAAGCAGCACTAATAGTTATGGTAGGTTACTTTAGCATAGACACATGTTTGGATATGTTAATCCATGAATTACAATTTCCCCCCTGTTAAATATGACAGGGTCTTACTGTGGCTTATAACATCTCCTAACCTGTAGAGGATGTAAGCTTGTGGCATCAGCCATGGGTTATTTCTCCAAGGGGAGAGCCAATAGCCAATTAGATTTGGGATATACAGGCACATGGCTGCCTCTGCTGCACAGTATTTCCAGGCAGGTGAGGTGTAGCTGGTGCTGACGGTGGAGTCTTGCTTGACTCAGGGAGACCCATTTTTGCTTTATTGGTTTAGTGGCCTTTGGTAACACTCTCTGGCATTCCAGAGGCCATCTGTACACTTGCATGTGTGGTCTCAATACATCCCTCCCATGTTAACGTCAGGTCTTCGGCAGCAGGGTCTTATTGCCTTTCCTCCTGTAGGTATCCCAACTTAGAGGCAAGGAGCCCTTACCTTTTGTGGGGCCTTGGATCCCCTGGCCAACATCCACCTGGTAGAACAATCCATTGCTGATGTCAGAGCTCCTGTATTAATATATTTTGCCTGAGTGCATAGCCCTAGGACTTTAGTATTATATTTGGTTCTGAACAGAGAGTAATCCCTTCCACAGTTCCCATGTCTAGTAGTCAATTAAAGAAAGCAGTTTTACTGGTTTTATAAGAGATTACCTCTACAATAGTTGTCTCCAATTTACAGTTGGGGAGCGACCTCATCATTGTCATATTTCTCCTTGTTCTATGGGTGGGAAGGCAAGGAAGTCTCTCATATCAGAACCTTTGTGGCACCTAGAAGGTAAGTTTCATTAGGACTCATTATAACTAGTTGTTACATGTAGGATCCACAGAGGGGTTCGATGTTTATGGCAATCTGAGGCTTTTCTTCCTTTGAATGTTCAGACGGGTCAGCCTTTCCGTTGCCACTTTTTATGACTCAGTTTTGGCTAAACCGATGCCAATTAAAATATGCTGGATTGGACATAAAGTATTTCCCAAAATGTTTGTACGTGTACAGCTTGGTTCCCAGGGCAACATTGTTCAGAGGTGAAGTGATTGGATCGTGAGGGCTCTGACTTCCTGGGTGGATTACCCCTTACGGGGTTCATAGTATGATTGGGTTAGTCAATTTATTGGGAGGTGGCAGAAAGTAGGAGGTGGGGACTTGCTGGTGAGAGAGGGTCACTGAGAGTCTGACCCTGACTGGGTGCATCTTGTCTCTGATTTCTTCCTCTCTGCTTCCTGGCTGCCATGAGATGAACAGCCTCAGCCACACACCACAACAGCAATTCTGCATCAGCTGTGACTGGAGACCACTGAACCTATGAGCCCAAATAAGTCTTTCTTCTTTTAAACTGTTTCTTTCAGGTGTTTATCACAGTGAGGGAAAAACTAACACAAGAAATTCGGCACAATTTCCAAATTGCACCCCTAAAAGTAAGAGCTCGCCTTCGCCTTTCCCTTTTACTTCCGTCGTGGACCATAGAAGTGAAGGGATGGACCTAGGAAGCTTCATCATAAAAGAGGTTTTCATGTTTGATGAACAATTTTGGTAGCAAATTCTTTTTTATTTTATTATTTTTTTTTTTTGGTCTTTTCAAGACAGGGTCTCCCTGTAGCCCCAGCTGTCCTGGAACTCACTCAAGACCAGGCTGGCCTTGAACTCACAAAGATCCGCCTGTCTCTGCCTCCCAGGTGCTAGGATTAAAAGCAAATTCTTACTTTTGAATTTTATGCTTAAAGGAAAATGCGTAAACAGGCGTACCCTGTTTAAAACATTACTGTGGATCTTGACCTGTTGATGAATTCTTGAGATTCCACAGGACTCATATATTACTAAAGAAACAGGATTTCTCTGTCCTTGCTTATTCCTACACATCATATTAGTTTTATATTCCACTCTAGCTCATAGGTCTATGTGGGAAAAATGATTGCATTCAAATAATCTCAAGCTAGAAGTTTTATGCAGCATTTAGTCCAGGGTTATCTGATGAGTATTTAAATGGATGGATACTAGTCTTGTGATATAGGAATAAAGAGTAAGAAGTAAAAATAGTTTGGAAAACACTAAATATTAATTTCCTTCTTGAAGCCTCATGGGAAGTTTTACATAACAAAATATAAACAGCTTGAAACAAAAACATGTCTAGCTTTTTATATTCTTAACAGTGTACCATGGAACTATGCTAAGACTTATGTATATTATCATATTATATACCCATTGTTCTGTAAAGCAATCTTTGAAATCCTTTGAATCACTGGGTGATGAATAAATCCTTGCTATCTATTCAACAAAATGTTTTCATTCTTAGTTGTGTAGCTTATAATAACACCCAGTAACAGGGAGCTCACTGTGTTAATTTAGGGCCCATTTTTCCCACTTCTCAAATTTGGAAATAAAAGCAATAATTGGAATGCATAATAAATAATTCTATTAAGGTTTATTTAACAGTTAAATGATATATGAAAGTTTAATGAAGTCATTTGAAGCAACCTGTGCAACCTATCTAATATTTTGTTTCCCTTTTATCATTTCATCTTTTAATTCTTTGAGAATCTAAAATATTCTACATGTCAGAGAGTAGAGAATAAATGAAAAAATTGTCTTCAATCATCTGTTACAGCAAGTACTGCTAAAACAAAGCCAATTATTTTGTCCTGACCATATAATGACCACTTTTACCATTTACAATTTATTTAGAATTAAGAATTATAAAATGAATAATATAAATGACCTATACATTTAATCTTTCTCCAAATTCACTCTCCTAATCAGTATTTGCTACATTATAGCAATTCAATAAATTCATATATAAAGTTACTCAAATAATTTTGGCCAATTTTTAAATCAAATTACTATCTCCTCTAACTAGTTTGTGAACCAGGCACTTTCAATCAGATTATTTGTTACCCCTTCATGAATTAACCAATAGGTAGTTCTGAAGCACTACTTAAACTCACATTCAATCAATTTAACTAATAAATTGGTTTCATTCACTCTCATGGACCTCAGTTACAGTAGCACTGGGCATTGAGTTTCAGGAGTTTTTAATTAAAGAGAATTAGCAATGATTCCACTGAGCCCCGACTAATGTGTGAACTTCCGAGTAGCCATCTGATGACTCTACACGGACGATTTGATTTTGAATACCAATATATTCCTGAATAAATTAATAATGTTCCTGTTTCTTTTCCCAATTACAATTTCAAATTAAGTTTATTTGAATGCCTTGTCACACTGTTAAGATATCTGTGGGTAGTAATTAATTCTATTTAAAAAAATGAAAAAGTCTCATGGCACATTTGACATCTGAGCTATCTCTTGAGCCCCTCTTCTTATAAGGAGATGAGTATGTCAGAGGCCTGGAACAACGCTGAGATTTATTTAGCCCAAACCGACCTTAGCTTTAGATTGCTGACCTGACCCTGAGAAGGTCGAACAATCCAAAACATCTATTTCAAAGGCATGCGGTGCTGGAGAGATGGCCTAGCTGTTAAGAGCGCCGACCGCTCTTGCAGAGGACCCGGGTTCGATCCCCGGCACCCACATGGCGGCTGAGAACCATCTGAAGCTCCAATTCCAGGAGAACTCCAGTTCCAGGGGAATCCGAGACCCTCTTCTGAACTCCGCGGCGTTGCATGACACAGGTGCACAGACTTGCATGCAGACAGTACATTCATACACATACAGAAATAAAATTAATAAAATTTTTTTTTCAAAGGCATTGATGCCATCATTAGGCTCCTGTCTGGTCGAGGTTCATACAAATGGTAGTTTACCAGTATTTCTAGTCCTACACTGAGTCAGATGATATACAGCAAGTCATTTGGCACCACTGTTAATATGTAAATATTAACCTGGTGGAAATCCCCTTACCCACTTTTCTATAAATAACTATTTCAGTCAGTATTTCAAATTTGTTTTTCTAAAAGTAAAATCCCACCGTGTTTTTTTAACTTTAAAAAATACATTTGTGTATTTACGTGTGTGTATGTGTAACAGTGTGTATTTGGAAATCAGGGAATAACTTGTAGGAGTTGTTTCTCTCCTCCCACCTTGGGGTCCTAAGGATCAAGCTGGGGTTTGCCAGCTTTGGTGGCAAGCACTTTGACCCAATGATCTATCTCACCAGCCTAATAATTTATATTTAATAATTAAAACGACTAATTTCATGTCACAATTACTTAAATTATCAAAAAATAGAGAAATACACACATTTAATAGACAATGGGAAATTTATATGAATTAGCTAAGTAAAGGCAATGCAGGGTCCTCCCCAAACCCCTCAGGGGCCCATTTTCCAAAACCTTCCATGAATGCCTCACACTCACAGGTACAAAATCCTCTCTACGCCACAGCAAGATGAAGCCCAGCTGAGCTCTGGGAGAAATAAGAGATGGACAAGTTCAAATGCTCTTTGTACTTTTTTGTGGTGGCGATTTCTTCCTCTGCAGACACATCTCTCTATTTTATGGTTTATGTACAAACCTACTCCTGACCCTGTATGACTTGCAGTAAACAGCTGCATAGCACTGGTTTGGGCTCATCCCGCACGGAGTTCTAACTTAGGCTCAGTGTTTCCTGTTGTGGTTGCATCAACCAGACTTTTTTTTTTTTAACTGTAAGCTGATATGTACCCAGTGTACCGCTTCCAAATTGGTAAGAATTGTATCCCTAAACAAGTACTTTATAGCCATTAATTCCAATAAATGCATAGCTTTTCTAGATTTTCAAAAAGTTTTGAACTACATTTGTTAGAACCTTGTTTTTGTACACCAGCAATTTAATTTTGAATCAATGAAGAACCCTATGTATAACTGTCATAAATTCTTTGAGTACTGGTATCCTGAGTCATGGATAAAGTCTACTTTCCAGTAGGATAAAGATTTAATGGGAGCCTTTAATACCAGCACTTGGGAGGCAAAGACAGGTGGATCTTTGTGAGTTCAAGGTCAGCCTGGTCTACAGAGTGAGTTCCAGGACAGCTGGGGCTACAGAGAGACCCAGTCTTGAAACCCCCCCAAAAATAGTTAATTTTTTTAAAGGGAACTTTCAAGACATTTATTGTTTTTAGTTTTCTTAGCAGTAACTTCCAGTTTTAAAATAAAAATCCAACATGCAATTTTAATAAATAAAATAGGCTGAATCAGAATCAAGCCAGGGCCTGAAATCCATCTCTTGCCTTCTTCCTTTCTCTAACATGGCTGGCTCTGGATTACTCCACCTCCAAATTCCAGGATCCTATAGTGAAATGGAGACCAGGAAGAATCATAAGGGTAAGAATTGTTTTCTGGAAGACTGGATTTCCCCCAAATTATGTGCCTCTGAGTAGGTCACTTAACTTCTTTGCTTAATCACTTCAGTTTCATTATTTGAAATAATGACAGTGAAATATCCCACTCTGAATCTTGTCTAATTCATATCATTTCTTCTTTGTATCACAAAATTCATAGAAGAAAAACAGGAATGCATTTATTTTATCAAAAGTTGCCAAGCAAAAATATTTTAAAGGGGAGCAGGGGGCTGCAGAGATGTCTAAGTGGTTAAGAGCACTGGCTGTTCTTCCAGAGCACTAGGTTCAACTCCCAGAACCCACAGAGCAGCTAGATACTGTCAATAACTCCAGTTAAAGGGCTCCAACACAAACACCCTCTTCTGGCAGGCATAGGCATTACATAGATGTGTGCACTTAAATACATGCAGGTGAAACCCTCATGCAACATAAAATAAAAACAAAACCTTTAGGTTACCAGTTGCAGTATCTCTTCATTTCCAAGTGGGCAGTAAGGAAAACTGCCCTTCTACTTGCTCTCCCACACTGTGATCTTTCCACATGTCACTCAAGAACTAGAGTCCGATGGTTTTCCCCTCATCTAATTAGCCTCCTTTTAATTACCACTAGCCTTAGTGATTCTTTTGCACCCAACACCATGAAGAAGCAGCATGCCACTGTGTGATTTCCAACACTAAATCAGAGAGAGGTAAAAGCGATTGCTGTGAACAGCTTTAAGCTAGGCCCTCCCTGAGAAAATAATGGGGAAGCTTTAAAGGTAGAGAAAAACTAAGAATGTATTTTGAAAAATTCATTAGGATTTTTGATGGATTCAATATTCAATGTGAAAAAAGGGTATTATGGATAAATCTAAGGTTGTTTTAACAGAGAGGAATGAGAAAAAGAACAAGTTTGGAGTAGGAAGTGGTATTTGAAAAGTCAAGTTTCAGGGGCTAGAGAAATGGTTCAGCAATTAAGAGCACTTGTTATTTTGCAAAGGATTCAGTTTGGGTTCCTAGTACCCACACAGCAGCTAACCACCATTTGTAACTCCAGTTCCAGAGGAGCTGATGCCTTTTCTGGCCTCTGCAGGCATTGCACTGCATGGTGCACCTACATCATGCAGGAAAAGCACACACACACACACACACACACACACACACACACACACACAAAATGAATAACAATATTTTTAAAAAGAAAGAAAAGTCAAGTTTGAAAGACACTGCCATGTATGTGCAGAAGGTTGGCCTTGAACCTGGAATAGGGTGTGGAACAGTTCACTTGCTCCAACAGGATGGGGTAGAATGCAGAAGGCAAAGCTAGGTTTGAGTTGTATGAGAATGCTGGCTGCTCTTCCAGTAACATTTGCTTCCCTCCCTAAGATAAAAACAACAAAAATTCAGGCGATTACATGATAGAGATTCAGAGAGAACAAGAAACTGCCAAATAGTTATCTTATTATAACTTTTCTTATTATAACTGGGGCAGAGGGTCCTCCCTGCTGGCTACACATTGCACTACCTATGGAATCTTTACCTGCTTCTTGCACTATGCTATTCCAAAACAATGAAGGTTGGTCTTTTAGAATTGAAGCTGGGACATAGTAATTATTATGAAAAAGCTACCTATGAAATTCTTAATTGTAAATGGATATAAAACTGCATGGTTCTACTGACCCCTGCTCTTTATAAGTGTTCATATTTTTAACCCTGACTCTCATGGCTAAACAGATAATCTCAGTCCCACTTCAGTCTTCCAGCAGAGCCAAATATCTCTGGCTTAGTACCTACAATCCTTTATATAACATACCCAACTTACCATTATATCTTATCTCCATGAACAGTATTGTAGACCTCTGCTACCCAGACAAACTGTGGCTCACTGCCTCAAACATGTCACAAATCTTGGTACCACTTTACATTCTGTACTGTGATATTCTACCTAGAACTTCAGTTTCTATGATTTCAAGCCCAAGTTGCATCAGAGTAACTTCATTAGGTTTTATTGTGTGAACTTCATAAAGTTCTGCTCTAAGATCTAGGATATAGCCCCAAAGAGTCTCTGCTTTTATTTATTTTAATTATATATTTGTATTATATGTGTTATGAGTGTTTCACCTGAGACTGGAGTTGCAGATGGTTGTTAACCATCATGTGGGTGCTAGGAACTGGACCCAAGTCACCTGGAAGAGTAGCTAGTATACAGAGCCATCTCTCTAGCCCTGAGATTCTCTACTTTTAATTTTCACATAATTTTTAAAACATTTATTTATTATTTTATGTGTATGAATGTTGTACCTTCATGTACATAAATGCACCCATGTTGTGTACTGGATCCCATGGAACAAGAATTACAGTCTGTTGTTAGCCACCATGTGGATGCTGGGAGAGTAGCCAGTGTTCTAACCACTGAGAAATCTCTCCAACTCCTCACATAATTTTAATGTAGCAAAGATTGGTCTCTAAACCAAGAATGGAAATCACTGCATCTATTGGTCTCATCCAAATTCTGCTCATGTTTCAAAATTCAAGGAGTGTCTTTCAGCACTTCCAGCAGAGTGTCCACCTCTGCTCACTACTAAATCCATTACTTCTTTTTCTCACGACAAATTAGAACAATCGTACTACTTGTTACTTATGGCAAGCACTTATTTAAATACTTTTTTTTTTTTGTCTTTTTGAGACAGGGTCTCCCTGTAGCCCCAGCTGTCCTGGAACTCACTCTGTAGACCAGGCTGGCATTGAACTCACAAAGATCCGCCTGCCTCTGCCTCCCAAGTGCTAGGATTAAAGGCGTGCGCCACCACACCCAGCTATTTAAATAGTTTTTTTTTTTCTTATGTGTATGAATGTACAGTCTGCATGTAGGTTTGTGCACAGGTGTCGTGCAATGCCGCGGAGGTCAGAAGAGGGTCTCGGATTCCCCTGGAACTGGAGTTCTCCTGGAATTGGAGTTACAGACGGTTCTTAGCCGCCATGTGGGTGCTGGGGATCGAACCCGGGTCCTCTGCAGTCTGTGCTCTTAACCGCTAGGCTATCTCTCCAGCCCCTTAGTCCTCACAAACACCATGAGTCCATGTTTAAATAAAACTTCTGCTATAATCCCCAACACTTTCCTCCTGGGTCCAGCTGTGGACACGTGTCCAGTTTACAGTGATCTTTTGCTTCTTCACACTCAGGAGATGTGTGAGAATCTGGCAGCCTGAGCAGGAAATCAGGAAGATCAATAAGATCAGGCTGTCTGGTTTTGTAGTCTGATGCTGGAGTCCTTACCTGCACATTAGCTCTTATTTGTGCTATAAATAACTGCAGTGATTCACAATGTTGACCTTAGCCTGATCCGGTGACTTTGGCTTGGGCACAAGGAAACCTGGCAGACTGGCAGTGTCTGCAGGCCAGACTAAAGCTCCATTTCCAACAAAGCACATATGCACATTATGAGTCTCCATACAGTGGTGTACTGACCTTGTGGATGGAGCTTTGTACAACATTTTCTAAGAGGTCAGTACATGTTTTCCCAAATCCCATCTTAGAGGAGATGGGAACTCATGAGGGACTGCACTAATTAGATAACTTCAAAGAGTGAACAAGCCCTACAGATAAAAGGAAGCAGAAAACAGCTACAAGAGATCCTTAAGGTTTAAAATCCTTTCAATTTTTTTTTCATTTTTTTTATCATTTGACTAGATTCTTCTTATTGAATTTTTGTGAACTTCATATAATATATATTTAAATATCTTATTTATTATATCTATGTTATGCATATGAGTGAAAATGCAATCATGTCGTGCAATGCCTGCCAAGTTCAGAAGAGAATGTTGGATTCCCTGCAACTGGAATTACAGATGGTTGCTTGCTGCCGTGTAGGTGCTGGGAATCAAATCTGGGTCCATTGCAAGAGTAGCCAGTGCTCTTTACCACTGAGCTACCTCTCCAGCTCTTCGTACAATATATTTTAATGGAACTGGAGTTATAGGTGGTTGATACCCACCATATGGGTACTGGGAACTGAGCCCAGGTCCTCTGGAAGAACACCAAGTTCTCTTAACCAGTGAGCTATCTCTCCAAGCTGACAGTATTCTTAAGATATCTGGATTAGATGTGAGCCATTTCTCTTTATTACTTACTGTGAATTCCATAAAATGAAAGCCATTGTGGCATTATTTTAAATATTTAATTTATTATTTTTTATTTTATCTGTATGAGAATATTACCTGCATATATGTAACTGTACCCATGCTGTGCATGACGACCAAGCTCAAAAGAGGACATCAGATTCCCCTGGAACTAGAGTTATAGCTGGTTGTTAGCCAACATCTGGGTGCTGGGAATTGAACCCTGGTCCTCTGCAAGAGCAGCCAGTGCTCTTAACCTTGTGGCATCTCTCCATCCTGTGGCAATTATCGTCACAATTATTTTTCACAGTTTTAGTGACTGTAAACTTGCTTATTGGACTATGAATTTTTTCTGCCTTTCTTACTTCTTCCCTCTGTGACTACGACTCTCAGTAGTGTTGTCTCAGCTGCTCTGTCTCAACTGCTTTCTGCTCTTCTCACTAAATATTCATCCATGGCCTGGGGAAAACATCAGTGCAACCTAAAACTTGCCTATAAAAGAATGCATAAAACCTGTAGATTAAAAAAATAAAAACTAAATAAAACTGAGAAGACGACTGCTAACAATAACATGCATTTCTGTCTGGTGACATATGTAGATGTAAGTAATTGTGTCTATTAGAAATTTGAGATAATGCTACATAAGTTTACTAAGATAAAAAATTGATATCAAAATTTAAACAACTTCCATGTCCCTGACAAAGGATATTTTTAACAGTTTGTAAAACCAATGCCTATAAAGTATGTTTAATGATTAATCAAATGATTAATTTATTTCATAATATTGAATGACTTTGCAAGCAAATCATAATTACATAAATGCCTCAAAGCAGGTTTTATGCTTTCATAACCAACTTGGAATAGTCACACTTAAGCGCAGACATTTAGCCATTACTGAAGATGATCTCACTGGCTGCTTTCACATCTCAGGTTTTGTGAAAGTTCTGCAATAAGCTCAGGAATTCTGTCATCCCTTTTCCTTGCTGATTTCATATCCACTGGAAATATAGCAGATGTGCGATAACTAGGTCTAAAAGTACATTTATTTTTCAGTCTTTTAAGGAAACTCCATTCTATTTTTTTTTCTAAAAAAGAAAAAAGAAGGCCTGGAGAGATGGCTCAGCAGTTAAGAGCACTAGCACTCTTGTCAAAGACCCAGGACCGGATCCCAGGTAAAACATGGCAGCGAATAACTTTCTGTAATTGCAGTTCCAGGGGATCCAACACCCTCATCTGACCTCCATGAGCACTCCATGGCATGGCTGCACATCTGCAGGCAATCTGCTCATACGCATAAAATGGAAATAATTTTAATAAAAAGTGAAGAGGGGAGCTGGAAGGATGGCCCAGCAGTCAAGAGCACGAGCTCCTCTTGTAAATGATTTCCAGAACCCATAAAGCAGCTAACAACCATCTGTAACTCCACTTCCAGGGGAACCTGACACCTTCTGTTTACTACATGGGACTGCATGACAGGGGTGGACATGCAGGCAATACACCCATATACATAAAGTCAAAATAATAGATAAAAATAATCTTTCAAAAGATTGATCTGAATGTAGAATACAGATTATAAGCTTCTGGCAAGTGTGAAGATGAAGAAAATGGTTCTAAAATGTATTTAGAAGGGTAAGTTCTGTTGTTTCTTAGCACAATGTGGTCACTATGGTTCAAAATCACCAAACTCTAAGAATATCTCAAAGAAAGGAGCTTGAAACTTCCTAACCACAGCAGAGAAATGCTGGTTATTTTAACTTTATTACTGTATTTTATAAGCATGTATTAAATATCCCACTATAAAGCTCAATACATGGGTCAGTGATTAGGAGGTCCCATGTTTGCTTCCCAGAACCCATATCAAGTGGCTCACTACTGCTTGTACCCCCAGCACCAGGGGATCTGATGCTCTCTTCTGGTTTCTAAAAGCACTGTACTTATGTGTGCATACCAACACACAGTACACATAATTTAAAATAACTAAATATTTTTAAAAATAAATATATTACTCTACCTAATTGGCATAATTAGTACATGTTTATAAAAGAGTTAAACATGTATATGACACAACGCTGAATTTGTCCTAAATACTGCCAGATGAAAGATCGCAAACATTCTGCTCTTTCTTCTATTCTGCAAAATTTGCTTAATGCCTTTTTGGGGCAAATTATATAACCCATCCATGGGGTGACAGTTCATCAAGGAATATAGTCCTTGAATAATTTCATGCATCTATCTACTCAATAATGGTAAATGCAGTTGAAATGTTCTCTCCTAGCTTGTCCTTAGACAATTCTAGATTATCTGTCTCCATCCTAGCTTTAAATTAATGCATTCCCTAAACATCAGATGCTCTTGGTTGGTTGTCCACATGCTCCCTCACTGGTTAAATTTTGTGCTTACCATCTGTCCTGTGTCACAAAACATATTCACATCAGTTACAAGTGTTATTATAGTTATATACCTGAATAGATTACTATAAATCCGAAGGTATATGAATTTAAAATGCTTAGATAAGAGTCCTGGAAAAGGAAAAACTGGAATATCTTCTTGGAGAGTTATACATGAGTGAAAAATATAAAGGATCAGAAAATGCAATACCTTAAAATATCATATATTTAGTTTCTTCTGTAAATATCTTAGGTTCTTTTCAACTTGGAAGGTCAGATGACACATTTATGACTATTTATGCAAACAAGGAGGAGCAAAATTCTATTCAGAGGGTACATCTCAAAGAAAAGGTCTTACTTCATAAAACCAGGGAATTAATATATGTTTTGGTAAATTTTTAGTTTCATAATTTCTTTTTTTTTTTTTTGTTTTTGTTTTTTGTCTTTTTGAGACAGGGTCTTCCTATAGCCCCAGCTGTCCTGAAACTCACTATGTAGACCAGGCTGGCCTTGAACTCACAAAGATCTGCCTGCTTCTGCCTCCCCTCCCAAGTGCTGGGATTAAAGGCATAATTTCCTTCTTAAACCGCTCTTACAGAGGACCCGGAATCGATCCCCAGCACCCACATGGTGGCCGAGAACCGTCTGAAACTCCAATTCCAGGAGAACTCCAGTTCCAGGGGAATCCGACACCCTCTTCTGACCTCCCCAGCATTGCACAACACGGGTGCACAGACCTGCATGCAGACAGTACGTTGATACAAGAGGACCCGGGTTCGATCCCCAGCACCCACATGGTGGCCAAGAACCGTCTGAAACTCCAATTCCAGGAGAACTCCAGTTCCAGGGGAATCTGAAACCCTCTTCTGACCTCCGCGGCATTGCACGACACGGGTGCACAGACCTGCCTGCAGACACTACATTCATACACATACAGAAATAAATAAAAATTTTTTAAAAAGCCAATTGTTAGACTAACAAGTCACTACTAGCACCAGTGACATTGAAGAAACTATTCTCTAACATCACCAAAGCTCTGGAAAACTAGTAACAGCCTGATTCTTTAAAGTACCATTTACTTTCTCCAAAAGTGTTAATGGGTGCAGTTTGACAATAAATTAGCATGCAGACACTTAGCATTAAGAAGTTCCACATATATATTTGGAATATACATATACATTCATTTTAAAATTAATACTGAAAGGAAAGCAATTTTACATGTCTATACATTTAATAAAAATTCATATTCCTTCTTTTGTGAGGTCCGTAGATTAAAAATATTTTTGACATTTCTCAGTGATTTGTAAAAGGTCTTTAATTTATTTAGGATATCAACATGTTATCTGTCATAAATACTTTTAACGTCTGTTTCTTCTTCTTTAGTTTCACTACTAATGTTTTTAACTATCCAAAGATTCGAATTTTTTCTTTGTTATTGAGCTTTTTCAATTTTCATGCAATACAATTTGATAGCATTTCAATCCCCTCCCCTGTCCCACCTACCCTTATGGCTGCCCATCCAATTCACTGCACTCTAATATATATTATATATGATATATAATATATTGTATATATAAAGGCTTATAGAGTCTAATTTGTGTCTACAAATGTCCTTCACTGTAAGTCCATCTACCAAAGCATGATTAATCTACCAAGAATCCCACACTTTAAGAGACTGTCTTGGTTCATCCCAGGAGATAATCTGTTGCCACAATTTACTTAGGTGGGGTTGGAGTTTCTTTTTTTATTTTATTTATTAATTTTACTTTTAGTATATGAGTGTATTGCCTGCATGTATGTAAGTGCATCCATGAAGTGGAATGCCTGTGAATATCAGAGGAGGGCTTCAGATTCTCCTGAAACTGGAGTTATGGCTGGTTATTATCCACCACGTGGGTTCTAGGAACTGAACCCGGGTCCTCTGCAAGAGAAGCCAGTGCTCTTGACTGCTGGGCCATCTCTCCAGGACCCTGGTTGGGTTTCTTACCCACTTCCTCATGGCTATACTTGGACTTTGCCTGGTTTGAGCTTACAAGGGACTGTGTATGCTGTCACTACTGCTGTGAGTTCATAACTGTCCAGCTGTCTAGAAAACTTGGTTTTCTTGTGGTCATCTACCATCTCTGACTATTACAATCTTTTCCCCCTTTACACAATGATCCATGAGCCATGGGGGACAGAAGTTCGTTATAGGTGTCCAATTCAGGGATAGGTGCCCCAGAGCCTCTTGTTCTCTGCACATTGGCCAGTTGTGGGTTTCTGTGTTAACTATGTTGCAAAAGGTGAGAATTGAAAGATGCATATATGGGTACAATAAGTCATTAAAAGTCAGTTGACTACAATAAGTATTTAGTGAAAAACCATTATGCAGTAGTCCCCTTTGTCCTGAGACCTGCTTATCTTCAGGTTCTTACGCCTGATGTCAATGCCAGCTACAGGTCCCATCCTAGGAAGGAGATTTTACATCCAAAATAAGCCTACTTGGTTAGTTGCTCCCATAATAGAATGCCACTATTATACTGGTGGGAATCTCTTGCCGGCCTGTTGTTATTTTAGTTCACAGGATTCACCAGTAGGTGAGGTTGATGATTATTTTTTCCTTCTGGTAAATTGCATAGCATCTTCCAGCACTATGAATGCTTACCATTAGAGACAAGGATCTGAAGTCAATGATTTCTCATTGTTCTATGGCTCATGTATGTAATGTCATCAGAAACAGGGTATTATCATCTAGTTCTGGTGAGTAACCACGAACAGAGGCCATGGTCTCTGTTGTTTGAGGGGCTACAAGACCCCTCAACAGTTTCTAGAGAGGAACTCCATCCCTGGCATTGAGGATTTCTTTCCTTAGTCGATGATGTCTAGAATGGGCACTGTCCCTGTTATAAAATAACTCTGATTTCTTTTTATGATTTATGTGTATATGCTTTAAGAAGATTCTATACTGGTAGGTTTCCATATGGATGTATCTGAAGGCCTTTAGTGTTACTTATCCCCCCCACACACACACACACTCCCTCCTCTGCCTACCCTCCCACTCCCTACCCCATTTAACCCTTCCTAGTCTAATATTATCCTTTCCCTCCTCACATCACTGCATTCTACCACCCCTCCCAGAAAACCTGCCTGTCCATCCAATGGCTATATATTAGTTTCTTGATATCTCCAAATTTTCAAATTGAAAGACATATATTCTGAGATTTCAAAACTAGCATCCAGCTGTGAGAGAGAACATGAGATGTTTGTCTTTGTGAATCTAGGTTGCCTAACTCAGGATAACTGCTTCCCGGTCCATCCATTTACCTGTGAATTTCATAATTTTGTTTGGTTAAGAGCTAAATAATATCCATTGTACACATGTTCTACACCTTCATTATTCAGTCATTGGTTGATAGACATCTAGATTGTTTCCAGCTTCTGGCTATTATGAAAAAAGCAGCAATGAACATGGATAAACGTGTGTTTCTGTAGTAGGGTATAAAAGTTGGGGTGGGATATGCTGAGTGATATGGCTGCATCTTATTGTAAAACACTTTCAAGTTCTTTTTCCATAGTGGTGGAACCAGTTTACACTCCCACAGCCTGTGGATAGAAGTTTCCTTTCTCCACATTCTTGCCAGCATTCATCATTTTTTGTTTTGTTTTGTTTTGTTTTTTTGGAAATGCACCATTCTGAGAGGAGTAAGAAGAAATCTCAAAGTGGTTTTAGTGTGTATTTCTCTGATGACTAATTTTTTTTTACTTTTATTGAGTTTTCTGCATTAAACCAAGAAAGCAAACAACCCAATAAATAAAATAGACTATGGACTTGAACAGAAAGTTCTCAAAAGAAGAAATATAAACATCAAGTAAACACTTTATTTTATAATATTTTCTTTATTTTCTTTTAATTTTATGTGTATGAGTGTATTGCCTGCATGTATTGTAATTGCTCCTGTGCTGTGAAATGCCCACAGAGGTCAGAATAAGCCATCCGTACCCTTGGAACTAGAGCTACAAACAATTCTTAGCCATCAGATGACTAAATTTTTAAAGTATTTCTCATCTACTGTGTTCATCTTTAGAGATCTCCTTGCCCCGCTTTTTAATTGGGTTTTTTAATTTTGGGGTTTTTTTTAGCTATTTGTATATTCTAGAGATCCTAACCTTCTGTCAGAGCTATAGCTGGCAAAGATTCTTTCCCATTCTGAATGTTGCTTCTTCACTCAGCTGATATTTTTTGATATACAAGTGCTTTTAGTTTCATGAAGTAAGATCCCATTTGTTAACTGATGGACCTAATGCTTGTACTACAGGAATCATATGCATAAAGTCCTTCCCTGTGCTTATGAATTTGAATGTATTCCCTCCTTTCTCTATTTGATTCAGGGTATCGTTGATCCATTTGGAGTTGAGTTTTATGCATAGCAAGAGATAAGGATCTAGAATCATTCACTCCACATGCCCTTCTCCAGTTTGACCAACACAATTTTTTAAACAGACTGTCTTTTCTCTGGTGTGTACTTTTGGCTCCTTTGTCAAAATCAGGTGGCTGGAAATGTGTGGATTGAAATCTGGGTCCTCAAGTCTATTCCACTGATAAATATATCCATTTTTATTCCAGTACCTTGCAGTTTTTATTACTATAGTTCTATAGCATAATTTGAGATAAGGGATGGAAATGCCTCTTTTACTGTTCAAGATTATGTTGGCTATCCTGAGATTTTTTTTTTAATTTGAGATAATCTTTTCCAATCTGTGAAGAATTATCTTCAATTGTGATGGGTTTTGCATTGAATTTGCTGATCGCTTTTGGTAGGATGGCAATTTTCACAACATTAATCCTACCGATCCATGAGCATGGGAGGTCTTTCCACCTTCTGATAACTTCTTTAATTTCTTTCTCCAGTATCTTAAACTTTTCATTATATAGATCTTTAACCTCCTTTGTTAGATTAATTCCAAGATATTTTATTGATTTTTGAGACTCTTGTGGAAGGGATAGTTTCCTGGATTTCTTTCTTGGTATGTTTGTTGTTGGTACATAAGAAGGCTACTGATTTGGGGATATTATATCCTGCTACTTTACTGAATGTATTTATCATCTCTAGGAGTTCTCTGATGAAGTCTTTAGAATCCTTTATGAATACAATCATATCATCTGCACATAATCTTTATAATGAAAATAGATGCAAAAAAATCTCAATAAAATGCTTTCAAATCAAATGCAATAACATATCAAAGAGATTATCCTCCATGATCAAGTTGGTTTTATCCCAGAGATGCAGGGATGGTGCAACATATATAAATCAATAAATGTAATCCACCACATAAACAGACTCAAGAACAGAAAGCACATAATTGTTTCATTAGATGCAGAAAAGCCCTTTGACAAAATACAACATCCATTCATGATAAAAGTCATAGAAAACCTAAGCAGACAGGGGAACTATGTCAACACAATAAATCCAATGTAGCATAAGGCCACAGCCAACATCATACTAAATGAGGGAAAAGTTTCCCCTTAAACTCAGAAATAAGTCAAGGATGTCCACTTTCCCCATTCTTATTTGATATAGTACTTGAAGTCTTAGCTAGAGCAATAAGCCAGACAAAGGAGATAAGGGGGATTCAAACTGAAAGAAAGAAGTCAAAGATCCTACTTTTTTTTGGTATTTCAGAGATAGGGTGTCCCTGTAGCCCCAGCTGTCCTGGAATTCACTCTGTAGACCAGGCTGGCCTTGAACTCACAAGATCCACCTGCCTCTGCCTCCCAAGTGCTAGGATTAAAGGCGTGCACAACCACACTTGGCCAAAGATTCTAATTTTTATGTCTTTTATTTCTAAACTTATCTACACTTTATGAATGACATAATAACTAACACATTTGATGGGGATAGCGATCAATGGATTGACAGAGAACTTACTAATTCTTTCTCAAACCATTGTTATTTATTTTCATTTTATTGCTGTTTCTGTGTGTTTGTAAAAGCCAAGGATTATGTGGCATGGTTTTTTTGGTAAATATTGCTTATTTCCATATGTATTTATTCTAAGCTCTTCAACATCTCTTCTCATACAAATGAATGATTCTCTTTAATTACATCATAAATCTCGATCTATGACTGCTACACAAATCAATTAAATAAATGTAAGCACTTCCTATATGCAACTATCTAAGCAACACTATTAAATATGAGGGGCACACCACTGGTGGACAAGGCATTGCATATTTTAGGAATTCCACTAATGTCTCTTTAAATGAAATTAATTATAATCCTTGAATTTCCCCTTAAATGTGTCATTTCTATATCTAAAATACTATGCGTTGAATTTTTGACTGAGTCCAGGAACTCATGCCTACTTCAGTAATTACTAATCAGATGTCTACTCTTTGCAAGACTCGGTGCTAATTACTGAAGACAACAGAGAACAAGGCAGGCATGATTTCTGCATTCCTGAAACTCACACTGGAGTAGGAGAGAGAAAGAGAGAGACAGCAAACATACCAATAAAAAAGCAATTATAATTTTAATAAGTATTATGAATAAGTGAAAAGCACTACAAGAGCTTGTAATTATGGTTCTTTGAGGAAATTATATTAGAGATGAGAACTGAAGGATGGGAAATAATTAGCCACTGGAGTAGACAGTCTGAGTTCTCTGTGAGTCTCACAGAGCACAGACAGAAAGAAACCTGTGCAGCTGCAGCTGCTGCGGAAGAGCTTAAGGACCAGCAAGCACTGGCTTATGTGAGGATGGGCATTTGATCCTATGTGGGCCATTTGGAGAAACTAAACCTAGGGCTAGAAAATCAACGACGCCTCTCTGGTAGTAGAACAGACATTATCAGGAAGAGGCTCGGCACCTTCCTGTGACTCTGTTCTCTGGAGGTTTTGGACGTTGCAGGAGAAAACACAGCTTCTCAGTTATGACAATAAGGCACAGGAATAGAAAAGGAATCACATATCCCATTTATAGGCAAAAGGCCTTTATAATTTGGGGGGGGCGGGTTTGAATCCCCTAGCCAACATCTCCTAGGCAGAATAATTCATTGCTGATGTCAGAGCTTTCCTGTAGTAATATATTTTGCTTAATTACACAACTTATAAACACTTTACTATTGAATTTGGCTCTAGATAAATATCTTTTCACAGTTCCTACGCCTATCAATCAATTACTATTTTGTGCCTGTTTTTCTAGGAACTTCCCCACCCTCAGCACTTGGCTCTAGTTTAGCCGTTTGAGGGCGTGGTTTCCTTAGGCCAATCACTGTTTTCCTTTTGTTCAACACAAACGCGACAAAAAAGGGTGGGAGGGGCGGTCGGCCGCGGTTACTCCGCTTCGGAGTCCCTCTTCACCGTCCCGCCCGGCACTATTCTTCCGAGAGATGCTCAGTGACCGTGTCTCATGGCAGTCTGATGTTCCTCATTCCTTAGTATTCAGATGGGACAACCTCTCTAGCTGACATTCCCCAGTTCATCCGCACAGCGCTAAAGTTGTATGTTTGTCAGCATTCGGCATGTAGGATGGTGACATTTTACCTGTGGGAGCATACACATTCTCCGCCCTTGTTATTTTTAGATCAGGAAAAATTGAAAATGTATCAATAGGATGAAACTCATAGTTTTCCATTTGATCCCAAGGATAGAGACGGCAGGTACCTAAACCACCACGCTGCCCCCCGTCCCTCCTCAAAAAAAACCTTTTTATTTTTTTTTTAGGTTTTTGTTTTGGACATATAGATCTAAGTGTGTATTACACAATACCCATAGAGCAGGAGCCAAGGCATAAGTCTTTCATTAATTTGACCCAAACTCGTTCTCGATTGACTGTAATGCTATTATTTGGAGAAATTTTAAGCTTAGTTCCTCTTAACTTGTCCTACAAGTAAAAAGAAGTTATTACTTAGATTGTATGAGCGGATACTGAGTAACACATTTATCGGCAAAGAAATGGGTGTCATTGTATTGGTAGAAGCCTTAAAAGAAAAAAAAAAAGAAAGAGAAAGGAATCGCCAGCAGAAGGGCACTTTCGTCCGCAGTGTTGTCTCCAATTCCTAACTCACCGCGATCACCCTGTTCTTTTATTTTTTTTAATGTACTTTATTTGTTTTTTTGGCATTTTATTTTCTTTTTTTTCCATTTCTTTTTGTTTATTTTTTTTTTTTTTCCCTTTCCCTCCCCCCACCAGCCCCCATCCACCCCACTCCCAGATTCCTGCATTCTGGGCCTAACTGTCCTGCATCTTTCTCTGCATTTTTTTTTTTTAAAAAAATTTTAGCTATAAGTGAAATCCATGAGTACAAGCATCCTTCATGGCAAAACCTATCTGCAGGCTGTTGTGCCCAGGAAACACCTACAGCCCCCACCTTTCCAGTGGGGGGGTGGGGACAAAGGTTGTTTGATTCAATCAAGTTGATCAAATGAGTGTCAGACTACATTCTGTAGTTTCATCAGATCAACATTGCACCACCACCCCCAATCGCGCCCTTACATTATGCGAATAACCTACGCACCCCCCTCTTCCAGGTTGATGTTCCCTAGGCTTAGAAAAGGGGCACAAGTGGTGATGAGGTAAACAGTCCACGACTCTCTGGAGCTGTTGACTTGGACCTCTGGTCAATTTCTGGCTGTTTCCTTATCATGGGCTGACAGTTTGTCCAGGAATAACCTTTCGATCCACTAATGAAGAACAAGCAATTAGATATATAGGTATTTTAAAGCAGCAATAATAGTTGTTATGGTAGGTTACTTTAGCATAGACACATGTTTGGATATGTTAATCCATGAATTACAATTTTCCCCCCTGTTAAATATGACAGGGTCTTACTGTGGCTTATAACATCTCCTAACCTGTAGAGGATGTAAGCTTGTGGCATCAGCCATGGGTTATTTCTCCAAGGGGAGAGCCAATAGCCAATTAGATTTGGGATATACAGGCACATGGCTGCCTCTGCTGCACAGTATTTCCAGGCAGGTGAGGTGTATCTGGTGCTGACGGTGGAGTCTTGCTTGACTCAGGGAGACCCATATTTGCTTTATTGGTTTAGTGGCCTTTGGTAACACTCTCTGGCATTCCAGAGGCCATCTGTACACTTGCATGTGTGATTTGAGGTACTCTAGTATGCTTCAGAAAACCCTCCCTTTCCCAAAGTTTGTGAAATATGAGTTGCTATTTATTTCCACTCAAGCCATGTTAATTCACACAAGCAGGGAAAAGGGTAGAGATACGCTCAAGAGGGGATAGCACATGACAAAGCTCAAAACAGACCAAAAACCTTGACGTCATCCCTTAAGGTATAAAGAAAAATCCTCCGGGTGAGTCCAGTCAGACAGGGAAATCTGGGAACATGTGTTTCTTGAGGGAGGTATGTAGGATTGAGGGGATAAACCATGTGCTCTTTCCCACCCCAGGCACTTGTTAATACTTTCAGCAAACATGTTTGAGTGCCTGTGATATGTGGATGTGTGCCTAGGCATGAGGCAGTAAGTAAAAGGACAAAGATTTTATTTTCTAGAAGATATTATTTAGAAGATACATTTTCAACAAATCTGAAATAATTATCAGATTTGTAAAGATTGTAATGGAAACAACTGAGAGCTGAGTCTCAACTGGGGTAACTTTCACTCCCCATGCCTCGGGGAGATTTGGTGGTCTCAATACACTGCAGATTATCACCATTGGGATGGGGGCTGATGGCATCTAACGAGGTAAGATTAGGGGCACTGTTGAAATTATCAAATGTCAACAGCAAGCAGTGCGACAGAGTATTACCCAGACCAAAACATCTGTGGTGTCCTGGAGAACTGTTGCCCTGGAGGTCACACAGCGACATGAAGGCCAATAGACCCGAATGCTCAAATTCAAAGGAAGGACTTCTCTCAGGCTTGCTCCTCCCTGCACTAAAGCTTGCTCATATCCCTGAGGTAATTGAGGCAAGGAAATCCCCTTTTCTCCAGAAAGTTCAGTGGAGTAAGGAGACAGAAGAGAAAAGAATCCACAGAGGTGCTCTGTATGCAAAGGATGGAGAAAGAGTATCAGCCCAGTCTGCTGCATCCACCACCCATTTCTCCACTCACCAAGGAATTTCTTAGTTTCTAACTATGAGAGTCTAGCAAACACATTAGAATCCAAAAGACGAATTAGCCAAGCAAAGTTTGCTTAGATTTTAAGAGAGTATAGTATGAACATGGAGCTCAATTCAAGTTCATAGAATATCTGAGACAGAAATCCTCCTGAAGGGCAAGACTAGCACCCATGACAGGGATGAAGTCCTGGCTCTATGAAGCTCACCAGAGTGCAGCTGCAGTCAGCAGAACTATAGTGTAATGCCTCGGTATATTATGAGGTGGGAAGCTGTGGCATTTTTAGGTTAATTCTGACTTAATATGCTTCAAGTCTATTTTTATATATGTGCTTGCAGTGCCTTAGCTCTGTATTTCACTGTGCTTGGATATTTATATCCAAAGTGTGATAAATCAGTGATAATGTTATTTGGCATGTTTCACAACCAGTCAGTTTGACTGACACAAAGAATCAGTCTAGCCTATTTTAAAACTTCTTAAACTTACTTTTGTTATAAAGCTACTTATATATTAAACATCCACCTCCATTGCTTCTTGTAAAACCTTCTTTTAATCTAATGTGCATGGTAAGTTTTAATAGTACGTCCTTCAATCATCATCAATAAGCTGCACAGAGTTTAAGACTATAAGATTAAAGGTAGACAGAGACTGCTGGATTTCAGTTGCCCAATTCGCAACATAGTTTATTGTCTTCAGTACTATTCCTAGAAAATTTAATTTTCATGCTTCTTTTTTTCTTAAATATCTCGCCATCTGAACCAGTTATCATTTGTAGCTAAACCAAAGTTAATTATCTTGACCAGCTTTCTACTAAAGGGCCAAAATGGAAAGAATAATCTACCTCTTCTAGAGTTTTAATTCATCTTGACATCAGAGAAGTTCACACTAAGACAGTGGCAGACCAGTGGTCATTTGGAAGACCAGTAAAAAGTTCAGAGGAGAAGTTGAGGGAGAGCATGCAGACGGCAGAGTCCAAAAATTGTACAGGTCCCTAAAACTGGAACAGCAAGGCCATAGATCATCATAAAAGAGACCTTACACTGACACAAATCCTCGTTAAGTCAATCTAACAAGGCCTGGGACATCCCAGCCTCACATAGGCACTATGCCTCTCTCCCTTTCCTGCTGGAGCAGAGTGCATACCAGCAAGATGGGAACATGAATGAGCTCTATGCTGTGCACAATTAAGAGCACAGCGAGGCAGACTTTGGCAGGACAGCTGTAGTGTACTCTTTCTCCCTTACTCAAAGTTTAAAGAAAGGTCAGAATAGAGATTGTTGACCATCCCTGCATCTCTGGTATGAATCCAACTTGATCATGATGGATGATCTTTTTTATGTGGGTCTGTATTCAATTTGCAAGTATTTTGTTGAGAATTTTTGCATCTATGTTCATTAATGAGATGGGTCTATAGTTTTCTTTTTCGGTTGTATCTTTGCCTGGTTTTGGTATTAGAGTGATGCTGGCTTCAGAGAAGGAATTTTGGAGATTTCCCTCTGTTCGAATCCTTCTGAACAGTTTGAGTAGCAATGGTTGTAAGACCTCTTTAAATTTTTTTATTAATTTTTTTTAATTTTTTTTATTGATGTTTTGTGTATTTCATACATCATTTTCCAATTCAGTTCAGGCATATATCCCCTTCCCTTCCCCCCACCCCACCCCTACCCGTCCCAGATCATGCATTCTGCCATAACTTTTCTGCATCTTTCTCTGTTTTTTTTTTTTAATTTTATTTTCGTATGTGTATGAATGACTGTCTGCATGTCAGTTTTGTGCACCCTGTCGTGCAATGCCGGAGGTCAGAAGAGGGTGTCGGATCCCTGGAACTGGAGTTCTCCTGGAATTGGAGTTTCAGACGGTTCTCAGCCGCCATGTGGGTGCTGGGGATCGAACCCGGGTCCTCTGTAAGAGCGGTCGGCGCTCTTAACCGCTAGGCCATCTCTCCAGCCCCTGTTTTTTTTTTTTTAAACAGTAGGTGATAGTCTGTGAGTACAAGCATCCTTCATGTAAAATCAATTTCCGAGCAGTTGTGCCCAAACCCACACAGTCTATATTGTTGTAGTTTCACCATTCACCCCAATCGTAGCCCTTACATTCCTTCCGCAGATTGTTCCCTAGGCTTATTAATTTTTTATTTTTTTTTATGTGTATGAATGTACTGTCTGCATGTAGGTTTGTGCACCCATGTTGTGCAATGCCGCGGAGGTCAGAAGAGGGTGTCGGATTCCCCTGGAACTGGAGTTCTCCTGGAATTGGAGTTACAGATGGTTCTCAGCCACCATGTGGGTGCTGGAGATCGAACCCACGTCCTCTGATAGAATTATGCTGTGAAACCATCTGGGCAGGCCCCGGCTTTTGTTAGTTGGGAGGTTTTTTTGTTACATCTTCAATTTCTTCAAATATTATGGGTCTGTTTAAACTGTCAATCTCAAAAAATAAAAATAAATAAATAATAAATAAATAAATAAATAAACTGTCAATCTCTTCTTGGTTGAGCTTTGTTGGTTCCCAGGATTTCAGATATTCTTCCATTTCTCTTAGGTTTTCAAATTTAGTAGAGTATGGGTTTTTTTAAGTATTCTTGTATGATTATCTGGATCTTTTCTTTGTCTGTTGCAATGTTTCCCCTTTCATCACCAATACTACTGAGACTGTTTGTGGAAGCTGTTTGGGAAGAGCATGTCTCAGAGCAATAATCTCTTTCTTTTTTTGAGATGGGATCACCCTGTATCCCCAGCTGGCCTGGAAGTCTCTCACTAGACCAGGCTGGCCTTGATCTCACAGAGATCTGTCAGCCTCTGCCTCCTGAGTGCTGGAATTAAAGGTATGCACTACTATACCTGTCAGCAATATATTTCTTAATGGAAAGCTGATGCAAAGACCACAAAGAGAGGCAGAGTATCCACACTGGCCAAGAAAGAAAATGGAGAGGCTGAAAGCCAAATACAAATCATCAGCTCATGATTGGACTTCCTGCCTCTCAATGTAAAAACTGGTCAGTGCCAGGTAACTGTAAGCAGTAAGAAAATTAGCAGGGATTTTATTAGCTCTATCTTCATAGGAAGCATTATGGGTTTGGTTGGTTTGGTTTTTGTCATAATTTGGTCTTGTATGGAAAATAGATACACTTTACACTAAATCATGAATCTTCACTGCCACCTACATAGGTTTTGCTATACACACAGGAACAGAAAATTAAAGGGAAAAGAAGACAAAAGCATGGCCTAGTTTGTTTATCCAAGAGCTTCTCTCACCTAGGCAACTTGCGCTTCATTTTAGGGAGGTCAAATGGCCTGTGTTACATGCACCCAAGTGTCTTTGTTCTAAAGGCAGACGCTATTTCAGGGTTGTAGGCACCAGAACTTTTTTTTTTTTTATTGAACTCTGTTGTTCTTGAAAATGTCAGGTACAAATTCTCTGAAATATCTGACATTTTAAAATTCCAAGCAATGGATTGCATAAATCTGTATGCAAAATGAGGCCAAATTAAGAACTTGAATACTCAGGCTTCTGAGATTTTTTCTAATGAATCATTTAAAAATTTGCGTGTCAATGTCCACTGGAGTTCATGCAAAACTTAGACATTAAACTAAACATGGCCTATGTCAGGAAAATTCAATGAATGTTCAATCTTTTTTGAAAAATCAAAAGCAGGAGAAACCATAATTATTTGTTTTCATGTTAATTTCATGAGCTGAACAAAAAAAAAAAAAAAAAAACAGAAACCATGCACCTACCACAGGTACAAAAGCAGAGTCATTCAGCACTAGAGAGGACATTCTTTCCCTCTGAAATACCCTGTATGCATCATATTTAAACTTCAGCCACCTTTGCCTAATACTGAAATATACAAACAAGTTTCTGATGGGATGGAGTGAGTAACTTTAAATCATACTGCATAATCTCATAGCAGATGGGTGGCAGTCTTCACAGAGAAACAGAGCTTCCCGGAGGGAAGAAGGAATCAGATGTATACAGGACATTGAGGCAAATCTGTGTGCAGAAAGAGACTGCTGGGGATGTCTGTTTTGGATGGTAGATAAGTTCACCAGGGCTCTAAGCAAGGGAACTGAGCTTCAGAACAAATTTATCTCACTAAGAGCACAGGTGGAAAGAGAGGGCAATCATGAAAGGTTGCAGCAGATAATTCTTTCGGTCTAAAACTAGAGATCTGAGACCTCTGAGTCAGGTAAAGAAATTATTTCTATGTTTGCTGAATTACTCTGCTACACTCTGTTCCTAAAACAAACTTGGTGTTCAGTTTGGGAAGCAGTGGGACTCTAGAAATTGGGAAAATTACATCTTAAGGGATAGCAGAAAAATGAAGCTGGTCAAACAATTTCAGGAAAGGCAATACAAAATTTTCAGGATGCTACATTTATCTTTTTATTTTGCTTTGGACAGTCCTCAATTAGAGTGTTCTATAATACAGAGATAAATCTTCAAGAAACCACAAAGAGAAAAATGTCTTTTGATGAATAACTAAAATAGTTAAGAATATGAAGCCCAAAGGAAAGATGTGTATACGAATGGAGTGTTGTCAAAAAATGTAAAGATTCCTCACATTAAAAAAATATGTGTTGTGATGTGTTTGCCATATTTTGTTGAGGATATGCATCAGATTGGAAATAGATGTATGCACAAAGATATGGAAATACATGTATGAATCAAAAGATGTACCACAGAAACTTAAGTTCAAACAATTTTACTTTTTAATATTTTATTTATGATTTTTTATGAATATGAGTGTTTCACCTGCCTGTATGTAAGAGCACCTGTGTTGTACATTGCTTGTGGCGATCAAGAAGGAGTCAGATCTCCTGGAACTAGAGTTATGGACAGTTGTCAGCCAGCCATATGGGTGCTGGGAACCAAACCCAAGTTTTCTGCAAAAGCAGCCAATACTTTTAATTACTGAGCCACTGATTTTTGTTTTTGAATGTAGTAGTTGAATTAATGAAGTAGCAAGACGTAGTGACACACTAAGCTGAAGACTGAGTAAGTGTTGAAGGGAGTCATCATCAATTGGGGATTAGGAGACGTGCCTGCCAAGTACTGGTTAGCTCTGAAACTCTAGGTCAACATGGTTCCTTTGAAATAAAAAATGTTCAGTGTTATGAAAATAATAAATACTTGTCTGATAAGGGACAATTAAAATGTTTAATAATTGATGCAGAAATTTATTGGGGTGGGTAATTCTTTAATGGATGATAGTTATATACTGTATATTGAATTGAAGATCCAAACTTGAGCTCATATAACTTCAGCCACCTCATATTTGACAAAGGAGCCAAGAAGCTCAATGGAGGAAAGATAGCATCTTCAGCAAATGGTGTTGGCAAAACTGGATCAACATTTGTAGAACAAAATTAAACCCCTACCTCTCACCCTGTATAAAAATAAACTCCAAGTGGATCAAAGATCTCAACCTGAAACCTGAAACCTTGAAGGTGATAGAAGAAAAAGTCAGCAGCAATTTATAAGACATAGGCATAGGAAAAGACTTTCTAAATCAAACAGCAGCTGTACAGGAAATAAGGACAACAGCTGACAAGTGGGACCTCATCAAACTCAAAAGCTCTGTACAGCTGTGCTGGATAGCTTTAGTGTCAACTTGACACACCTGGGTTGAGGGAGCCTCAATTGGGGAATTGGCTCCATTGGATTGGCCTGTGGCCATATCTGTGGAGTATTGTCTTGATAGTCGAACAGTGTGGGAGGGCCCAGCCCACAATGAGTAGTGCCACTCTGGGCAGGTTGTTGTGTACTGTATAAGAAGGCGGGCTGGGCATGAGCCAGAGGAGCAAGCCAGTGAACAGCATTCCTCCATGGCCTGTGCTTCAGCTTCTGCCTCCAGGTTCCTGCCCTGAGTTCTTGCCTTGGGCTCCCTGAGAACTGTGACCCAGGAGATGTAAGCTGAATAAACCATTTCCTCCCTAAGTTGGTGTTGGACAGAGTGTTTTGTCACAGCAATGGAAAACAAACTAGAACAGAAATTGGTACCAGAAGAGTGGGGAATTACTGTGACAGACCTGACCTTGGTGTTTTGGGGAAGGATTGTGGAGGTGTTTGGAACTTTCAGCTGGGAAGATCATTGAATGCCTAAAGATCATTGCTGTGGCGCTTGGAGCAGTTTTGCTGAAGGAGTTGTAGAAGATGGAGGCCTGGCTTGCGAAGTTTCTAGTTTCAAAGGGGAACAGAGATCATCAAGACTGTAATCTGTGGGTTCTGGTCAGCTGGGGCTGAAGAATCAGCTGTAAGTAACAAGAGACCAGGCTCACTGTGGTGAAATCTTCTGGGAAGAATTTCTTCAGGGTCATCACACAGAAGCTGTGATTCAGAAGGGGCCTGAGCCTCCATCTCGAGCCAGAAGCAGGACTTGGTAACATGTAAGAGTCTCCTATATGGTTCCAGTGTTGAAATTTGACGGGGTCACAGAGAGCAGAGGCTTGGCACTGTGAGAGGTCAGGAAAGACCATTGGTGGAAGTGCACCTCAGTTGCAGTGAAGACCCCAGGATTGCAGGGGTCATGGAGAGAAGCTGAGGCTTTGCACCAGCAGGGGTCATAAGAGACCATTGGTGAGGGTGCTGCCTCAGTTTCAGTGGCAACCCCAGCTTTTTTGAGATGCCAGGACCATGGGATGACCACCAAGAGCAGCGGCAGGTGTGGAATGGAATCGGCCTGGGTCTGCGAGATGAGCTGTGTGTGCCACGGACAGGAGAGTCGGAGATGGGGAGCTGCTGAAACACTTTGGAGCCCAGAAGATTGTGAGTCCCAGGTGTCCAGCCTTGAGCTACTTGCTGGACTTAGGTTTTGTTTGAGAGTGCCCGATTCTTCCCTTTGAAATAAGACAGTACTTGTTTTGGATTTTACAGTAGTCCACAGTTAAGAGACTTTTAATAGACTGAACCTTTAAGCATTTGGACATTTTAAGGACTGTGGGCTTTTAAGGTCGTACTGTCTTAGGTTGTGATTAATGTTAACATCATACTTTGGGGATAAGAACTGGAAAGGTAATAGTGATGTGTTTTGTGTGTCAAGTTGACAAGGGGTCAATTGTGCTGGATAGCTTTAGTGTCAACTTGACACACCTGGGTTGAGGGAGCCTCAATTGGGGAATTGGCTCCATTGGATTGGCCTGTGGCCACATCCGTGGAGTATTGTCTTGATAGTCGAGCAGTGTGGGAGGGCCCAGCCCACAATGAGTAGTGCCACTCTGGGCAGGTTGTTGTGTACTGTATAAGAAGGCGGGCTGGGCATGAGCCAGAGGAGCAAGCCAGTGAACAGCATTCCTCCATGGCCTGTGCTTCAGCTTCTGCCTCCAGGTTCCTGCCCTGAGTTCTTGCCTTGGGCTCCCTGAGAACTGTAACCCAGGAGATGTAAGCTGAATAAACCATTTCCTCCCCAAGTTGGTGTTGGTCAGAGTGTTTTGTCACAGCAATGGAAGACAAACTAGAACAACAGCAAAAGAAACAATCAAGGAAGTGAAGAGAAAACTCACAGAGTGGGAGGAAATCTCCACCAGTGTTTCATCTGACAGAGCATTAACCTCAAGAATATATAGACTATTCAAAAAACAAAGAAGAAAACAAATGACCTACTCAAAAGATGGAGTAAAGAGCTGAACAGAGACTTCACCAGTAAGGAAGTAAAGATGGATGAGAAACATCTTTAAAAGTGTTCAACATCATTAATAATTAAGGAAATGTAAATTAAAACCACACTAAGGTATCATTTCACTCCAATAAGACTCGCCAAGATCAAGAAAACAAAAGACACCAAATGCTGGAGAGGTTGTGGGGAAAGGAGAACACTCATCCACTGCTGGCGGGAATGTAAACTGGTACAACCACTGTGGAAAGCAGTGTGAAGAACACTTAAAAACTCAAAATGAGGGGAGCTGGAGAGATGGCCTAGCAGTTAAGAGTGCCAACTGCTCTTGCAAAGGACCTGGGTTCGATCCCCAGCACCCACATGGCAGCTGAGAACCGTCTTTAACTCCAGTTCCAGGGGAATCTGACACCCTCTTCTGACCTCCGTGACATTGCACGACATGGGTGCACAAACCTACATGCAGAAAGTACGTTCATACACATAAAAAATAAAAAAATTTTTAAAAAACTCTAAAAAAAAACACCTCAAAATGAGCCTACCACATGACCCAGCCATACCACTCCTGGGTATATACCCACAAGACACATCTTACCCCAAAGATACATGCTCAGCTATGTTTATTGCAGCTCTCTTCACAATAGCAAAGGCCTGGAACCAACCCAAATGCCCCTCAACTGATGACTGGAAAACAAAAATGTGGTACATCTACACATGGAGTTCTATGCAGCAGTAAAGAAAGATGACATCATGAGCTTTGCTGGTAAATGGATAGAACTAGAAGCCATTATGCTAAGTGAAGTAAAATCCCCCCGCCAAAAAAGGTGAATGGTTTCCCTCATTTGTGGATGCTAACACCAAATCCCCAGTTGGCAGGCAAACTGAGCAACTTTATTATATTTCATTGTATCTGAAAACAACTGTGCTATTCCAATGTCAGTCTCTTAATAGAGTCTAGAACTGTCCTACCACTTGTATTCACCCATTGTAATTGCCATATATGGATGGAAGATACGTATTCATATTCTATTCATATTCTTTTTACCTGCATGCAATTTTACTGTTAAAATCTCAGGCTGGAGAGATGGCCTAGCAGTTAAGAGCACCGACTGCTCTTGCAGAGGACCAAGGTTCGATCCCCAGCACCCACATGGTGGCTGAGAACAGTCCATAACTCCAATTCCAGGAGAACTCCAGTTCCAGGGGAATCCAACACCCTCTTCTGACCTCCAAGGCATTGCACGACAAGGGTGTACAAACCTACATGCAGACAGTACATTCATACACATAAATTAAACAAATAAATTTTTTTAAAAAATATGAATCTCTAAATGTGTTTAGGAATTAACCTATAGTTTGTTTTCAGAATTTGTAATTTTGATTTATGTGTGGAGTATATATATGCATATTTTGGAATAATATAAAATTAAAGGGAACAAAAAAAGAGAAAAGCATAATCAAAAAAACTGACCAAAACAGTAAACTTGTGCATTGAAAATGTTATAAAAGACTGAGAAAAAGATGCAAGACAGGATTTAACATGTATGACAGAGTCCATGAGCTCTGCTGGGGGTCGGGGGCAACATAAGGAGTGGGCATGGATGGGGGAATAAGTCTAGATTTGATTGAGAAATGTTGTATGAAATGCACTCAATAAAATTTAACTTAAAAAATGTTTAATAATTGATGCAGAAATTTAGATTATTGGGGCAGGTAATTCTTTAATGGATGATAGTTATATATTGTATTTTTATTATTATTAAGACAATTGTATTATAAACATATTATTAAAACATATGCTGTATTTTTATTATTCATTGAATATTTCTCCCCCAGAAGCCAAGAGAGAGCTCCACTTAAATGATTTCTGCATGCTAATCAATAAAAAACTTCAGCCTTAAGCCCAAATCTGTGACACTCAGTGGCAAACATCTCCACTTTGAAAAGGATTTATATCTTTCTAAGTGGTTTTCTTAAACCTTTCCCAGGCACTTTCAGCCAGACTGAAATCTGGTAAATAATAGTTTCACTATGTCAGTATTCTGAGCTGAATCATTTGTTTGTAAAAAATAAAAGGAAAATCCTGTCTACTATTGTCATGAGTATTTTAAGCCACATGTTCTACATATTCTCAAATGATGGTTATTTTTTCTTCTTTGAGATAAGGAAATTTATGTTACCAAGATTAAAGTCTTCATTATTTAGCTTAAAATGGATAATTTTTATAGGAATTGTGTTTTAAAGCTCATTATATCTAAGGATTTCCATTATCATTTAATTTGAAATGAAAGTAAACAAATAATTTTATTGTGATAAAATATGTTGATGTGTCTCAATAAAATATCACAGATCACAGTTACAAAAGAGGCAACTCACTGGCTAAAGAGCCAAATTCATGAAGAATCCTTACACATCCTTCATGTGAGAATTCATTATTAGGTTCAAAGAAAACATGTGGGCTGTTTTCTCATCCCTACTTGGATGTTATTGTCTCCCTTGAAATACTTCTCAAGCAGACTTATCTGGCACCATCACAAAATTTAAAAGCAGAATTGTTCTGTGTATTTATGTGTTGTCATAACATGTACTCTATCTGAAATTCAAAAGCTAGACCATCATGTTGAGTTTGGGGACTACCTCCAGAATAATAGCCAAGCCACAAAAAAACTAACTATAATGAAATCTTTTACAAGACAAGGTAGCTGCAGATTCCTGGAGAAAAGGTTGAAGAAGATGAACAAAGATATTTCACAAAGAGAAGATGACAGTCAAATAGTAAACTCTGAAAGGTTTCCAAGACAATTAGCTGAGTTGGTTTTACAAAAATCTGTTATTTTGGAGAGATTAATTATATCCCTAGCAGTTATAACCATGACTTACAAAATAGGAATTTCTTTTTTAATTTATTTTTTTTTGAATTTTTAAGGATTTAATACAATATATTTTTATCATATTCAGTCCCCCCCAAAGATGTACTCCTCCTGCTAAATTTCATCTATGATATAATTTTAATTGTATAATATATTGATATATCAGATATTAATACTTAATAATAAATATATATTTAAGGCACTCCAGTCAACAGTGTGTGTCCAAGTTCCCTTTGGTGTGGGTCCAGCCACAGGAGCCTGTAGTAATGATTTACATACAGTATGGACAGAATCTGGACTAATGACATCAGTAGAGTCAACATTAAGAATCCACAAAAGATGGGGCTGGAGAGATGGCCTAGCGGTTAAGAGTGCTGACTGCTCTCACAGAGGACCCGTTTTCGATCCCCAGCACCCACATGGTGGCCGAGAACCGTCTGAAACTCCAATTCTAGGAAAACTCCAGTTCCAGGGGACCCCAACACCCTCTTCTGACCTCTGCAGCATTGCACGACACGGGTGCACAAACCTGCATGCAGACAGTACATTCATACACATAAAGAAATAAAAAATAAATAAATAAATAAATAAATAAATCCACAAAAGATTTACTCAAAAAAATTTTCCATAATTCCAATATCTACAGATGCTAATCCACTTATTTAACAGGGTGCAGTATTTGCCTCCACATATCCTCCATTTGTATACTTTAAATAGGTCTAGATGACTTGTAATAATTAAAACACTGTAAATAATGGTTGTACAAGTTTACATTCACACCAGCAGTGGATGAGTGTTCCCCTTTCCCCACAACCTCTCCGGCATTTGGTGTCTTTTGTGTTCTTGATATTAGTCAGTCATATCAGAGTGAGATGATATCTAAAAGTGGTTTTGATTTGCATTTCCTTAATTATTAATGATGTTGAACACTTTTTAAGATGTTTCTTAGCCATCTTTCCTTCCTCATTAGTGAAGTCTCTGTTCAGCTCTTTACTCCATCTTTTGAGAGGGTCATTTGTTTTCTTCTTTGTTTTTTGAATAATCTATACATTCTTGACATTAACGCTCTGTCAGATGAATCACTGGTGGAGATTTCCTCCCACTCTGTGGGTTTTCTCTTCACTTCCTTGATTGTTTCTTTTGCTGTACAGAAGCTTTTGAGTTTGATGAGGTCCCAATTGTCAACTGTTGACCTTATTTCCTGTGCAGCTGTTGTCTGATTTAAAAAGTCTTTTCCTACACCTATGTTTTTTAGGTTGTTACTGACTTTTTCTTCTATCATCTTCAGAGTTTCAGGTTTTATGTTGAGATCTTTGATCCACTTGGAGTTTATTTTTGTACAGGGTGAGAGGTAGGGGTTTAATTTTGTTCTTCTACAAATGATGATGCAGTTTTGCCAGCATCATTTGCTGAAGATGTTTCCTTCCTCCGTTGAGGTATTTTTGTCCCTTTGTCAAATATGAGGTGGCTGAAATTATATGAGCTCAAGCTGGAAAACAGTGTGGAGAACACTTAAAAGATTCAAAATGAGCCTATCACCTGACCCAGCCATACCACTCCTGGGTATATACCCACAAGACTCATCCTACTGCAAAGATACATGCACATCCATGTTTATTGCAGCTCTCTTCACAATAGCGAAGAGCTGGAACTAACCCAAATGCCCCTCAACTGACGAGTGGAAGACAAAAATGTGGTACACCTACACAATGGAGTACTACTCAGAAGTAAAGAAAGATGGTGTCATGAACTTTGCAGGTAAATGGATGGAACTCGAAGCCATTATGCTAAGTGAAGTAACACAGTCCCAGAAAAACAAGAGGCAAATGGTCTCCCTCATTTGTTGATGCTGAACAACATTATTGTTATATTTCTGTTTATCTGAAAGCAACTATGTTAATGTAAATCTCTTAACAGGCTCTAGAATCGATCCACCACTTACTTTCAGACTCTGTAATTACTGTATATGAGTGGAAAGTATGTAAGTATATTTTAGAGTAATATAAAATTAAAGGAGGAAAATGTGAATTCCTAAACATACAAAAAAGACTGAGAGAAAGATGCAGGATAGATCATGGCAGAGTGCATGATCTGGGGTGGGGTAGGGGGAAGGGAAAAGGAATATGTCTAAACTGAACTGAGAAATTATGTCTAAAATATACAAAATATCAATAAAAGCATTATAAAAAACATTGTAAATACTATGTAAATAGTTGTAATAAGTAGGAAATAATGACAAGAAAACAGTCATTACATGTTTAGTACAGATCCAATTTAGTTAATATCTTTGACCTGAAGCTAGTTCAATCTACCAATTCAGGATCTATAGAGATGGACAGCAAATTTATACACATGCACCTTCCAATAACATTTTCTAAGTGATTAGATTTGCATTTAAAAATGAATAGGGGGATGGAGAAATAGTTCAGTGGTTAAGAATACTGAGTGCCTGCTCTTGCAAGGGACCCAGGTTCAAATCTCAGCACCAACATGGTAGCTGCAACTCCAGTTCCAGGGGATCCAGCACCCTCTTCTGGGCTCCATGGGCACTGTACAACACAGGTACCTTTACATGCATGCAGACATAATACTCATGCACATAAAATCAAAAAGAAAGAATTTTGGATTTCTTTCTTTTTTATTTTATGTGCATGAGTATTATGTCTGCATGCATGTAAAGGTACCCTGAAAATGCCAGGTGGGTAAGCTGCCTGCCTATAATTCCAAGCTCAGAAGGCAAAGACACAGAATCCCCCGAGCAAGTTGGCTAATGAGGATTAACCGTATCTATGAGCTATGGGTTTGAGTGGAAGTCACTGCCACTTGAATAATGTGCAGAGGTTTCCAGCATGATTCTCAACATTAACCTTGGGCTTTCACATGGGCACACCCACACACATTCGGTAAACATGCACACGCATGCATGAAAATGGAGAAAAAGACTGGGCATCATTCTAGTATTTCTTTCAAGGTAAAGAAGCATTTTTACTAATGAGACAATTTATTCAAAGTTTACAAGCTTTCAAGGAAATGGGCACTCATATAAAAATAACATCACAATTTCAAACCAGAGTCAAATGAGAAAACACTAAGAACTTATGTTGAGATGCTTCTGTGATATTAGACTTGCCTTGAATAGATCTATGATCTCTGTTTCTACTATTTACACATCATTTCACTCACAATAAAAACTTGATTTGTAATGGAATAAGAACTATAATTGTAACCTTAAAACAACACTGTCTGCTCCAACACAGCTCTGAACCTGTCAGTCTCATCTTGGTAGAAGCATTTAATTTCCTGCACAAGAATACAAAGAGATTTCAACTCTAAAGTTAGAGTGGTAAAAGCTCTGCAATTTGGAAATCCAAGCTGTTACTCCAGCAAAAGTGAAGACGCAGTTTATCTCCCAGGGGTGTTTCATCAAACAAGTTATTTTTTGATCATAGCTTGCAGTTCTCCTTTCCTTCTTACGTCCCACACAGATTTCTCATTCTCATAGCTGCCTTCCAGCCACCTACGCTTCCCTCCTACGCAAGTCTTTTACTCATCCATTATGCACCAGCCATCTCTTCCATTGACCCACCCAAGCAGACGCATGTGTATGTACTTTCTAGTAATTTAAATTAACATGGACTTAGTTCTTTTCTCTGTTGTTATTATTATACATATATGCACATGCCTTGTCCCTATGTTCCTGTGAATAGGTAAGACTGTGTTAAATTTATACTGCACTCATAATTTATTTACACAAATGTGCTGTTCTTTATTTGACAAGCTTCCTTGAGAATATAATATCTATTCATTCTGCTGGTTTGCTGGTATTTCAGTACTATCTACCACAAAATATATGTTCAATCTCTATCTGTTCAATGAATGAATTTTTAGTTACTGGTAGAAATATGTTTGAAGAAAATGAATCCAAAGAGAATTTGAAATTATGTCTGAAGTTGACTATATTCACAGTATTTGATATGTATAAATTACATTGAGAAACACACTATAAAAGGCATGAGAATCCTATTAAGGTATAATTATGTACATGTCCATAGGACTGACCTACAGAAATGAATTCTCTTCGATTAAAATGAACTCTCCTACAAGAGTTCATCTAAAGCAAACTTTAGATGCACATAAACTTTTAAATATGCTTTACATATATTTGACCCAGGATTGATTCCCACCACACCCACCTGGTGGGAAACCACCTATAACTCCAGTTCCACAATATAGGTGATGGGAACTGAACCTGGGTCCTCTTCTGACCTCCATGGGCATTTATGCAGGCAATACACTCATACATATAAAATAATATGCAAAAATTTAAAAAGTGAAAAAATAAATGAACAGGGAAAGAGTAATAAGACAATGCTTCCAATATGATTTGTGCTTAATTTCATTTCCAGAGAACTACTTTTCAAAACTACCAATACTTATAAAACTATTATTATCAAATCTGTCTACAATAGCAAAAATAATAGCTTACATTTTATGATACCTTGAAAAAATTTTCATAAGCATAATTATTTTTAACCCTATACCAAACCAGTGTAAGTAAATGAGCATTGGGGCTAGAGAGATGGCTCAGCATTTAAGAGGACCCACGTTCAGTTCCCATCACCCACATTGTGGCTCACAACCAACTGTAACTCCACTTCCAAGGGATCCAGTGCTATCTCCTGGTCTCTGCAGGCACAGCACACATGTGTGCACATACAAATGCATGCAGGCAAAACAATCATACATATAAAATAAAAATAAGTAAGAGATTAAAAGAAAAAAATGAATATCTATTATTCCCTTTTTTACAGTCAAATTAAAATGTTCAGAGGTAACATATTTCATCCAAGGTCAGTTAGGCCAACCCCTAAATCTTCCTGAGGTAGGAAGGAAGGAAGGAAGGAAAATCTTCTCAGAGGGCAAAAATTAAAAAAAAAAAAACAGCTGAGAAACACTGCTCAAAGTAAACTAGTAGTAACAAATTAGACACTGGAAATAAAAACAGGAGAACTCTGACTTTCTTTAATTCTTCCTAGTTAATGAGGGCTACAATGATACTTAAAGTAATTTTAAAATAAATGATAAATTATTTGTTGTTAATGTCCATTATATGCCTATAAACAATATCTCTGGATTAGTGAATTATGTGCAGAGAGAAAATACCAATGCTTTGTGATATAATATTACTTTGATCCTATAATTGTGTAATAGTGATGCAACTTTGTTCAGTGTCTACAAGCCCATGAGCGACAGAAAGTATATTCTGTCTTTCAAAATATGATTCATTCTCTTCACGGAGGGCCTATTCAATTTTAACTTATTTTCATAAATTCTTGAGTCATCTGCTATAAGCAAGCCTGAGAGAGAAAATGCAATTAAAGTATACCCCTATCATAGTCCCAGTAAAGAAGGTTTGAACATTCAGCATGATGGATTTAAAGATTTTAATTTGTTTTAACTTTAATTTTTTTGGAATTCCCTAATATGCAACCTCTCTCCCTCTCTCCCTCTCTCCCTCTCTCCCTCTCTCCCTCTCATATTGAAAAGAAAACACAAGCCCCTAAAAAGAAAGGAAAATATTTAAATTCAAATTTAGATTGTTTGAAAATCCAACATTGTAATTAATTCTGTAATACTATAACCATCTATTCTAAAATAAGAAGAGGAAAATTTGTCTGATACCATCATTGATTTATCAAACTTATAATTTCTACTTAATGTTTTGAAATATGGAACACAAATTTCACAGATAGAATATTTAAAAGAGACTATAACCTATTTTTTATGTTAGATACTGGTAGGAATAGGAGATAAGAGACTAAGAATGCTTTCTGAGCCTTGAGAACTCAGCAGCAGCTGTTCTGAGAGGCTACCAGAACATCAGGAGATGGTGTGGGGCTCTGAAGATGGTGGGGATGACTTGGGTATCTGGAAAGGAGGTCTTACCAAGTCCAAAGTTGTGTTTACACATCTGAGATCTGCCCAAGCATCTCATACAATGGCTTAGAAGAAATCAGACAGGGAATTTGTTTCCTGTTGGAATTAGCCTTAATTTCTGAGACCAGGGGTTCTAAGAAGACACATAGTAAGAAGGGAAATTCAGAACATACTCACCCAAATAGGGATAAATAACAGAAAGGAGAAAATTGTAATATCAAACTAAATCTGGAGAAAAAAATATTAACAGGCAACATGAAATTGTAGTATTTTAAAAATCAATAACACAACAACACTTGAAAATACACTACACAAATGGATGGGAGGAAAGGGAGATCTTGGTTAATGTAAAGTCTCCAGCTATGAGATGGGTAAGTACTAGAAACAACATAAGATGGTGGAAACATTAGTAACAATGCATTGTGTACTTGAACTTGGCTAGAAGAGTATATTCCAAGAGTTATCAGTTGGGGTTTTGGATTTATTAATCTTCTTGATTGGCGATCATTTTACAAAGTACTTATATACCAAAATCTCACACTGCCTCTAAAGGACAGGAATTTTTCATAACTACAAATCCCAAGGGATTTGTAAAAAAAAAAAATTTAAATAAAAGCATACTTTAAGGAATAGAAATACGTTTTACAAAGCGTTTATTCTCTATCTCCATGTCATATATGAAAGATAACGACAACAGAGGGTGGAGTAAAACTTTAGAGCTGGAGAAGAGCTGCATGAAATTTAAAGACAGACTGCAAAAATCTGGAAGAGCATACAAAGCTTTTAAAGAAAAGGGGAAAATTTAAAGTACCATTGCTCTTCGGGTTTTTAAAAGAATGTTTAAAATGCATTTAAGTGAGATGCCATGGCAGTAAAGTCTTGGGTGACTTAATAGAGTCAATAAAGCAAAGGCTGGACCAGTAACATAGCCTTGTCCAAGAAATAGGGGACTAGAAGCATGAGGCCCAGCCCTGGAAGGGGTGAGGAGTTGAGGACTACACTCAAGCACTGGTGAACACTGTCTGACTCACAATTAGATCTCTACTTAGTCTCCATCATTCCATGGACAGAATAGAAGGCCCAGGCATCATCCTGAAGAAAAGGGAGCCAAATAAACAGCAGAATGATGAACGTGAACTCCATCTGCCTCAACGTTAGCCTCCTTTGCCTCTCAGATTGCTCAACATTCTTGGCCAAGAAGTAAAGGATTAATCTGTAAAGGATCTGGCCAGCTCCAAAGAGGAAGCATGTTAACCCAAACATGCTAACATGGGTAATTTTCCACATTATTTGACATTGAACTTTAAATTCAGCAAGCCCCCTGACATGCTACAAAGAAATAGTATATATTGTCTGCTTTCAAAGGGAATCATATAAAGTGAAAAATATAAACCAAACTAGCAAAGCAGAAAAAAAAATATGTGGAAGGATGAACACTATGGGAGAATTGATATTTAAAAGAAGTCATGATTTATCTACATATCACACAGCAATAAAAAGTACCAGACTAGTATAACTAACCTTCTTGGGTGTTTAATAACCATTCTTGGAGGACTATACTAATGTGGTAAGAGGGACTTAAAGGGTCAGAATTTTTGCCGCTTACCCTCTAAGATAACCCAAGTCACAGGGAGACTATGAGGCATTTCTTGAAATGTCCTGTAACTGTGTTGAGTCAGCTGGCCTCTCATTCACAGAGCCCATGGAGACCCTACTAGATGGAAACAAGCCAGTGTCCCATCTATGAAGAGTTGGGTCAACACAGAGGAAAGTTTCCTCAATGCCTCTAAGTGAAGCCATAGTCACGTAAGGCCTTTCACTTATCCTCACATAGATGGAACAACTGGTGAAAGAAAAGTCAAAATGTCAGAGGCTCCTCCCAAGTGTATGAGACCCCTGAGGATGAGATCCTCAGGTGACTTTAAGAGTAAAAAATTGGATGAACTATATGGTCCTTTGAGAGGGGCCTGTGAGTCCAGCCACTCCAACAGCTGTCAAAGTCCCTAAGTTATCAAATTGTGAGTTCTCCTTACTCTCAAGTTCAGCCTTTGAAGCCAAAAGAGAAATGAGGAGAAGCCAAATAGATTGATACTATGGAAGCCATCATCAAGAGAGTCTAATGGAATTTATTTGGTCATTTAAAATACCCATTGTACTGATTGTACTGACTCCTGGAACTTGTAATGCTAACAACTCTTGTCTTTTCTTCATCCTCAGGTCTCTTCCCAGGCACCATCAAGGACCTCCTTTTCTTCCTATATAACAATTATGCATGTTGGGATTTATTTTTTTATTTTTTTATTAATTTTATTTATTTCCGTATGTGTATGAATGTACTGTCTGCATGCAAGTTTGTGCACCTGTGTCGTGCAATGCTGCGGAGGTCAGAAGAGGGTGTCGGATTCCCCTGGAACTGGAGTTCTCCTGGAATTGGAGTTTCAGACAGTTCTCAGCTGCCATGTGGGTGCTGGGGATCAAACCCGGGTCCTCTGTAAGAGTGGTCGGCTCTCTTAACCGCTAGGCCATCTCTCCAGCCCCAACATGTTGGGATTTCTTTTAGATAGACATGCTCAAGGGGTACCCCAATTGCCACACCCAGTGCCCCTATTCAGCATGGAAGTAGCCTGAGCTGTTGTCACACCAATTCCCTATTGCCAGTTAGGGTAACCTCTTCAGAAGGGGGCATAAACAGGAGGTAGAAATTGGCTAGTCAGTTTAGAGTAAAAAGATTTCAAAAAGGGGTCACCATTTTCTTTCTTGGCTAAAATCCAAAATGTCCTTGGACCTATTGGCAGCTTACTCTGTGTCAAAGCCTGGGAGCACCAAAATATTTGGGGACTCTTATCTGATTCCTAAAGGATTTTAAGGTTACCTCTCCAAAGAGGGGAATGCTACAGTAGTAAAACAAAAATCAACAACAACAACTCTGTGGGAGAAGGCTGACCAGAGGAATGACATTTCTGGTCTGAGTAAAGACCCAGCTTTCTACTTTCACTGTTTTGATCCCACAGTCACAGAACCACCCTGAGGAAGATAGGTTCCCCTTAAGTCATGCTAAATAGATGGGCAAAAGACCTTGTGCATTAATGAGAAGGTGAACTTTTCCTGCTTGGAATCCCTCTCCTTGTATAGTTCTTGCAGATTCAGCTACATGCAGGTATCTTGCTCTCCATAAGCTTTGCCTACTTTTCTAAATTCTTTAGAGAAGTATATTTCCTTTTCTTATTTCTACTTCTTTTCTAACCATGCTTTCCTTAACACCCTGGGCTGCTCCAAGATTCTGAGTTTCTTTATCTTTTCTTTACAACCCTCTTTTCCTCTCTACCATCAAGTCTGGCTTCCATGGCAATTCTTGTGAGTATGAATTCATGATTTGTTTGCTGTTGGGTTTTTTTTTCCCTTCCCCACGCCATTCTACTCCTGAAAGCAATTGCTGAAATTTATAACTTCCTGTCCTGAGGATTTTTCCTTAATTTCTAATAAAATTTTCCTAAAGCTTAAAGATCAAAATAATACTTAAATCTTTGCCTAGACACTGTCTACAGGAAACATGGTGTCTTAGGACTTACTAAAAGTAAATATGTGTATATTAAACAACATTGGTTTACAGACTCTGATAAAAACGGTAATGCATCTGAGTTAAATGGAGATGTAAATCGCTGTTGTCCACATTTGTTTTACATAAAATGTGTAGAGCAATAACGTTGGGATTGGCACACACAAATGTTCTCCATAATTTCTCTGTTGTACAGTATCACCTTGTAGCATTCTCTTTAAGATGATTTAATGTAAAAATTAAGTTTGCTTCCCAAGTTAATCATATATAGTCACCCAAAATAACATGAGTGAATTTGATGAAATCTGTGCCTTGATTCCGCCCTATAGTTACGTATAATACAACTGTCTTCTGGAGATTCATGGGTTAAAAAAAAGGGGGGGGGTACAGATAGACATGAAACCTTTTTGTCAAAAACCTTGCAATTCAAACCCTAAAACTAACTACGGGAAAAGATTTGTGGGTCCCAACAAGACAAAACGTCACCAACTTAATGGCTGACAAAGAAAAGATACAGCTTTGCATTGAGTAGGATGTACCAGAAAGTGCCAACTGAAAGGTTGACCTGTCTGAACATCAAAAGGAAGAAAAGCCTCAGATTGCTATCAACATCGAACCCCTCTGTGGATCCTACTTGTAACAACTATTTATAATGAGTCCTAATGAAACTTACCTTCTAGGTGCCGCAAGGTTTTGATATGAGAGACTTTCTTGCCTCCCCCCATAGAAAAAGGAGAAATATGATAATGATGAGGTTGCTCTCCAACTGCAAAGTGGAGACAACTATTACAGATGTAATCTCTTATAAAACCGGTAAAACTGCCTTCTTTAATTGACTAATAGACATAAGAACTGTGAAAAGGATTATTCTCTGTTCAGAACCAAATATAATACTAAAGTCCTTAATCTATGCGCTTAAGCAAAATATATTGATACAGGAGCTCTGACATCAGCAATGGATTATTCTACCAGGGAGATGTTGGCCAGGGGATCCAAGGCCCCACGAAAGTAAAGGCTCCTTGCCTCTAAACTCGTATACCTGCAAGAAGAGAGGCGATAAGGCCCTGCTGCAGAAGACCTGATGTTAACATGGGAAAGATGTATTGAGACCACACATGCAAGTGTACAGATGGCCTCTGGAATACCAGAGAGTGTTACCAAAGGCCACTCAACCAATAAAGCAAATATGGGTCTCCCTGAGTCAAGCAAGACTCCACCGTCAGCACCAGCTTCACCCCGCCTGCCTGGAAATACTGTGCAGCAGAGGCAGCCATATGCCTGTATATCCCAAACCTAATTGGCTATTGGCTCTCTCCTTGGAGGAATAACCCATGGCTGATGCCACAAGCTTACATCCTCTACAGGTTAGGAGATGTTATAAGCCACAGTAAGACCCTGTCATATTTAACAGGAAAAAATGTAATTCATGGATTAACATATCATCCAAACATATGTGTCTATACCAAAGTAACCAACCATAACTATTAGTGCTCTTTAAATACCTATATATCTAATTGCTTGTGCTTCATTAGTAGGATCGAAAGGTTATTCCTGGACAAACTGTCAGCCCATGAAAGGAAACAACCAGAATTGACCAGAGTCCAAGACAACAGCTCCAGAGAGAGTGGACTGTTTTGCTTCTCATCCACCTGTGCCCCTTTCCTAAGCCTAGGGAACAATCTGCGGAAGAGGGGGCATGGTAGAATGTAGGGGCTGCGATTGGGGTGAATGGTGAAACTGCAGCAATGTAGTCTGGACACTCATTTGATCAACTTGATTGAACATACAACCCCTCACCCCCTGCTGGATGGGGGACTGTGGGGGTTTGGGCACAATAGCCTGCAAATTGGTTTCATATGAAGAATGCTTGTACTCATGGATCATCACTTATAGCTAAAAAATGAAAAAACAAAGAAACTGAGAGAAAGATGCAGGACAGTTATGGCAAAATGCATGATCTGGGATGGGGTGGGGGTAGCGGGGAAGGGAAAGGGAAATATGCCTGATCTGAATTGGAAAATGATGTATGAAATGCACAAAGCACCAATAAAAACAAAATAAAAAATATATAAATAAATAAATACAAGAGTATACCAGAGATACATATTGGCATGGTCTTCATAAGTAAAACTCTCGTTTTTCTTTCTCAATGAGCACCAACAGCATATATTTCACCAGAAAGAGGAACATATCTGGGATAGAGGATATATTATGAGATATCACCTGAGAAAAAAATAATTTCTGGGATGATGATGAAAAGAAATCCCAAGATGGAACATGAATCCCACTTAGAGACAATCAGTCCTGAAGAGGCAGGAAACTTGTGCTGCAGGCACACTTGGAGAATCTGTTCTCACTCAGATGCTGCCAACCTAGGTGAACCTGGCTCAGTCTTGTCTGGACTCAGTTTGTCCTGGCAAGAAGCTGATGATGGATTTCATTCTCTCCTTCCATTTCTCCTTGAAAGCTACTGCCTGACTCAATTGAGAGTGCTCATTTAACCCACAAAAATATGTTGTGCTCTACAGGCCTAAGAGCTGGAAGTGGGCCTTAGTGCCTGGGATCACTTCCTTCTGGGCACCTAGTGCCTTGGCTGGGCTGTTGCCTGGCACATTTCCTAAAGGTGGCCGTCTTGTGTCTCACACATCTGCTTATCTAGTCACATTCCCAGAAGTCTTTAAACATTCAGAAAACTGGAGCAAAAGGAGGGTTGGAAGAGATAAATAAGCACTCTGAAGCTTAGAATATGATCCTTACTTAACATGTAAAACTGCAATTCACACAACAAAGTTAAGACATTTTGCTATTTGTCTTTATTATGACTAGAGGCAAAAGAGTCTTGAAGTAAACATTCAGGGTTGTTGTTTTTTTTCAATATCTGTGCTCTGTTGGATGTTTCAGAACTCTCCAAGGAGAAATCCCAGGAAATAATAAAGATTAGAGTCAAACAATAAAAAGCACTTACTTAATGATGAGAGAATTTACATCATATGAGAAAGAAAATAAGAAAAGGTCTCCACAAATGAAGGTGAAAATGAGAATACAAGCAAAAGCCAATGACCCAAGTGAATCTTAAATGTTCCTAGTTACAAAAACAGTGAAAAAAACCTAAGTCTTAAAGACAAAATGAAAGTAAGGCTTCTTAGAAGACGAAAAGCAAATCTTGAGAAGATTCACTCAATAATTAAAAGAGACAATTCTGGCTGTTTCCTTTCATGGGCTGACAGTTTGTCCAGGAAACAAAATGTGAATAGATACTGGCATTTTTCAAGAAACTCAAAAGTAAAGAAACAATAAAAAGTATTCATAATGACCACACCCTGCTCCTCAAAAAATGATTATTCATATATAGGAAAAGGACAAGCCTATATCAGACTATTTGGGCATCTGTATTATATGCTAATAGACTGAGTATGTAAAATTTAAATAACAAAGTGTTAACCATTTATGAGCACATAAAATCACAAGAAAAACAATCACATAATAAAAGTAATGGATAAAAGACATAAAAAGGGGCTGGAGAGATGGCCTAGCAGTTAAAAGCGCCTACTGTTCTTGCAGAGGACCCGGGTTCAATCCCCAGCACCCACATGCCAGCCGAGAACTGTCTTTAACTCCAGTTCCAGGGGAATCCGACACCCTCTTCTGACCTCCTTGGCATTGCACAACAGGAGTACACAAACCTACATGTAGATAGTACATTCATACACATAAAAAAATTTTTTAAATTTAAAAAGACATAAAAATAAGTCACAAGATATTAATCATAAATAAATCAAAAAAGTTTATCATCATTAATAGGAATTGAAACTTTCAATAAGATTAAATTGGCAAAGATTTAATAGAATGATAAATTCCAATGAAAACAAGTGTTTCTAAATATAGACTCCTTCATGCACCATTGACAAGAAGGGAACTTGAAACATATGCAACCTTACAACATCTATCAAGATGCATGTATTTGAACATGTATAAATTTTAATGAATACTTTATGAGTCTAGTATTATTTAATTTGGCTTCTTTTATTCTTTCAAAATACCCTCAAACTAATGCAAAATTTATTTATAATTAAGAATGTCAGTGTCAAAACACAGTAACATTTTAAACTTTAAATCATTTCACCTAGTAATTCCCTTGCTACAAGTCTAGCTTAAGCAAATAACAAACCCATATGGGGAATTCAATTGTTTATATCAGTACTCACAATAATATTATTATTCCTAGGGAAATATTTAAAACAGCTCAAATAATAAGATGGTTAAATAAATATTTTTAGGAAAGCATAAGTGAAAAGGGCTCCCAACTGTATTGTAGGACTGTGTTTTAATTTTTTATTATGATTAATTTCTCTATTTTCTCCAACATTTCAGGACATTTTTACACTCTGAATTATATGCACATTATTTTAAATAACATCAAATTAAAAAATATAAAGCTTAAAATGATTCAATGAATGTGACCAAGTTTAAAGAGTTGTTAGGTTCTCAAAAGAATCAATAAAATTGCTGAACCTTAGTTCAATAAATAATTGTTGTGGATATATTTCAGTAGTTTGCCTAGTGTAAGCAAGGCCTGGGGTTCAGTACTTTTTTCCTGAAAAAGTAATGAAGTGGTAAAGGAGAATCTAAGCAATAAATAAAAGATAATAGAAAATTCAAATAATAGATAACAATAATTTAAAAACTAACTTTATCCACCCATTTGTACTCCAAAGTATAAATGACATAAATGAGAGAATATGTAGACTGCCTCATTTAACAAAAATATCTCTAAATTAGTAACCAGAATTGATTCTTTGGTGTCCTCTTTACCCCTTGTTCTAAGTTCTGTGAGCCTTAAGCGTAGAAGCTGCATTATTGATGTACCACTTAGGCTTGGGCAATTCACGGCCACTGTCTGTGTGTGACCTGTTGTGGCTCTCTGTAGCAGTCTCTGCTGCAAAAGAAGCTTCTTTGATGAGTTATGACTGGGATACTTGTCTGTAAACATAAAGATACATATGTTTCACATAGTAAGAAATTACATTTGTCCAAGGACATTGACAGCCTTATGTTTTTCTCTTAATGAAGCTCCCTCATGCAATAGAAGGCCAGGACCACAAGAGGACACCAATGGCGGAGTGTGGTTCCTTGAACAGGAGGGTTCTTACCCCACCCAGGGCTCAGGGACCATTGTGGAAGAGAGGCAGAAAGACTGTGAGAGCCAGGAACGAGGTGCATGAACAAGCTCCTGGGACCTTGTTCACATGAACCTCCAGCAACGGTGTCAGCATGCACAAGAACCCATGCAAACTCAAGTCGATACAACCTTAGTACATAACTGAGAAATGGACAACAAGCCCCAATCTTAGTCAAAGAATTATTGGCAGCCAATTATTACAGGGCTAGGAAGGGCAGATGTTCTTAAAGTGAAGGACGCCACATAGGCTGAGGAGGCCCCAAAGAATGAACTTGCACTGAGGAACCTGAGGACACCAACTTGCTGCCATAGGCCATAACATGAATGATAGAATATACGAATTCCACTAGGGAGAGTTCCACAGGAGTGTGCCAGTGGGGAAGGGGTATGGTGATGATGGTTAGGACTGACTGAGATGTTGTTTGAAATACACAAAAAGTATAATTAAAAATTACAAAAAGATAAGTGAAATGTAAAAAGGTAGTAAAAAATTAAAAATAAATAGCCTGGGAGATGGGGATTAGTAATCGGTATTTTTGGAATTGGAAGATGAGAAGTTTTATGTACCTTGGTGAGGAGAGTGAAAATAGTATTGGACAGTACATATAAACATTCTTGAGGCAGAGATTTGTCATTTACTTCATAAGCACTTACCCATCTATATTCTTTCTATATGTATAAGTGCTAGAAGCATTTACATGAGGGATCTCGGATTCCCTTTCCAGCAGTTTTCAGATAGATTCTGCCTTTGAGAGCACAGCAGCTATAAGGACATGCTATGTTCTCTCAGAAGAACCCAGGGCAAAGTGCGAGCACAGTGACCGGCTGGCCTCTAGTTGCCCCTGCAGACTCATCAAGAGATTCCATACAGGCCACACTTTCTCTAGGCTGACATCAGCCAATGACAAAATAATTCCTACTCTAGGACTATATCTATAGCCTGTCTTTGTTAGGGGCTCCCAAATGACCTGGGCAACTCTTCAAAACTATGCTGAAGCTTGTGGGTCCTCCTCCAGGAGTTGCCAGACCCTCACTGTGATCTAAACCCTGTGCCCCCCCCCATTCCTACACCCTACAGCCTTATATTTTAAAGGTATTTCTGTCTACACATCTATTACGCCTTGACCTCTGTCTCGGATTATTTTCTCTTAAGGAATGATGAAGACACATACTTCGTTCCTGGTTTCTGGTTTCAGAAGTGTTTAGGTAGGGTAGTGTGCCTTCCCAGTGCTCCAGCAGCCTGAGCAACTGGGAGCACCATTGACAGCAGTCAGCCTCCCAGGCTCCTGGGGTGGCATGAAAAAGATGGCTCAGGTTAACTGCTCAGTGGCCTTCTATAATATTTTAAAGAAGGTACAGGGTTTTAGTGACCTTAGGACACTCCCAGCCATGAACTCTTTTTTTTCCACACTGTCATGTTAAAAGGGAAAATATATTAGATCACCAATATGTGTATAACACACTATGGACAAACTTCAATCTCTTTTTTTATATGTAGGAGTTCACATTTTTCCCTTTAATTTTATATTACTCTAATATATGAATACATAACTTCCATACATATACCACAATTACAGAGTCTGAAAATGAGTGGTCAGTTAATTCTAGAGCCCAATAAGGAATTCACATTATAACACCATAGTTCCCTTCAGACAAAAAGAAATATAGCACAGCCAGGTGTGGTGGCGTATGCCTTTAATCCTAGCACTCGGGAGGCAGAGGCAGGCGGATCATTGTGAGTTCAAGGCCAGCGTGGTCTACAGACTGAGTTCCAGGACAGCTGGGGCTACAGGGAGACCCTGTCTGGAAAAGACAAAAAAAAAGAAATATAACATTAACTTTTCTCAGCTTGCCTTTCAACTATGGATTTGGTGCTAGCATCCACAAATGAGGGATACCATTTGTCATTTGTTTTTCTGGGACTCTGCTATTTCACTTAGCATAATGGCTTCATCCATTTACCTCCAAAGTTCATGATGTCATCTTTACTGCTTCATAGAATTCCATTGTGTGATGAACTCTTAAGTAACACTGCAGCAACTTTCTGAAGCTACAGGTGTCCAAGTGGCCATACTCTGACTCCCCATCTCTACCTCCAGCCTGCCCCAAACATGTTTTGAACCTTTCTACTCTGGCCTCTGTTTTCCTGATTATATGTTTCAATATTTTATTTATTATTTTTATTTTATGTGTATGAGTATATTGCCTGCATCTGTGTAAGTTCGCCTATGTGTTCTGCAATGCCCATGGAGGTCAGAAGAAAGTATCAGATTCCCCTGAAATTGGAGTTAAGGATGGTTAACTGCCATGTGCTGGGATGCTGGGAATCAAAACCCAGGTCCTCTTCAAGAGCATCCAGTGCTCTTACCCACTGAGTCATCTCTCCAGCCCCATATTTTCTTTGGTATTTTTGAGACAGGGTTTCCCTGTAGCCCCAGCTGTCCTGGAACTCACTATGTAGACTAGGCTGGCCTTGAACTCACAGTAATCTATCTGCTTCTGTCTCCTGAGTGCTGGGATTAAAGGTGTGCACCACCACACCTGACCAGAACCATATATACTAATCCATTTCAATGTTTTTGATACTCAAAGTTTTCATGTATACTAACTACCTTGGACCCATCTCAGTGTGTTCATCCAATGGGATCTTGTATCATGAAGAGCTGAATGTCAAAGGAAAATGTTGAGGAAAAGATGCAAATTCTGAGTTTAAAATGTTTGTAGGAGGATTCCATTTTTAAAAAATTAAAAAGCAGACAAAACAATATTCTAGTCTTAAGGTAAAGAAGTCAAGAAGGGAGCCCCTGTACATGACAGTTACAATCTGCCAGACATATAAGGGTCTTTGAGGGGCTGACAATAGTGTATTTGCTGTATTTGCTTTATATTTGTACTTTAGCATATGTATATGTGCTTATGCATTATGATGCTGTAAGCAAGATATCAGCATAGAAAATAAATTCAAAATAAAGGTATGGATGCATAACATCAGAAAATTTACAACTGTACACTATTTAAAGCACAGTTATGAACTCAGACAAACATTATCCCCCACAGCGAGTCTATGTCAAATATGTGCATGAACAAACAGATGGGCAAACAAGCCCTGTGTTCTCTCAAATATACATGATGTTCAACAATTAAACCACATGAAAACATTACCAATGTTATTTGAATAAATTTCATATGGTAGTATTATTGGTTACAGTTTTTGTCTTCATGATGTATTCCTAAAATTTCTAAAACAAAGATATTGCTTGAAAATTCAATAATGCATTTTATAATTGTCTTACTGTGACTCTAGAGTATAGAATCAACTAATATAGTTGTTATTTTTCTTTCTCTCATGATATAATCCAATTGTTTGCATCATCTTAAAACCTGATGAACTATAAATCATTGTACTAAAACTTTAGTGAACATCATAATTAACTGCAAACCAGCCTATGATAACTAAGTAATATCTTAATTAAATTGGATGGCACTATATTCATTCTAAGAAAGTGGGGTCATTTTGAGTGTTCCCTACTATCTCCCCCAGAAGTTGCTCCAAACTAATTCCCTTCTCCATCTTCTGTGTTCCCTCTGGCCAACTAAGACTCTCTCAGCTCCAAATCCTGCCCTTGATGTCCCTGCAGCTCTACATAGTCTACATCCTGCACCCCTATTGCTTAACTCAGATCTCAACTCAAATTCTCTTCCCTACAGAAGACTTCTCTGGGACTAGGGTGATGGCTCAGCAGTTCAGGGCACTAGTTGCTCTTGTAGCAGACCTAGATTCAGATGATTCGGGTCCCAGTACCCATGTGGTGGCAAACAACCTCCCATAACTGCAGTTCTAGGGGATCTGACACCTTTTGACCTTCACAGGCATTGCACCCAGGTAAAACACTCATAGACAGAAATAAAAATAATTAAATACAAAAATTTAAGAGGTTCCCTGAATCCTCCCCATCCATTTCACGGTTTTTGTATTACCATCATTCTGAAATTTTATCTTTATGTAGTACCTTAAAATCATTTGTAATTAAACATTTATCTGTGTAAGACTATCTGATGTACAATGGCAATGTTTTTCTCCTTTAATACACCATAAGCTCTGTTGTCCATATCACTCACTTACATATCACCCACACTTGACCTATAACTCAATATGTAACAGATATGCAATGAATATTTTGACTCCTTGATAGTTGGATGACTTGATGAATAATCAATTAAATGAGCCCAGACAAAAATGAAGCGCTACCCTTAAAATTTCTTATGCTGTCGTCTCACCCAAGCATTAAACTAAAAAACTTTCTTTAAAAATTTTTTTTCTTGAGAAAAAAATCTATTCCATCAAGAATTCTAACTTGGATTATTAATTGTATAGTCTTACAATGAGAATAGCATGTAATTAACCTTAGTTAATCAACTAACTTTTAGGGATTTCTTTTTTGTTGATTAATTCTCACAGTGTATATTATCTTTCAGAAAATAAAAGTACAGCTGTTTTACCAACCCAAATACTTAGTGATGACTCATTCCATTTTTATATTTAGTTGAGATGTAGTGGGCAGAGAAAGAAAAGACAAGAAAATATATTAGCTTTCTAAGATTAATGACTGTATTTTCCTTTTGGGAACTTGGAGTCCTAAACTAAAATGTTTCCTCTCTGATCCCCAATATCTGAAGCTGTACCTAATGTAATTGCTTCCAAGGGGGAAATACTGCTTATGTTTTCTGACCAGCTGTCACAATGTTCTAAGTTAATCCCTCCCAAAATGCCCAGCTCAATATAATTGTAAGAATTCAGGGCAGAATCTTTCTGAAGCAGTGTGAGCAGTAAACTTATTTGTCTGTGTGTGAGGGACTGTTGGCTCCCAAAGCACAGAAAATTTTATTAAGAAGATGACAACAATTTCTGGTTTTTAGATTTCTGGTCTTCAAATACTGATGTTGTGGATTCTAGAGTGTCCTTTTGTTATGTTTAGAAAAGGGAATGATACGATTCTCCATTTTCTTGCTCTTGAGAACAGGGTATATTGCACTAGTATGTTGGCAGAGCTATCTATTAATCAGCTATTTCACCTTGCACATTTGCCTGTTCTGAAGTGGCCTGCTCACAAATCTCTTCCTTGCAGCCAGTGCTGTATGCACACAATACTCTTCCTCATTTCTCTTTGTAAGCATGCTTAAAGGAATACAGACTTATTGCTATTCTGCCTAGAATATTCTTCTCCTTGACATTCCCCTGGTTAAAACTTGAAGTTCTACCTAAAGCCCATATTTAAAAACAATTCCTCCACAACACTTCTTATACCCCTTTCTTCCTTTATAAGTTTCCCATAGCATTTATGCCATAAAGTATACCATTTTATTTCTTTTTCTTTTTATTATCTACTTCCTACTTCAGAGATAAAAGTTCCATGAAGACAAAGATCTTTGTCTTTTTTATAGTCTACTATATTCTCAGTCCTGATGCAGGTACTCAAAAATTATTGAGTAAACAAACAATGTTTCCTTTACAAATATCCAATATAAAATATTCCTGTAAAATAGCAACAGACTCCATGAGTCCAGGAGTGCTTGCTCCCACATGGGAAATGTTTTTACAAGAGGAAAATAGAAGTCCCACTAAACGAAATCATGAATTACTATCAGATCAGCCTAGGCTTTCATATCTATAAACCAGCAAGAAAAGGGGGATTATTTTATCAATGGGGAAAATGAGCTGGGTGGCCACTGTGTTGGAGGCTGAAAGGACTATGTGGGGCCTACTGGGCCACTTCAAGACCCCATGGCCAGCTATCTTTATCAATGAGTAACGGACGGGGAGCACAGTAATTAGAACTCATAATTCTGAGTAAAGAATCAAGCAAGGCTTCTAGACAAGGAAAATGCTATTGGAAGGAAAAGGACATGTAGAATGTCTTGTAGGATGGAGTAGACGATGACAGATTAAGGCCTTGGCACAACTGCCTTAGTCAGAGCTCCCACAAATCCTTAAGTAACTTTTGTTAGAACTTGTGACGAACCCAAATCTTGGGTTGCCTTGGGTTGTCTAGATGGGCTGTCACTAAATGAGAATCAAGTGGACCCAAGGCCTTCAAAGAGTGGACTGCAGTGGGATTACCTAGCAGTACACTCTCCAGTTCCTGTTACCATTGTGCAGTTTCCTTCCGGTTGTGAATGTTAGCTGACTAAAGTTCTCAGCCTCCCTGTTGGCTGAGGTTTTCTCCCCTCTACTAAAGAAGAGCCACTGCCCTGGAAAGGCTACTCAGTCCATAGAAAGTAGACCAGCAGCCAAAGACCAATGTGCATAGGAATAGAAAAGCCTGTCCATCTGTCTCAGAGGGACCAGTATATGAAGCAATTAGTACATCAAAGTTGCCACAGCTAGAAACACCAAGTCCCCCAGCAGAGGCTGCTTGTGCTTTGGTTTACTCTTTGCTCCATCCTACTCTGCTTTCTCTCCTTCTCCTGACAGTACCTGTTCAATAAATCACTCAAACAAGAATTCGTGTCTTCAACCCTGCTTCTAAGTTTATGTAGGACACACAGCATATGAAAAACATCTCTGAAAGAATGCACCCTAATCAAAGGCCAAAAGTTCTCACAAATATGATTTCATAATGTGAGCTCAGAATATTGTTTTATAAGCCGCAATTACAGAGTAAATATCATAAGTGAGTCACTGTATAATAAAACTGTCCTCTGGAAGAGGCCTAAATGATTAATTTATTTCAAAAATAAATTAGAGAATTATGTAAGTAGAAAATATATAACAGTTAAAAGAAAAAGACATTAAATTGCAAGCAAATTCTCAGGAGAAAAAATAGAATTTTAGAGGCACATAATGAATGAAACTGAAAACCATCTATAGATTAAAGAGTAGCTCAGACCCAAGGGAACACAAAAATTAATATTATAGAAAGATCTAAATAAATATTTTCTAAAGTATAGCACTGAGAGACCTGAAAAGTAGAAATATAAGATAAAATTTGAACTACACATAGACCAGTGTGAAAGCTACAAGCATATAACACCTGACCAGAATTCTAACTTGCTAGAAGAAATAGTTTCTATTTTTTGAAGTTCATGAGCAATACCAATCCATGGACTCATTAAGTCAGTCAATCAAACCCTAATTGTAAAGAAATTCAGCACTTGGTAAATACCATGGCTTTATCAAACAGGACTGCTCAGATCTAGATCCTACTTGCAACATTTCCTGATCAGCTACTGATTTATAAAAAGGGTTATTGAGCCGGGCGTGGTGGTGCACGCCTTTAATCCTAGCACTTGGGAGGCAGAGGCAGGTGGATCTTTGTGAGTTCAAGGCCAGCCTGGTCTCCAGAGAGAGTTCCAGGCCAGCTGAGGCTACAGGGAGACCCTGTCTCGAAAAGACCAAAAAATAAAGAAAGAAATAAAGAAATAAAGAAAATGGGGTTATAAGGAATTACCCTTCTCATCAACTGTTATGAAGATTAAGTGATTTATCATCTAGAATGCTCTTTAGTGCTACTGTGTTTCTAACATGTATCTTTACTATTTTTTATCATAAGTAGTCATCAGAATGTCATGGACCTGGGGCTGGAGAGATGGCTCAAATTTAAAAGCACTAACTGCTCTTGAATAGAGCCCAAGTTTGGTTCCCAGCACCCACATAGTAACTAACAACCACCAGTAACTCCAGTCTAGAGAATCTAATGCCCTCTCTGACCTCCGTGGGCACTGCATGACAGGGATGCACTTTACATGCACAGAGGCAATGCACTCATGCACATAAAATAAAAATAGATAATAAAATTTTTAAAGGTGTTATGAACCAGACTGATTTCTTGCTACCCTATATAACAGTAAGTGAATCAGCCTGACTTGCTTAAGCCTCACCAGCCCAAATGTTCTACTTGAAGAGATGAATATTTTGTAGGAGCAAGACAGGAAATAAGGGATGGTTTGTAAGAGTAAAACAGGGATTCCCCTCCCAACCAAAAAGAAGAAAACGTGGGTTTTTTTTTTCCTTTTTTTTTTTTCTTTCTTTAACCTTCATGGATAGGATCCAAGGGTCTCACCCTAGTCATTTAGAATATAAATGCATCTGTCCAGGGCCAGATACAGTTCAGATGTCCCCCAGGCTTCATAGTTAACTAAGAACAGGCCAGTATTCTGGCATCTAAAAGCTTAATTGAGGAACATAACACAATTGTTAACACTTAGGCTTCTTAGGGACATAAAGGGAGTTTCGTTGTCTCTTTGAACCAAAACAATTAACTATCCAAATGACTCTATATCTGCTCTTCTGACCGGTAAAGTTTCTGGAAGTTTAGACATTTTACTGGATAGCAGAAAACCGAGGGAGGGTCTGGTTTCTTAACACAGGTGACTAGCATATAAGAAGCATAACTGAAGTGTTTGATATGTAAATGAAAGAATGATTAAGTTGCTTAAATTTAATATCAGAATAAAACACAGAAACATTGTATGAAAGGATAAACCAAGGAAAGATTGTTCCTTTGAAAAAGTAATAAAACTGACCAAGCTTTCAATAGAATAATAAAAATGTGAGTAAGACTTAGGTAGAAGAAGGAACATATAGAGTAGAGAGCAAAAGGAGGAAAAGAAAATGCTTCCAGCATCTTTATCAGCGCTAGTAGGTTGGAAAACCATTGGCATCATCTGGTAAAATTGAACCTATGCGTGTTCTGTGACCCACCAATTTTTCTTCTAAGAATGTTACCTCAAAAAAGTCTTGCACATGTGCACTAAAAGAGAAGCAAAGAATGCTGATACAAGCATTGTCCAAAATAGGAAGAAAATAGAATAGCAAATGATCATACAAAAGAATGAATGTTTGTAGATCAACTGTGAAAACATGCATTACTACATGCTAGCCCTTGCAACAATTTTAGAAACACTGTAAATTTAAGAACTTAAGCCGACCGTGGTGGTGCATGCCTTTAATCCTAGCATTTGGGAGGAGAGGCAGGAGGATCTCTGTGAGTTCAAGGCCAGCCTGGTCTACAGAGTGAGTTCCAGGCCAGCTAGGGCTATAGGGAGACCCTGTCTCAATAAAAGACCAAAAAAAAAAAAAAAAAAAAAAAAAAAAAAAAAAACTATCAAAAGTAAGGAAAATGTCTTTGGACATGTGTACCAATGCTTATAAGGAGAGATTATTGATAAAAGTATCGATGAAATGAATTACAATGGAAGCATTTAGAACAATGACTAATACTAGTATACTAAGAAAGATGGGAAAGGAATGACATCTGAATTCGGACACAGCCAGAGTCCAGATCATTAGAACTGTTAACTTCGCAACTTGCTGCTGACTATATTGTGTTCATTTTTAGGAACATGACCTCAAATTTACATTTACACAGTCTTTACTATGTTGTGTGTGAATAACTCAAAACAAACCAACAAAAAAGTAGGAAGGAGGAGAGGAAAGAGAGAAATGGAAAGAAAACTCATAAAATTTTCATCTAAAATATTAATGGCAAGGTGAAAACATAATAGCAAAACAACTCCAAAGTCTATTTTATAATGGGTTACATTGGCAGTTTTAGTTTTCTGATACTATGCATATGTCTTAAATTCAGAAGGTATATTATGTTGCTAGAGAGAAAGATCAGTACTCAAGACTGCTTGCGGCTCTTGCAGAGGACCCAAGTTTGGTTCCCAGCACCCATGTCAACCATCTCACAGCTGTCTGTAACTTCAGCTCCATAGGAATCTAATGCCCTTCTCTGGACTCGGATGCGCGTGCACACGCACACACACACACACACACACACACACACACAAATGAACAAATAATTTCAAAAATATTTATTTTGAGAGCTAACAGAGAACATAGCACAACTTTAGAATTTATGAAAGTAGCTTTAATTGTGGTAAGCAATGCATATATTGTAACCATTCTTTATGAATGAGTCTTTCCTATACAGCATCACTTGGCTTTGCCAGTGAGAAAGCATATTTATGAGGAACATTTCATGTACTGGGCTGACACCTTCCACTCCTAGAAATCCTTACTGCTTCTTTCAATTCTTTTACAAGTTAGAAGTGAGCACTGGGATGACCACCAGGGAAAGTAGGGGTGGGGTATGTTGTGTTAAGCCTAAGACACAGCCTGAATCGTATAGTTTGCAACAGTTGGCAACAAATATTTGATGATGCTTTGACTTTAGGCAAGGTTCACTTCTACCAGTTTGGAACACAGGGAATATCACCTCAATATCTTTTTAATTTTATGTTGATAACAATTGTGGCGGTTAGTGTTAACTGTCAACTTGATAAAAATCTAGAATCATCTAGGAAATGAGCTCTGAGCATGGCTGGGAGTGATTATGTTGATTATATGTTAATTGAAGTGGAAAGGCACCTCTTAATTGTATGCCACCCCCTGAGCAAGGAATCCTTCACTGTGTAAGTGTAGAGTTTGGGTCAAAAAGCATGCATGCATGCATTACTGTGGATGTGACTAGCTCATTTATGTTCCTATACCTGAGTTCCCCACTACTATAGACTGTAATCTGGAACCATGATTTTAAGTAAACACTTTCTCCCTTAAATTCCTTTTATCAGTATTTTATCATAACAGTAATTATGAAAGATAATTTAAAGTTTGATTTACAGATATATTATGCACTATGTTAAGGACAGCAAGAAAATGTACATTTATACACACACACATATATCGATGGGCCAAAAAGCAGATTGTAAAATATTAACAACTCTCCACAAAACTCTATTTCATATGAAGTCTCTTTCTGGTTTTAAATACAAAGAGAGGTCTTTTTGGTAGACACTGATTCTCACATCATGCTCTTTCTTCTTTCTGTGTTAATGTTCAATGTAAAGCTAATTAAATGCAGGTAATTTAGCAGTCTTCATTCCCCCCTTCACCCCAAAATAGAAGAAGAAAGGAAAATGCTGGACTCTAGACTTTGTACAGGACTGAGAATTCAATAGCAAAACCATATTTTACAGAAAAGCCTCAATTGACTATTCAGGTTATGAATACTTGATTATGGTAGGTACATTGCAAAAATAGACCTATTTTAGCTCATTTGGTGTGGTGGTTTGAATGAGTGTGCCCCCATAGGCTTTAAGTATTCAGACATTTTGTCTCCAGTTGGTGGCACTGTTCTTGGAGGTCTTAGAAGGTGTGGCTGTGCTGGAGGAAGTACATTATTGGGGGCAGGCTTAGTGAGTTTAACAAGCTTTGCAGTCTCCAGTCTCTCTCTCTGTTTCCTGTGCTCATTGTGAGATGTGACCCTCAGCTTGCTGCTCCAGCACCGGCCACCATGCTTCCTGCCACAATGGACTCTGATTCCCTGGAACCATCAATCGTAAGCTCAAATAAACTCTTCCTTTTATAAGTTCCCTTGCTCATGGTGGTTTTATCACAGCAACAGAAAAGTGACTAATCTATTTGGAAAAGGTAGTCATTCATTATCCGGAGTCTAATGTCCAGAAAGGAGGAAAAGGAATAATTCTGAGCTGTCAACACCTATATAGAATAAATATCCTCAGTGTTTCCTGCAGCAGAACAGACCTTACTGAATATTGTTCTAGAAATGGTGTTCCAGTGGTGGCCAGAGAGGCATGATGGGCCTCGTTTACAAAAAGCATAAAAAGAAATGTTATGTACATTGTGTACATGTTATTAAAGCATGTATCGTGGAAAATGCTTTCCTTTTGAAGATGAGGGCACTCTGAAATTCATCTTTCTTACATGCTCAACAGTTTAATATTACCACCTTCAAAGAGGAGGAAAGACAGAGTTAAAATTTTATATTCTTTGGGCAATATTTGCAAAATTGGCAGTTTTCCTGGAAATACCATGTTTCCTCTATCAAAGTCATCTTGAAGACAGTTATTTGCATTTTTTACTTAAAGAGAATTGCTAGGGGGAAGTCATATGTAATAAAATTTAACAGCCCAGTGAAGACAGTATGTGACAATCTGTGTTTAAAGGAGTCAGGTTACACAGACAGCAGAAAGCTTACCTTTGTGATGGTTTGCGCTGGATACAACTTTTCCCCACAAGGTTATGATGAAGATTATTATCAGCAGTTTTCCTTTTGTTGCTTTCTGTAAGTATCTCTTACTCATCCTGAAAATAAAAATAATAAAATCCCTAAGCATGTGAAATTGTTGCTTTTCCATGATAATTATATTATATTTATGCCTTCCATGAACTATCCACAGAAAATCATATTTCTTTTAGTCCTATGGTTGTGATTTGAAACAGAGTCTTATTATGTAATCTAGGTTGGTTTTGAACTCATGATCTTCCTAACTCAGACTCCCAAGAATGAAGAATACAGGTGTGAGGCATTGTGACAGCTACATATAAACTAAAGGGAAGAGAAGTCTCCCAAAGCAAACCCATAAATCTTGGAGGAAAAAGCAAAATAATGACCACACTAAAAATTCATCACCTATTTATCTGTCACTTTACACATCATTTCTTTTGTTTGTTCTGAAGAATAAAAATGTCCATCTCTATTTGGTAGCTGATGGAATTTGGAATTTCTTATGGTCATATTTAATGATAGAGTAAAAATTTAAACCCAGAACAACATAATTCTAAAATCCTTATTTAAGCCACTATAATGGGAAGTGGAAACCAAAACTAAAATGTAATAAATTCCATGTACATGTATTTATGAGAAAGACAAAATATATGTCTGTCCCAATATCCTTCAAATTTTGATACTATATTGAATTCAACTTTTCTCAACCTACAAGTTCTTTTCTGCCTTGTTTCAACAGCATCCTGAGATCCTTCCTGACCTTCCCTGATTCTTCTTCTCCATAAGATCTCTAAATTATCCTTTCTTATTTTTACCCAAAATATTCTGTCTCCAAAACCAGGACCCAATGGTGGCAGGGGTGGAGGGGGAGCTGGGTACACAGTTCAGAGAGTTCTTTTACATGGAGAAAAGCATGCAAAAAAAAAAGTTGATATATTTTCATTTAGATATATGTTAACATTGATTAATACTTGGAAAAGTATATACATTATGTGATAATGAGGAAGGTTTATAGGGTTAAAACACTGACTCCTTGTCTACAGCTTTGACCATGTTCTGATGGTTTCTGATTTTGACTGCAGTGTTTAAGTTTGTCCTCCTGGCAGAATCACATAGCAGACTAGTCTTCAAGCATGGCTGAGAGGGGTCATCTACATTAGGTTCCTTGTGCAAAGATCCACCTTCACTGTGAATCACACTGCTTCATTGGCTGGGGTCCTGCACTGCATTAAAGGAAGAATGTGATCCCAGCAAGAGAAGCCTTGCTCTTGGCTTCCTGACTGTGGATGCAATTTGACCTCTTCTCACCTCTGACTTCCCTGCTGTGGTGGACTGTAACCTTCCTTCCATTATCTTTTCCTGATATTTGTTGTAGTAGCAAGAAAAGAAGGTAAGAAATATTGTTTTTTGACATGTCAAAGATAATGTACAAGGGGAAAGACCTTTGAGCTTTCAAATTCAATTATTGTATTTAAATCCAATAAATTCGTATTTCCATTCATAGTAAGGCAAGGATTATAATATTAATAATCATAATAATATATTACATTACTGGTATGTAGACTAAATGAAAGAATCTATGTAAAATTTGTTATCTCACAGCAGATAATAATAATCCTCAATTATGTTAATCATTGATTGATCATTATTTAGATTGGCATTTCCTTAAGTGTGTTCTGAAAGGTCCCAGTTTCAAATAATACTCATATAGTATTAGTGAAAAACAAAAGAGGTAAATATATTTGTAAAGTTCTGTGTTCAACAAATGTAAACAGATTTTTTAAGAGGCATATTGTTAAATACACCATCTCAAAAGTATTTTCCAGAAATCTTTTCCACTGAGTAGCATAGAATGCTAGAATCCTTGGAACACATTTTAGAGAAATACTGATTTCTGTAATATTAACATGACTTGACACTCTCTTAGTAAACCAAGAGTTCAATTTTAATCTTCTTTCTTTTGGTCTTTTTGAGACAGGGTCTCCCTTTATTCCCTGCTGGCCTGGAGCTCGCTATGTAGACCACCAGGCTGACCTTGAACTCACAGAGATCTTCCTGCCTCTGCCTCCCGAGTGCTGGGATTGCAAGCTTGTGCCACCATGCCCAGAGACCAATTTTAATTTTCTATTCTATTATCTTCACTTTTCTCTCTTTTAAAAATTTCCCCCAACCACTGTGTCTCCCATTGTGCATCAAATCCCACAACTTTATGCTATTGCTTATCACGTAACAGAATGAAAAGCAAAACTCATCTGACAGGAAGAGCTGCTTAGCATAATTTTTTGATAATAGCTTTGCCAATACAAATAGCTCTGCTACAAGGTTAATGCCCCATCATTTTTTCCATACCATTGTGCACCCACCAAATGGGATGACAGAACAGACAGCTGGTCAGACTGATGATTTAACATATGGAAACAGAAGCCCCACAAAGTCACCAGACAGTCAAAGCAGAAGAGAAAGGAGAACGCCAGTCAACATTTGAAGTCTGTGACAATACTCTCAAACCATCCACACCCCCTGTCCAGTCAATCAACAATGCCCCCTGAATATCTCTTGTGTATACAAACTTAACAGCAAACCTCCTGCAAGTCAGACCACAAAAAATTTCTCACTGAGTACAACATTCTTGCCAGATTCAATGTCCAAACTCTAAAAGCATGACTTTTTATAACTGTATTTGAAGTACTCAGTAAGAGTCTGATTTAACACTGTTGACCGAATATAGCACATTCTCTATGCTGTAGCAAAATAAGCAGCCACGGGAGACACCCTTGCTTAAAAGCTTCATGAGATTCTTTAGTTTGCGGGGGGAGGCAGACTACATATTCTTTAGCAGAGTATGCATCTGTCTCTAATCTTATATTCTTTCTCTTCATCTTTCCACCCACACATACAGCCCAAGTTTTAACTCTAGACAATTTTCTCAGTGGCCTCCATATAAATGTCACTTTTCTTTTTGGTCTTTTTGAGACAGGTCTCCCTGTAGCCCCAGCTGGAACTCACTATGTAGACCAGGCTGGCCTTGAACTCACAAGAGATCCTCCTGCCTCTGCCTCCCGAGTGCTGGGATTAAAGGTGTACGCTACCACACCTGGCTTCACCTGACACTTATCAGCCACTCAGATAAGCTCTCCCTACACTTCAAAATGACTAACTTCTATTCATTGTTCATCTAGCAGCTTAGAAGTCCTCCTATAGGATTTGTTCAGGACCACACTGAGAATCCTCCCCAAAGAGTGGCCACTCACGCTACTTTACAAACCATTTACTGATCTCCATCTAATCTCATATAACATTCCTAAACATAGTGACAATGCCCCAGAGATTTGAAGATATGCATAGTCTGATTCAATTTCTAGTTCAATAACTGGTAAGCAAGTATTTGTTGGATGTTGATAGAACCTTGTAGCTAAATATGTTGCATAGCTGTTAATGAGAAGGAAGTAACTGTGTGTCATCATCTCTTTAGCAACCAGGAAGAAAATGAAAAATACAGAGAATTAGGACAAGATAGGGCAAACTGAAAGGAAGAAAGAGAAAGGGAGACATCAATTTTTAAGTTTTCTATTTTTAAATAACAATCGAATCGAGCAAAGTGAACTGTAATTGGGTGATTAACAACTTTTGACTCAGGAACAATGTCAAAGAGAGAAAAAGCTGAGAATACATTTCTTCTCACCCTTGTTTAACAGCACAGGATGAAACATTCCTTCTTTTTCTGTTTGCTAACTACCAGATTTCAAGTTACCTTTTTGTATCATGGACTAAAATACTCACATTCATCTGTAAAAATGGGAAAATTTCAGTGAATTTTAATTTGCCAACCAAAAAACAAACAAACAAAAAAAAAAAAACTGAACCAGAAACTGCAAGCTTAAGGAGAAACATGTACATAGAAAATGAAACATGTACATAGAAAATGAAACATGTACATAGAAAATGAAACATGTACATAGAAAATGAAGCACGTACATAGAAAATGAAAGCTTGAAATGGCTCCCTGAGCAGCAGCAGCTTGCAAGGAACACAGCAGACACGGGATAATTGAGAAATGGTAACCTTGGCAGTGAATGATGCTGAAGTGATAAACATGTACATAGAAAATGAAACAAGCTTGAGATCGCTCCCTGAGCAGCAGCAGCTTGCAAGGAACACAGCAGACACGGGATCACTGAGAAATGGTAACCTTGGCAGTGAATGATGCTGAAGTGAAAAGTTGTCAAACTGGAGGGCTGACAATTGAATCTCCCAGACTGTCTCCCGTCCTTCCCCTACACTTCACCTTTCCCTTATAGTCACTAAGAGTGAGACTTCTGGATTTTTGTCCCTTCCAATGTGAAAAATTACACTATTTGTAACCAGCAAGCACTTAAAACATGTTACACTATGAGAAAAATCATTTCCTCATAAAAACATGAAGTAGGTTTAACTGATCTACAGAAGAGAATGTGCAGAGGAAGGAGAGTGTGGAAGTAGAACCTTAGGCCTGGACCCAACCACCCAGCCTCATCCTGGCTCTAGACGTTTCTGTAGAAATGAGCATAACATAGCAAAATAGTGAAATGGCTCTACAGGACTTTTTCTACATTGATCTGCTATTCAGAGAATGGCATAGATTTTTAACAAGCAAGTCTCGCACGGACCTAATGGACAGACTACCTCCACAGATATAAGGAAATACCAGTTCTCCTCCTGGAACCAAGAAGAATCTATAAAACGTAAGTCAGATCACACGTTACTATACCACACCCTCTTTTGCTTAAAACCTTGGATTTACCCACGCATTAGAAGGACAGTAAAATCTAAATGTCCCATTGAAGCAAAAGGGTCTAGCATCTCCTCTCCCAGCCTCTCAAACCTCAGGAAGCACCTTTGATCCCATACTTCGCTTCTGCTCTGTCTCTTGTCCAAACTGATTTCAAATTTTGTTCTAAATGTTTGCTCTGCCTTGAAGGCCTTGCATCAGTCTTTGTGTAATAATCTAGTTTTCATATTCACCTCCACAGAGGTCACCTTGTGGCTTCCCAACCCTCCACAAGTCCAGGAGATCACTTCTAGGCTCTCTATTCCAAAATCCTGTAATATTTTCCCTACCATTTCAACCTAAAGCCCATTCATTTCTCTACACACGTGTTTACATGTGTATTTTCTTCTCTTTCTATTAAAATATAACTTCTTGTGGGCAGAAATACCACCTATGAGTCACTGCTCAAGTACATAGAATATCACATGGATCTTCAACTTCAAGATGTTTTTAGTGAATGGATGGGTATGTTAATCTTAATCAAAATAAAAGAAATGAGACTTGGTCAATCTACCAAGAGACCCATCCTTCAAGCAAACTGTCTCTCCCACTCCCAGCAGCCACTGGTTGCCAAAAGTTCCTTAAGTTGGCTTGGAATTTCTTACCCACTTCCCCATGTCTATGCTGGGATTTTGTCTGTTGAGGTACATTTAGGATACAAATTAGACTCTTTAAACATTTTTATGTATATATTATACATAATAGAGTACATTATATAATGAAATATTATATATTATATAATATTGCTATATTATATAATATACTTTTATAATATATAATAACTATGTTGTATAATATACTAGAGTATATTATATAGATAATAGAGTACATTAATTTGGGCAGGGTACAGTAAGAGTATGTGTAGGGGAGAGGATCTATCTAAATATCCAATTATAGATTATGACAACTCCAAAAACTCAATAGAACAATTTTTTAAAGAGGTGAGAGGGGCTGGAGAGATGGCCTAGTGGTTAAGAGCGCCAACCGCTCTTACAGAGGACCTGGGTTCGATCCCCAGCACTCACATGGCGGCTGAGAACCGTCTTCAACTCCAATTCCAGGAGAAATCCAGTTCCAGGGGAATCGGAGACCCTCTTCTGACTTCCGCGGGCATTGCACGACACGGGTGCGTAGACCTGCATGCAGACGGTACATTCATACACATACAGAAATAAAAATTTTTAGCCGGGCGTGGTGGCACACGCCTTTAATCCTAGCACTTGGGAGGCAGAGGCAGGCGGATCTTTGTGAGTTCAAGGCCAGCCTGGTCTACAGAGTGAGTTCCAGGACAGCTGGGGCTACAGGGAGACCCTGTCTCGAAAAGACCAAAAAATAAATAAATAAATAAATAAAAAATAAAAAAAATAAAAAATAAAAAAAAATAAAGAGGTGAGAATTTTTAAATGAAGTTTTGTTTCACATTTTAATTTAAATTTAAATTTTTACTACATATAGCAACTCAGAATGGGGGCAAGAACAGTGTATAAGTTTGTGGAGTGATAGAAGTTTGTGATGGCTTGTGACACACCTGGGAAGAATTGTGTCCATTAGATTGGCCTGTGGGAATGTCTGAAGGGCATTTTCTTGCTTGCTAATTGATTTAGCCTAGCAGTGTCTGGACAACTTGTCAGATTACTGCAGTGTCTTTGCCACCTACAGGTTGAAATGATATGAAAAATAAATTTGTTATTTAAATTATTTCCCCAGAAATATACAGTATTCTAAGGCTCCAAGATCTAACTCCTAAACTAGAAAAAAAAATATTATAAGGCAAAAATGAAGCAATGTTAAGATTTGTGGAATCACTAGAAAGACATCTGAAATGATCAGGATTGAGCTACATCGCTGGGCATCTTTTACTACAAGCAAGTTACTGGATCTACTTTCCTAGCCATAAAATTGGGATGGCATCTGTGTTCTCAGAAATGTCACTATAATAAATGAGAGATTTGTGACATTTGAGCTTAAAAAGAAGATATTGAGTTATTACTATTTCTTCACAGGTCCTTCCCTCTGAGCAAGGCTTATAAGTCAAAAATATTCAGATTTGATCCTATATCCAAGACATAGTAGTTAAGTGAGTTAGCTAAGTTTACTTACAACTTTACCCCTAGTGCCCACAAATGGAATGCAGAACTACTGTGTTGTGTTGGCAGGATTGTTGCAAACATTAAATGCAATGTAGTGTAAAGCACCTAACACAATGCCAGGCATAAAATTTTCTATATTATACATCATACCATCTAGAATACAATATCCTGGCTGGGCATGAGCTAGAAATCAATGTTTCTGGCAAAATCATTTTACAAATACATGTACTTTAATTATAGGTGAGGACTTAAAGTACATTTTTGGATTCTATCTTAAAGCTAAATCATACAAGGCAGATTATGGAATAAAAGCAAAAATAAAAGCAAGACCAACAAAGCTTATTCTCATCTCTAGAGTGCTTTTGTCTAAGTTCAACACCCTCTAATGAATCCTCATTGCATTCTAGACAAATATGTACTATAAAAAAGGCCAAAATGAAGGTCTGACTTTCAGACATACAGAAAATTAACATAATAAAATCATCTGGTTGCCATAATACTGAGTAAATTCTATTCTATCCCATTTATATGACCTACAGGGCTATAAAATGGTCAGTTTTTAAATGGTGTGCAGTTTATCTTTTGTACAAACTGCATGGTCTGACAAACTATAAGCTAATACTTTTGAAGCTAAGTGCCTTGTTTATACCAGACAGACACTAGTCTATTGAGATTAGTTATACTAATGGAATTTCTACTTCATAAGTGATAGCTTTTAGTGTGGTTGTCACTTTAGACACAGAGTTCTGCCACTTTGTTAAGTACTACCTGTTAGAGAGATGTTCTTTAATTTCACAAAGTTTCAATTTGTCTTATATACTTGGATCATAGAATCTTCCTCACAGACCTGGTGGAATGTCAAATGAGTCGATTTATATAAAGTGCTCATCACATTCTTGACATAGAGTAAGCAATCCATAAATGTTAGCTATGGTACAATCATTTAAATGCTATGGGGTGGGGCTGGAGAGATGGCCTAGCGGTTAAGAGCGCTGACCGCTCTTACAGAGGACCCGGGTTTGATCCCCAGCACCCACATGGCGGCCGAGAGCCGTCTGAAACTCCAATTCCAGGAGAACTCCAGTTCCAGGGGAATCCGAGACCCTCTTCTGACCTCCGCGGCATTGCACGACACGGGTGCACAGACCTGCATGCAGACAGTACATTGATACACATACCGAAATAAAAATAAATAAATAAAATAAATGCTATGGGGATAAGCTCACTTATTCAAATAGGAAAAAGTAAGTTTATTGATTTCCATATCTATCAAAGAAACATACAAGGTACAAGGAACACAGGTATATCCTTCAGTCTACAAGATAAGATGATGTGTATTATTTTTTCCCAGTGTCTCTAGTAGTTTAAGGCCAGTGCATCCATCAGATTTAAATTGTCTATGCCCCTCCCCCCCCCAACGGGATTGCCAAAGGAGTGTCCAAGGTGAATTCTTTGGAGAACCTTCAGAACAGAAAGGGAAGAGTGAGTTACTTTTCTTTTTTTTTATTTTATTTATTTCTGTATGTGTATGAATGTACTGTCTGCATGCAGGTTTGTGCACCCGTGTCGTGCAATGCCACGGAGGTCAGAAGAGGGCGTCGGATTCCCCTGGAACTGGAGTTCTCCCGGAATTGGAGTTACAGACGGTTCTCAGCCGCCATGTGGGTGCTGGGGATCGAACCCGGGTCCTCTGCAAGAGCGGTCGGCGCCCTTAACCGCTAGGCCATCTCTCCAGCCCTGTGAGTTACTTTTCAATATTAACCCTAAGCCATAATATTTATTTGCATTTCTGTTTTGTAGTCAGTGATTCAACCTTACTGTCTGTTCATTGATTTTTCTTTTAATCAAACTGTTCCTTCCACAATTCTAATCTATTATTCCCAATGGGACACAATCAACGGACAGCAGGGTGGCTGTACTGTAGGACCAAAGTGACATTTCTTAGGAAACCACTACAATAAGAAATGCATGACACAAAAAAGTCCACCAGCAAATTTGAGTCTAACTCCGCTGAATTCAAATGTATGGAAACTATTACTTAGAAATAAAGCTGATTTATATAACTTAATGAAAAAATGCATGTTTACTGCCAAAATCTTAACAATATGTTTAAAGGAGGGATTTATAACTGAAATTTAGACATAACAAAAGCTCACTTCAGATTTTATCTCCTGTCCTACAAGTGCTTCAAGCAAAAGGGCCAACAATTAGAAAACTCCATATTCGCCATCCCCCACCTGCACATGGATGGATGCTACATGCCAATCTAGCTACAAACTAGTGTCAGGACATAGGCAACCCAAAAAGCAGCATCCACCCCTGAATACGAACAGAGGTCAACATGACAACTTTTAAATGGAAGACCATTAAATAGAGTAAAAACATCAAAATCCTCATACTACATGTGCTCTTGCATAGATCACTAAATTTAAAAACCTATCTTCTGGGGCTGGAGAGATGGCTCAGCAGGTTAAGAGCACCAACTGCTCTTGCAGAGGACTTTTTGTGCACCCGTGTCGTGCAATGCCACGGAGGTGGCAGAGGGTTTGATTCCCAGCACCCACAATGATGGCTAAGAACTGTCTTTAGCTCCAGTTCCAGGGGAATCTAACGCCCTCTTCTGACCTCCATGGCATTACACGATACGGGTGCACCAACCTACACACAGACAGTACACTCATACACATAAAAAAAAATAATAAATTTTAAAAATTTTAAAATAAATAAAAAATAAAAACCTATCTTCTAATGTTGTGATAATAAATGGTAAAAAGCAAAGTTCTCTATATAAAATCTAAGTTTCATATCAAAGATCTAAAGTAGGTTTTCACTCTATTAAAAATAAAACCTTTTTAGTTATTAAAGGAAAAAAATTCATGGTATTTAAATCAGTTCTACATATTCTTTATTCTGTTACTACTGGGACTAGTTAGACTTTTATTCGTTTTGTAGTGGTGTGCCTATTTCTCTTCGAAATTTAAACCACAGAAGAAATTCACTCCATTCCAGTCCTTCATCCTAGCAAAGAAGTGAAAGAAGGAGTGGAAATGATGAAAACAAAATCATAAAGGCCATTTGTTCAGAAAAATCTTGTGGTCCAGAAAAAGACATTCATTCATCCTATGGATACAGCTATGATTATGAAGAATTCTTTTCATTGTTCACTGATCAACATGGCCAACATCCATCCAATAGTAGCCAGATAACAGCCCACATTCAATACAGAAAAGTGCTTTTAACTAATCATTCTAAAATTGAACTCTCCTCAACACAAAACCTTACCAAAGGTAAGTGAACCAAAGGACTAACTTATACATCTGAAGGCTTCTGATCCCATATACATCCCAGAGAACACACTAAGATTAATATATTTTAAGCTTGCCATCAAAGATAATTATGACAGTTAGCCAATGACTCTCTGATTAGATGTGAGACCCACAAAAGGGAATCCATACCTGCTAATGTAAACTTGCTCAAAAGCCCATAGATTATAGGTGTTAGATGATAACTTAGATCTTTTGGACTAAATGGACAACATGGCATGGAACTTCCATCTAAATATGTATGTTTATATACATAGACAATTACACTTTCAGCCTTCATCAGAAAAGAGAATCCTCTTTCCAGTGAACTGTGGTTCAAAAGCACAGACTCCTGGCTGCACAAGGTACTGAGAGTAAGTAATGACTGTGTGCTTAGCACTAAATAAGACACACCATCCTTTCCAAGTCTCAAGGAACATTATGAAAATGTAAGATCTAGGAGATTGGGAGAAGGGCTGTATGTGCCAACCTCTAGGTTATATACAGTACAACCATGAACTCTCAACAACTGCAGATGATTATGCTGTCTGCTCTGGAATGAATCCATTAACAGTCAGGCTATAGATGGAGGAGGGGCTAGGGAGGCCTACCCATCACTCCTGAACTGTTTCCTAATGATAGTTTCAGGGAAAACATGGAGTTTGTTACTACTCAATGCCATATTTTGGCTATGCCTCAATAAAGAAAAAGAAAAAAAAAAANAAAAAAAAAAAAAAAGAAGAAAAAACAAAAACAAAAAGCCTGGCCTTATGCATGCTATTTTCTAAAGAGCCAAAGCGTGATCAAGCAGCCCTGGAGAAAGACCATAAAGTTCACAATTTCTCTCACGAACTTGGTGTCCCTAAGAATCAGGGCCACTTTTGTCTCGTTGAACACAGCGAATTCTAGGTTCCACTGAATGGGGATAGTAAATAAGCCAAACTGTCTGTCACACAAAGAGTTTTTCCCTTTCCTGATCTAGATCTATGAGCTAACACCCATACATCTAAGGGTATAACTCAATGCTGACAGTTGTCTCTGCATATGTTTGCACATTAGATGAGTATACACATTTATCTGCAACACGTCTTGAATGATGACAGGAGATCATTGACTTATGCACTCCATTCATAACTGCCAATCTGGCTTCAGGGGAGATAGATAGCCAGTGGTCGCACAAATTGCCCTGGTTAACCGATCAGGGATCAACCAAACAAACCAAAGCAGTGAATTGTGGCAGAAACAGCCAGAAGAAGAGGGGGTGACTAGGTGGTGAAAGCAGGATAGGACGACATTAGGAGAGTACCACGAGAGTAAATCACATGCAGGTATGAAATGTGGTGTCCCAATACACATTAAGCTTAACTAATAAAAGAATAATATAAATAACAAAGGAAGGAAGGACGGAAAGGAGAGGAAAGGAAGGCAAGGAAAGGAAGGAAGAAGAGGGAAGGAAGGAAGGAAGAGGTGGGAGGAAGCGAAAGGAAAGGAAAGAATTTATTTGCCTTTTAAGTAACCCTGTAAAAGATACACCCACATCTGTGTCTTAAAAGCAAGGCCATTTCACCTTCAAAGGATATAGTAACATAAAGCAAGGCCCCCAGCAGAGGCCACTTGACTAAAGCTTATCCAGATATCATTAGATCCTCTCTCTGTAAGAATAACAATTTAGGAGCTAGAGAAGAATGGCCTAGCGGTTAACAGCTCGCAGACGTCTTACAGAGGACGCCGGATTCTCTGATCCCCAGCAACCGGCCACTGGAGCTTCGGCCCCAATGGAGAACCGTTCTGAAAACTCCAAATCACAGTATGAACTCCCTGTTCCAGGTGGATATTCCGACAACCTCTCTTCTGACCTCGCGCATGGTGGGCACCCGAGAACAACAGAAGAAACAACAATATGCATGCAGACAGTACATAGGTCATACACATATCAGACGAAATATATAATTTTCTTTAAAATAATTTTTAAAAAAGAAATAACATTTAAATAAGGCTGGTCAGATGGCTCAGTAGGCAAAAGCACTCACCAACCAGAAGCTTGCCTCCTATATAAGTCTGTTATGAAGAGAGACTGACTTGCCCCAAAGCTGTCTTCTGCCCGTCTGAGCATTGCTCATGAATATGCAGTTCTAACTCCTCCTCACCGCAGGACACACACCAATAATATGCGACCTTAAAATTTTAATAGTTTGAAAGTTTGAGATAACCATCCATATATTAACATTAAAAATCCCAGCTCAGCATTTCCTCTACATACACACTACCCGAAGCAGAAGGACGCAGGGTGCTTATCACTGGTGCACCGCTTTTGCAACACATGTGAGTGACGAGACAGAATCATTTGTTGTTGCATGAGTTAGTGTTCAAATCATTTGCACGTATCCAACGTCCATGATTATCCTACTGAAGAGTATCATTAGAGTAGTACCGGCATTGTAAGATTAATATAGCATAGTGCTATGCTCAGCTTCCGAGTTAGTAATAGTTAAGCAGTGAGAATTCCACCTGATTAAGGAATAAAAAGCATGATAACACACTGATGCTGCCTGTAATACCATCTGTTGACGTAGTATAGCTTGATTAATGCTGTGATTAATTCTTTTGCACAACGACTATCAGTTCCCTTTTAAATCTCGATTTTTATTACGGTCCAAATGTTAGGCTTCTTTTATGAATAAAAATAATCCTATACTTTCTTCACCTAACTGCTACTTTTTTTTCCATCAGCTCTTGCTTTCTAGGGTCTTCACTGCAGGTCAAGGCAGGTTTCTTCGTTGTGGTACAAGTGTTTTCCAGCAATAGGAACCGGCAGTACAGCACAGCCGTCAAGTGGTTAAATGTGCAATCTTGAAAATTTTCCGCACAGTGGTGAGATTCTATTAGATTGTTGAAATTATGTCTCCAGGTGTGGAGTAGACTATTACCTGGGTTATTTGAGAGAAATGCTCCAAGGCCCCTTGAGAGAGGAAGCCTTGCATTAGGCGGCACAGGAAGGACAGGTCCAAACTCAGAGCCTCTGTCAATCTCAAGATTTGCCTGAACCTACTGACCTTATTTCCTCAGAAAATCTGGTGGATATCCTCCTTGCATTAAACTGTTCAGGTCCGACAGTAACTCAAGCCATAGAGAATGGTTAGAAGGAACAAATATGCCAGAAACTACTAACAGTTCAGCACAAGCTTAACCTTGAAAAGGTAAATTTTATCACTAGGCCTAATTTGCCAAGTGAACATAAAAGGAGAAATAATCGGACCATGGGCTCACTGGATCTACCCCTCAGCCTGGTATTATGTGCCTGCGTGGTATATCAATGAAACATGAAATTATAAATATTATCCTAAACATGTCTATTTGTACTTTTCCTATAACTCTTCTGCTGACTAGTGATAACCGACGCTAGAAGCAGAAAACTAGCGACGCTATCAGACTCATCGTTTTTCTTTTTTATCTTCTAACATTAATGGATACATATTTCAATGGTCTACGAAATTGTCTATGGGAAGAAATAGTTGGGTTTTGTGTTAATTTATTTTATTTTTAATTGGATTTTTGTATTTTAATACAGAACATTTCAATCAAACTCTAATCACCTCTTTACCAACTACCCCCTTTCCACTGGTCATACATCTACACATATCCCGCCCCACAAGACCGATAGCCATGGATTCATATACTCCTGTCATATTTTGCTCAAGGTGCTCAATTTATGGCCAGGGTAAATGTTCGCCTAGATTTCCTCAATGACAAGTTCCATTCACATGTAAGGTAGTCGTCGGCCCCCTCGGAACCTTAAAACATCTAGGCTTCGTTCTCTTGAACCACGGCACTAATCATGTCGACCAATAGTTCTATCTAAATTGGGTCCGCGGTGTCGCATTCTCCACAAGTTTTGTGCGTGCCTTTTGTCAGCTTGAGTTTACATTGGTCTTGTGCCAGTGCGATACCGACTGGGTTAGTAGGTTCATATGAAGAGGGTCCCAGGATTCTTACAATCTCCTCCCTGACTCTTACAATCCTTTCCTGCCCTTCGTTCTCTCACAATGGTACCTTGAGACCTGATTGTGTGAGTGAACTATAATGTAGTCACTGTCGAGACCCACCCTTGCAGACTCCAAACTCCATGCTTTTGGCCATTGTATCTTTTTAGTTTCCTGGCCCTCTGTATTGCATGGGAACTTCACTTAATGAGATATGAGAGATTGTGTCCTTGACTCTTGTCATGTCCTTGAGTCTTAGAGTGCATTGTAGATGTACCACTTAGACTGAGCAATTCACAGGCAGTTCACATTCTGGGTTGGTTAATTTTGGTCAACTTGACACATAGAAAGTCATCCTGGGAAGAGGGGACCTTAACTAAGGAATTTCTCCATTGTATTGGACCTGGATATGTCTGTGGGTAGTTTCCTGAATTGATGTGTTGATGTACAGATACCTCAGGCCGCATTAAGGGCAGTGCAACCCGCACGCAGGTTGGTGCTGTTTAGGAAAGGTATCCTGAACAAGCACGAGAAAGCCAAGATAATGAAAAAAGCGTTCCTCCACGGTCCTTGCGCCTCAGTATACTGCCTTCCAAGGTCCCTACTGTGTTCCATGCCCTGACTTTCCCTCAGTCATGGACTGTGACATAGAAGTATAAGCTCAAATAAAAAACCTTTTCGTCTCCAAAGTAGACTTCTACCACAGCTCTTTAGAGCACGAGTCATCGGAAACCAAATCCAGAGCAAATATTAGTCTTGAGAACTTTTTTTAGATTTTGAGTTTAGTTACCCTGAATAACACATATCTGTCTTATACTGGCACCATTTAATATCTTCACTTTCTTGTAGGCAGGAGAATATTTCAACTGTTATTTATGCTGACATGGATAAGGCTCCTGTGTCTGTAAAGCAAGATTCCAAGCTCCTTGAGAAACCATATGCTGTAGCTCTCTTTCCCCATGGAGTGCCTTACCCTTGCATAATGCCATATGGCATACCAAGCACTTTCATATACAGTGATCACAGTTTGATGCTCAGTGACGCATGATGAGGACATTGGGTGCGGACACTAGCACATCGGTCCTTGCAGATGAGGAAACAAGCTTAGATAAGTGAAGTGACCTATGCAAGGTCCGAGTTGGGCAAGTGGCAGAGCCAGAACTCAAATACCAAGGACTTCTCAGTCTATATTGCGATCCCAAAGCTCCTTTTTATTGAAAGTTTCATCAAACTAAGCAGAATTTGTACTGTCAATGTTCATATCCTGTAACAACAGGATACTGTTGAAATAAATGTCATCTAAAAGTCGCCCCCCCAGTCTGATAGAAAATAAGACATTTACATGTTGTGACAGTCATTCCCAGAAGGAGATAAGTTATATATAGGGTGTAAAGAACTTAATATTGAGCCTAAATATTGTGTAATATGGAAACTAGCATAAAGACTTCACAATCGGATACCAATTTAGTTAAGCCCTCTTAGCAATCATATAATGGCACCAGCGGATGAGACAAGGGCAGAGTACAAGATGAAAGGGCGGCCAATATTCATCCTGAAGACAGCCGCTAGAGTTCTCCTAGAGAAAGGAGCCTAAGCCTTCACACGAATTCCAGTTTCCATTTTAAAAGAGCCAGAGAGACAATGGAATCATAGATCTGACAATACCTCTGTTTCTAAGTGCTCTACAGAGTGTCGTGGCCTTCAGAAGAAGTAATATAGGTCATTAGATTCCTGGGTATAACCATTTTAGAGCTGACCAACCGTGTGTGTGTGATGTGTTGTGTGTGTGTGTGTTTGGTGTGTAGATAACTAGATGATAGATAGATACGATAGATTAGTATCATACATCACATACATACGATTACACACAATAATAAAACATTAATAGGTACACTAGATAGAGAATTCATAGAAGTTAAGGGCTGTTTCGTATACAGGGAACTGGATAACTAATTCATAACTTGTCAGGTGAAAGAAAAAGAAAAAAGAAGCAGGGTGAGTTCAATCTAAAGACACAACAATTGGCCACTAACGAGTTTGTTACTTTCCTCTAGACTGCTACGCACATTTACATCAACACCTTACTGCACCTCGAAGGCTGCTACCACTAAGATTTCTATGACCGCACCATAAAGATCATGCCAAAAAAGAGTAAGAATCCGATAGCGTTGGTACCTGGCCTAGCCTGCGTTACGAAATGATCTAGATATTGCAGTCTTTATGCTAAAGAGATTGAACATCCCAGGTACCTCACTTCTGAAACCCTTTATTTAAGTGAAATATATTGAACAACAGAAACAGATAGGATGATCAGATGTTTGATTATTAATCATATGCAGCATGGGCTATGATGTAATTGGTACTGAAAAGTGGTAAAAACTATAGAAACAAGTGGTCATACCGTGCTTAAAGATAGCTATTATGTCAGTCTCCATACAACTATTCTGGGCCAGCCAAGGAAATAATCTGCACTATGGCGAGCTTCTATATGAATCCCATTAAATATAATTGAGAAAAGAATGCTGCAAATTTGGGGTAAATGCTCTCCAGGTCAACAGCTATTCAAAGGCATGAGAGACATATTCTATGTCTGAAGACTTCCTCCAATGTCTGCGTTATGTATAAGCTTAAAAAAGTGAATGATCAGGAATCTTACTCACAAATAACCAATACAACTAATCACGCAAAGAAAATAAAAGTGAAAATCTATACCTCAGCACAATGATCAGATCAGGGCTGAGAGATGCTCAAGATTGAGTGGTGTCTGTCAGGTTTACACCAGTCAGCTTGAAAGCAGTGTGGTAAATCTTTGGGAAGCCTAAGGAATTATTTTGGACCAGATTAAATGCCTCTGCAAGACATTCTTCCAGAAGAAAACGAGATAAGGGTAATTTCTTTGAGCGATAGGGAAGTTTGTCTAATAACATGACTTGCCAAGGAATAATTCTCACTCCAAATATTTTTCACCCAGAATGGTGACTCACAGAGTGGGAGCAGAGAAGAGGAAAAAGTTTTGAGAAGCTAAACAGACTTACCTTTTTCATATTTCTGAACCAAATTGGTAAGTAAGTCAGACATGTTTTCCTATCGGGATTGATTCTATACGTGTGTGTGTGGTGTGTGTGTGTTGTGGGTGTGTGGTGTGGAGAGAGAGAGAGAGAGAGGGAAGAGAATTATATCTAGAAATATATATATTCAAACTAATATATATTACTTATGTCCTAATGTGATTTTTCTTTTTTTCTTGTTTGGTCTTTTTGAGACAGGTCTCCCTGTAGCCCCTTCCATGGGGCAATCTTTTTTTATTTTGGACACAACGGTTAATCTTCTTGTAACCTTGGCTGGCCTGGAACTAGCTTGGTCTTGAGTTTTGAGTTTTCACACCTAATATCCTTTTCCTTACTCTGTTCCTAGATGCAAAGTATAGGCATGTTGCCACCCAAGGCACTGCCATCAATCGTTTTTTATTTTTAAAATTTTTAAAAGATTTTATTATTCTTTCATCAATGTGTATGAATGTACCCCGTCTGCATTGGGGGTTTGTGCACCCGTATTCGGTGCATTAGGGTCGTGCAATCATATGCCTCGGGAGGTCACAAGAGGCACAGACTCCTCCTGGGACTGGGAGATAAAGATGGTTTTTCAGCTGCCAATTGGGCTGGGATCAAAAAGCACTGGTCCTCTTAAGAGGCGTTGGCGCTCCTTAAAACCCCTGGGATCTCTCCAGGCACTGCAAACTCATTTTAAAGCTTTAGATTAGGCTGGAGATAGTAATAGGCCAGTTGAGGAGCACCGACTGCTCTTGCAGGGACCGGGTTCGATCCCCAGAACCCCTGCAGGCTAAGAACGTCTGTAACTCCAGTTCCAGAGACTTAACATCCAAGGAAGGAAGGAAGGAAGGAAGGAAGGAAGGAAGGAAGGAAGGAAGGAAGGAAGGGAGGGAGGAAGGAAGGAAGGAAGGAAATTTATTTGCTTTAAACCCTGTAAAAGATAACACATCTGTGTCTTAAAAGGCAGGCCATTTCACCTTCAAAGGAAAGTAACATAAAGAGGCCCCAAGAGGCCACTTGACTAAGCTTATCAGTATCTACCTTCCACTGTAAGAATAACAATTTAGGAGCTAGAGAGATGGCCTAGCGGTTAACAGCGCAGACCGCTCTTACAGAGGACCCGGGTTTGATCCCCAGCACCCACATGGTGGCCGAGAACCGTCTGAAACTCCAATTCCAGGAGAACTCCAGTTCCAGGGGAATCCGACACCCTCTTCTGACCTCCGCGGCATTGCACGACACAGATGCACAAACTTGCATGCAGACAGTACATTCATACACATACAGAAATAAATAAATTTTTTTAAAAAATTTTTAAAAAAGAATAACAATTTAAATAAGGCTGGTCAGATGGCTCAGTAGGCAAAAGCACTCACCACCAAGCTTGGCCATCTAAATTAAAGTCTGTGTAGAAGAGAGAACTGACTGCCCCAAGCTGTCTTCTGCCCTCTACATGTGCCATAATACAGATTCACCTTCCCACCCCCAAGGACACACACCAATAAATAAATGCGACCTTAAATTTAATAGTTTAAACAAAAGTTTGAGATAACCATCTCATATATTAACATTAAATCCCAGCTCAGCATTTCTCTACAACACACACCAAAAGAGACGCAGGGGTGCAAGCATGTGCACGCTTTTGCAACCACATGTTATGCGAACAACTTTGTGTTTGCATATGTGTTCAATATTTGCACGTAACTCCATATATCTTACTGAGATATCATTTAGAGAATAGTAGGACATTGTAAGATTTTAATATAGCATTGTGCTATGCTCAGCTTCCAGTTAATAGCTTAAGCAAGTGAGAATTCCACTGATTAAGAATCAAAGCAGAAACCACTATGTGCTGTAAACCTCTGTTGACAGTAAGCTTGATTTCTGGATTATTCTTTTTGCAACAAGACTTCAGTTCCTTTTAAAATCTCATTTTTATTCTCCAATGTCTAGGACTTCTTTTATGAATAAAATCAATCCTATAATCTTCACTAACTGCACTTTCTTTTTCCATCAGCTCTTGCTTTCTAGGGTCTTCACTGCAGGTCAAGGCAGGTTTCTTCGTTGTGGTACAAGTGTTTTCCAGCAATAGGAACCGGCAGTACAGCACAGCCGTCAAGTGGTTAAATGTGCAATCTTGAGAAATTTTCCAGTGGTGAGATTTATTAGATTGTGAAATTATGTCTCCAGGTGATGGAGATAGACTATTACCTGGGTCTATTTGAGAGAAATGCTCCAAAGAACACCCTGAGCAGAGGGAAGCCTTGCATTAGGGGCACAGGAAGGACAGGTCCAAACTAGAGCCTCTGTCATCTCAGATTTGCTGAAAACCTACTGACCTTATTTCCTCAAAATTTATATCCTCTTGCTTAAATTGTTCAGGACAAGAATTCAAGGCACATCAAAGAAAATGGTACAGAAAACAAATATGCCAGAAACTACTACAGTTCAGCAAAAGCTTAACTTGAAAAGGTAAATTTTATACTAAGCCTATTTGCCAAAATGAACATAAAAGGAGAAATAATGGAACCCATGGGCTCACTGGATCTACCCCTCAGCCTGTATTATGTGCCTCGTGGCAAATAATAATAATACATGAAATTATAATATTTATCTACATGTTATTTTATTTTCTATTACTCTTCTAGGATAAAACTGCTATAAGAGCAGAAAACTAGCCCGCTATCTCAGTTTTTTTTTTTATTTCTACAATTTATAATATTTCATGGCTAGAAAATATGTCTATGGAAGAAATATTGGGTTGGTTAATTTTTTATTTTTAATTGGATTTTTGTATTTTAATACAGAACATTTCAATCAATCTGAATCACCTTTGTACCCCCTTTCCCACTGGCATCTTCACACATATCCCCCACACTGGAATTCTATACTCTGTCATTTGTGCCAAGGCCCATTATACCAAGTTAATGTCCCTAGATGTTCCTCAATGCAAGTTCATCCACTGAGGTCTCGTCGGCCCCTAACTTAAAACATCAGCTCTTTCTGACCCAGCACTAATCAGTCGCCAATAGTTCTACTAAGATTGGGTCCCGTGTCCATTTCCACAGTTTTGTGCTGAGTTTTGTCAGCTTGAGTTTACATTGGTCTTGTGCAAGCTGATACCACTGTTATAGGTTCATATGAAGAGGGTCCCAGGATTCTTACAATCTCCTCCCTGACTCTTACAATCTTTCCATTCCTTTTTCCTTCCACAATGGTCCCTGAGCCCCGGGTGAGTGAAGCTTAATGTAGAATACATGTTTGAGGACCCACCCTTTGCAGACTCCTAATCGCCATGCTTTGGCCATTTGTGACCATTTATGTTCCTGGCCCTCTGTAGCATGAGAAATTTCATTAGTGAGAGTTGAGAGATGTGTTGTGTGAGCCTTAGGTGTAGAGGCTGCATTGTAGATGTACCACTTAGACTGAGCAATTCACAGGCAGTTCACATTCTGGGTTGGTTAATTTTGGTCAACTTGACACAAGGAAAGATATCTGGGAAGAGGGGACCTTAACTAAGGAATTTTCTCCATTGTATTGGACCTGGATATGTCTGTGAGGTAGTTTCTGAATTGATGGTTGATGTAGCAGAACCCAGCCCATTAAGGGCAGTGCAACCCCCACGCAGGTTGTGCTGTTTAGGAAAGGTACCTGAACAAGCACGAGAAAGCAAGATAATAAAAAGCGTTCCTCCACGGTCTCTGCCTCAGTAACTGCCTCCAGGTCCCTGCCTGGTTTTCCAGCCCTGACTTCCCTCAGTCATGGACTGTGACATAAAGTATAAGTCAAATAAACCCTTTTGTCTCCAAGTAGCTTCTACACAGTGTTTAAGCACAGCATCGGAAACCAAACCAGAGCAAATATTGTCTGAGAACTTTTTAATTTTGAGTTTAGTTACCCTGAAAAAGCACATATCTTCTTATATCTGGCACCATTTAATATCTTCACTTCTTGTAGGCAGGAGAATATTTTCAACTGTTATTTATGCTACATATAAGGCCTGTGTCTGTAAACAGATTCCAAGCTCCTTGAGAAACCATATGCTGTAGCTCTCTTTCCCCATGGAGTGCCTTACCCTTGCATAATGCCATATGGCATACCAAGCACTTTCATATCCATGATCACATTTGATGCTCGTGACCATGAGGCTGGCGGACATGCACATCTCCTTGCAGATGAGGAAACAAGCTTAGATAAGTGAAGTGACCTATGCAAGGTCCGAGTGGGCAAGTGGCAGAGCCAGAACTCAAAACCAGGACTTCCAGCTATAGGCCCAAAGCTCTTTTTATTGAAAGTTTCATAACTAAAGCAAACTTTGTACTGTCACATGTTCATACTGTAAAACAGAATACTTTGAAATAATTCATAAAATCCCCCCCCCAGTCTGATAGAAAATAAGACATTTACATGTTGTGACAGTCATTCCCAGAAGGAGATAAGTTATATATAGGTGAAAATTAATTTGACTAAATATTTGCTAATATGAAACTACATCGAAAGTAAAACCTCCTTAGCAATATATAATGGCACCACTATGAGACAGGCAGGTACAGATGAAAGGGGGCCAATTTCACTCCTGAAGAAGCCGCTGAGCTCTAGAGAAGGAGCCTAAGCCTTCTACAGACTTCCAGTTTCCATAAAGAGCCAGAGGCATGGAATCATATCTGAAATCTCTGTTTCTAAGTGCTCTCAGAGTGTGTGGCCTCAGATAGAAGTATAAGTCATTAGATTCCTGGGTATATTTTAGAGCTGACCACGTGTGTGTGTGTGTGTGTGTGTGTGTGTGTGTGTGTGTGTAGATAGATAGATGATAGATAGATAGATAGATAGATAGATACATACATACATACATACATACATACATAGAAACATACATAGGTACATAGATAGAGAATTTCATTAGATGTTAGGGCTGTTGTAACAGGGAACTGGATGAAATCTAACTTGTACCGTGAAAGAAAAGAAAAAGAAGCAGGGTGAGTTCATCTAAAGACAAAAATGGCCACTAACAGTTTGTTACTTTCCTCTACTGCTACCTTACTCCTACTGAAGGCTGTACATAGATTTATGATCTTCAATAAATACTCTTATATTAATAACAGCAAGGAGGAATGTGTTAGAGTCTTTAGCTCTGAAGATATCTAATGGACTTATGTAACATAAAACTAAGCATGGGAGAATCTACGGGCTCAGAGAGTTCATTTATTCTTACAAGGGCAAGATCAAATATGCTTCCAGTCTATACTTTAGTAGGGGTGCATAAAGATTATAATTAACATTGAAAGAAAGAAAGAAAATGATTTGAAAAATAAATGTCTGGATCTAGAAGTAGCAATCATAGCATCTGCAGTTTGGACGTTGGGTGGAAAATACTGGAGAAAAACAAAAAAGCAAAATGTATAAAAATATCAAAGGAGTCAGCTGGCTCTTTTCAGCTCATAGGAACAAAAACTACTGAGTACAAAAGGATATTCAGAAACCGTGGTAAAGTTTAAAGCCTTAAATAGCTCATGGCTCAGACAAGCTGGGAAACAGAGGCAAAGAAAGAAGGAAAAGAGGAATGGACCTAGCTTGTCTCCTGATACAAAGCTTAAAGAACAGTCAGCACTACCTCATATGCAAACGTCCTTAACAAGTGCATTGTTTCTGTGGTGACACTATTGTTCAGATGCCAGAGTCTCCCAAAGTTAGCCCATGCTGCTTTCTTACTTGGCCCTGACCAACCTGAGATTCTGCAAATATGTTCTCAACCTACTTACTATACGCTCACACAGAAAAGAGCACAAGACTCACAGTAAGAACATTTGGATTTGGGACTGGAGAGGTGGCTCAACAGTTAAGAGCACTGACTGATCTTGCATAGGACTCAGGTTCATTTTCCAGAACCCACAAGACTTTAACAGTTATCCAGTTCCGGAGGATCCAACATCATCTTCTGACTTCCACGGGCATTCCATGACACAGGTACACTTACATACATGCAGGCAATCTACTCATACACATAAAATTTTGGAGGTCTTTTTGATACAGGGTCTCCTTGTAGACCTAGCTGTCCTGGAAATCACTATGTAGACCAGGCTGGCTTCGAACTCACAGAAATCTGCCTGTGTCTGACTCCCAAGTGCTGGGATTAAAGGCATGTGTCACCACACCTACCATACACATAATTTTTTAAATAAAAAATAAAATATTTTTTAAAAAAGAAAAAAAATCCTGAAATTCATATGGAAAACAAAAGACCCCAGATAGCCAAGGCAACCCTGAGTACAAAGACTAATGCAGGGGGGATTACTACACCAAATTTCAAACTCTATTACACATCTATAGTCATAAAAATGCCATGGTACCAGCACGAAAATAGACCCATATATCAATGGAACATAATTGAAGACACAAACTTGAGTACATGCAATTTCAGCCATCTGATATTTGACAAAGAGGCCAAGAACACTCAATGGAGGAAAGGCAGTATCTTCAGCAAATGGTACTGGCAAAACTGGATCACCACTTGTAGAAGACTGAAACTAAACCCTTATCTTTCCAAAAGTCAATTCTACATAGATCAAAGACCTCAATGTGAAAGCTGAAACTCTGAAAATGTTAGAAGAAAACATTGGCAGTAACCTACAAGATATAGGTGTAGGAAAAGACTTTCTAAATCAAACAGTAGTTGAACAGGAAATAAGATCAACAGTCAACAGATGGGACTTTATTAAACTAAAAATCTTCTGTATAGCAAAAGAAACAATCAAAGAAGTGAAGAGGAAACTCACAGAGTGGGAGGAACCCTTCAGCAGTTACACATCTGACAAACCTTTAACATTCAGAGCATATGAACTACTCAAAAACAGAAGACCAAGAAAACAAATGACCCAACTAAAAGATGGGCTAAAGATCTAAACAAAGACTTCTCAAGAGAAGTAAAGATGGCCAAAAAATCTTTAAAAATGTTCAACATTGTTAATAATTAAGGAAATGCAACTTAAAACCACTTTAAAATTTCATCTTACACCTGTAAGGCTGGCTATGATCAAGAAAACAAATTATACCAAATGCTGGAGAGGGTGTGGGGAAAGGGGAACACTCATTCACTGCTAGTGGGATTACAAACTCATTTAATCCCAGTGAAAAGCAGTGTGGAGAACTCTTTTTTTTAATATTTTTTTTAATTTTTATTTATTTCTGTATGTGTATGAATGTACTGTCTGCATGTAAGTGTGTGCACCCGTGTTGTGCAATGCCGCGGAGGTCAGAAGAGGGTGTCGGATTCCCCTGGAACTGGAGTTCTCCTGGAATTGGAGTTCCAGACGGTTCTCGGCCACCATGTGAGTGCTGGGGATTGAACCCGGGTCCTCTGTAAGAGCGGTCAGCACTCTTAACCGCTAGGCCATCTCTCCAGACCGAGAACTCTTTTTTTTTTTAAGGGATTCTACAATATAATGACACAGTTGTTTGCAGATAACATTGATGTTATTCAGTATGTCATACAATTAGGTAATTGGTGCATTTTGCAAGTATCTACGTCCAAATTTTGAACAACCCAAGGTTCCCATAGTCCAGTTGGAGAAGCTTGTATGCACAGGCATGTTGATCAATCAGGAGTCCAGACTATATTCCTGAAGTCTCATGATTCACCCCTATCTCTCCGCAGCCCCTACAATCTACCACGCCTCCTCTTCTGCAGTTTGTTCCCTGGGCTTTGGGAAAGGGGCACAAGTGGGTGAGAAGAAAACAGCCTAATTTCTTTGGAGTTGTCATTTTGGACTCCAGTCTGTTCAG
>VZQC01002141.1:1540163-1700919 GCA_009823505.1 Rhizomys pruinosus | reverse complement strand
ACTGATGTTACTATAGGTATAGCTTGAAGTTTATGTCTCTATTTTCCTAAGTTTTAAGACTTATGAAAGAATAAATCTTTATTAAAAGTACATTAAAACATACATCAACAAAAAAATAAAAAAAAACAAAAAAAAAAAAACAAAAAAATAAAAATAAAAATAAAAATAAAAATAAAAAAAAAAGAAGAAAAAAAAAAAACATACATCAACATGCTATGTAATTTAGGAATGCAAAGTTATATTCATTTTTACCTGCATGCAGCTTTACTGTTAAAATGTGAATCCCTAAATGCGTTTTAGAATTAACCTATAGTTTATTTTCAGCTCTGTAATTTTGATATATGTGTGGAATATATATATATGTATATTTTGAAGTAATATAAAATCAAAGGGAACAAAAAAAAAAAAAACTTGTTCAAAGAACTGACCAAAACAGTAAACGTCTGCACAGAAATATCTTTAAAAGACTGAGAAAAAGATTCAAGACAGGACTTAACATGTATGTCAGAATGCATGAGTTCTGGTAGGGGGCCATGGTGGGGGAACTGGTCTAAATTTGATTAAGAAATGTTACCGGGCGTGGTAGCACACACCTTTAATCCTAGCACTTGGGAGGCAGAGGCAGGCAGATCTTTGTGAGTTCAAGGCCAGCCTGGTCTGCAGAGTGAATTCCAGGACAGCTGGGGCTTACAGGGAGACCCTGTCTCGAAAAGACCCCCCCGCAATAAAAGAAATGTATGAAATGCACAAAGAGCTTGATAAAAATTAAGAAAAAAAAAAGACACACTTGCATGTAAGAATGAATTGGCCACCTGATTTCTGCAGTTACTTATCCCTCTGAGTCTCAGCTGAATATTTCATAAAATAAAAAATGATATACAGAGGCTTCTTTTCAGCATCAAATGTGATAGCCTATGTCAGTGTCTTACTATTTCTAAACTTAGTCATACACTCAGCATTCAGTGCAACCAAGGCCCCAACTGACTTTCAGTAGATATTACCAAGTATCTACTATTACTCCAAAACTGCATATATATTCAAGGTGGATAAGGTCTCAGAGCCCTGGGAGGAGATGTTTTGAATAAAGTCATTTCTTAATTTGAAATTTGACCATAACATAGTAAACAAAAAATCTTTTGGCTAAGAGTTTGTCATACTATAGCACTTGTTTGTCACTTCCCACAGGGAAAGAAATGAACTGGCACATGTCCTTAATTAAATTTAGAAAGACCAAGTCCAAAATCACATAGTAAAAGTATTATTTACTACACACATGCCAATGGAAGATAGCAATTATTAAACAATAACCACAAGCACTTGTCAAAAGGAAAACGTAAGGGAAACGCAGCTGCTTACTCAAAATTTAACTCAAAGAAAACCACATGTTCATTAAAAATCCCTATTATTGTTTCATTCGGTTCTTTGATGCAGTCCTATTATTGTTTTATTCAAATTCCTATGGTGGGCAAACCCCAGTTTCTTCTATCCTTCAGAGGACTTCTCATAAAAAAAACAAGGTTTTTAAGATCATTATAAACCAAGGAAATTATGTGTAAAATATTAAATAAAAGATTACTGGGGATGGGGAGTGGGAGTACAGCCAAGAAGTCCAAAGGCAGAAAGGACCTTTCACAGCATTTTGGTAAATTGAGCAAAGTTCCAGAGCAGTAGTCAAAATTACAATTCCCATTCTTTTCATGCTTTGCTCCAGCATGGCAAGTTACTCTAAACCCAATTTTCTGCCTATAAAACAAGACAAAACACTGTCAACTCCATAGTCTTGGTGGTCACATTGGGTAACATATTTGAAGGAGCCTCAGTACTTCCAACACCAAGTGGGCCTTCAATAAAGACTCAATTTGTGATTGAAGTGGGAAATAATTGAACTCAACCCTGAATTGTGGCTAAGCTTGTAACAGGCAGAAATGATACAAGAGGCATTTCAACTTCAAGAGTTCTGTGGAAATCATGGACCTGGAAAACTGTGAGTAGCAGGAATGGTGTTTGGCTCATTTGGCTCCACCAGAATCTCTATGAAATGGAATTGGCCCAGAATACTGAGGATGCTCATGGCCAAATGGGTGTTTCCCTTAACAAAACAGGTGTGAAGGAGGCACTGGGGGACTCTGGTTGGGAAGGTAACAAGTACAGGACATGACCTTTAATATGTAAAATCTATACATACCTTTCATCATTTGACTATCAAACACCACCAAATAAAATAAGTCAACAAGCTCTTTGGGTGATACATTTGCTGAAAGCTTGTGGCCTTACTGCTATTTCCAGTTAGCCGAAGTAAGAAATATTATTTACAAATTTTTGGTTTGTTTTTAATATCTTGTATTAAAAGTTCCCCATTAGCATGACCCTGGAGGATGCTCCCTCGGTATTAAATGCACTATGTTTCTCAGAATTTATCTTTCATCAAACTACCTTAAAACCTTAACATGTTATATGACAAGATCAAGTAAGGACAGAGTTTGTATGTTTCATAAATTCTTTGCTATGTTAATAATGAATCATTATGGGACACCAAATAAGTACAAAAAGAAAAGACAAAAATGTTTTTATTAAAAGCATGCATAGTGGTTCATGCCTGTAATCCCAGCACTTGGGACACTGAAGCAGGATGAATCCCGTGAGTTTGAGGCTAGCCTACAGAGTAAGATCATGTCAGAAAATAACTCCGTTTTGAGTGTGTGTGTGTGTGTGTGTGAGAGAGAGAGAGAGAGAGAGAGAGAGAGAGAGAGAGAGAGAGATCTAGGCTACCAGTATGTCTGTGTCTTCACTTTCAAGCACTATGCCCCTAGTAGGAACAAGAGTATTATAATAAGAACAGTGTAGCAGTTTTAGTGAAAGAAGAAAAAAGAAGCTCAAAGATAATTAGCAGCAAAACTAAAGGAGACAAGAAAAACAAAAAATATTTCAAGTCTGGTGCCCTACTTCCTTTTTGAGTTTTCTATTTCTTTCCCATATGAAAATTTAGCCACCAAGCTTCTTTACTAAAAAGTCAAACAGTACTTGCTAAGTAAGCTTCTCTGATTTTACTATCGAAAGCATGAAGAATACAGTTCCTAGTATTTATGAACCTCTTTTGGGTGAGCAAAGCATTTTCACAGTCAAAATCCAATTCGGTAGGATGTTTTTGCCGGTGTTATAAAAATAAGCTCAAAGAGCAGACCGGACTTACCCCAAAGGAGCACCCACACGTAATAGCCGCAGGACCCATTCCCATGTCTTTTGATTAGCAAGCCTGCTCCCTGGTGGTAGCATCACACTATGGCGATGTTCACAGTCACGTTGTACAGCAAAGACTAGCTCTTGCCATCTTGCACAAGGGGAGAACGGCAACATAATGCCAGGGCGTGGGGTGGCTTTGTTCCATTTTTATTCTTCCTTCATAGTTCTACACCTTCTGTACTGATAATTGTATAAAAATAATCAGTTCACAGAACCCTTGACACCATCTGCTGACACCACAGACTGCACAACTGCCAATGTGGATGATAATACAATTAAGCTTTAATGGGCTTGGGGATATTACCCAATTTGTGAACTGTCTGGGGAGTGTGTGTCCTCCACTTCCATTTACCTTTGCTGCTCTCTTGATTCTGAATTAATTCTTTATGTCTTTAGGTATGAAGAATAAAAACTGGCTACTATATTTCTATTGAGTTCAGAAACTTGCATGCTTTTTCTATACCTAAAAAGGCTTAATCCATACCTTTTTGTTTGTTTGTTTGTTTGTTTGTTGTTTGTTTTCTGAGACAGAGTCTCCCTCCCTGTAGCTCTAGTTGGCCTGGAACTCACTATGTAGACCAGGGTGGCCTCAATTTCACAGAGATCCATTTGCCTCTGCCTCCTGAGTACTGGGATTAAAGGCATCTACCACCATACCTGGCAGTACATTCATTTTGAAGAATAAAAGACAAAATTTTTCTTTTTAATTTTTTAATTTGTTTATATTTTATTTGTAAGAATGTTTTCCCTGTGTGTCTGTAAGTGCACCTGTGTTGTCAAGGCCCAGTGGAGGATAGAAGAGGGCATTAGAGTCCTTGAAATTACAGTTATGTTAGCTGCCATGTGGATGCTGGGAACCAAACACAGGCCCTCTGCAAGAGTAACCAGTATTCTTAACTGATGAGCCATCTCTCTAGCCCTGTGATTCTTTTATTTTTCTTATTTTTTATTCCTGAGAATATCAAAGAGTATGTATTTTCTTATCACAAGAACAAAGCAGTAATGAACCTATTAATACAACCTAGAGTATGTGCCTAAAACATCATAGTTGTAAAAACTGGTGGTTAATATCTGAGAGAGGACATGGGAGGAAGAACTATGTTTGCTCCCTGAGGAAGAACTATGTTTGCTCAGGACCTGCCTCCGGCTCTGCTAGGACCACACCTCTCTCTACTCATTACATTCCTTCTTACCATTTGCATGGAGAATTAAAGAGACCTGGTTCAACTTGATAGAACTCCCATCACATTCTCCAAGTTGGCTTTCATGTGGTGTTCCAGTTCTGAAAATAGCTTCTACCTCTTTCCAACTCCCCCTCCTCTTTGGAGCCCTTGAAAGAACTCACGTTATTCTTGCCCCCCCCCCTTACATGCTGACCCTGACAACCTTACTTCTTGTTTTTGCTACATCTTGGGAATCTCCCGTAACACTGATTGCCCTTGTGTAACTTCCTTTCCCTCTACACACTATATCTTTCTTTCATCGTCCCTAGATTCCATGTTTCGCCTACAAGAATCAGTCTTCCCTGTCTACTCTTGCCCAAGCTTGCATTGGGCCCTTGGAATATTCATCTGTGCCAGGTCTATTTCTGCAATTGGTACCAACCATTCAGGGCTAATCGTCTAATAGGAAGAAATGTATGTTGAAAGGAATTAGTTCTTGGTTTTTATTGTGTTATATTGTTAGCTTTCTTAGGCACCTGAAATCTCAAAGAATGAAATGCTGTTCTTCATGAATTAGCAAGCTAGGAAGCCATCATTAAGGACACCTTATTTGTCATCCACAGTCTAATGGCCATATTAACTAGTGGGTGACTTGGATTCAAGACCTGGCTTTGACATTTATCAACTTTGGGCCATCAGAAAAAATTTACAAATGGCTCAATTTATAGAAATTCAAAGTAAGAAAATTAATAATGCTCTCTCAAAGGGCTGATAGGGTTAAACGTGTTGGCACTCTGACCAGAACCAACTTGAGGAGTAAAGTGCCTATTTGGCATACACACCCTGATCACAGTTTATCCTTGAGGGAAGCTGGGGCAGGAGCTCAGGGCAACAACATGGAGACAGCAACTGAAGCACAGATTTTGGAGGAAAGCTGCTTATTTCTCTTGTGCTCAGCCTGCTTTCTTTCTTTTCAGCCTCAGGAATAAAAACATGTTTATTTGGGCCATTTGCTACCACACTGCAGCAGCTTTTTCTCTTACATGATTGTGGCTTCTAGGACCGTGTGCAGTTGAGCAATCTACACCTTACCCCCTGGGCACTACCACCACAGCCTGAATTTCTACAGCTCTGTAGGTCAGCACAGCCTCACCCCAAGCCAATCCAAATAAGGTGGCAATTTAGGATACCTCCCCCACCAAGAAGAACACTGTGTGGGCAGCTCAGCAACTGTGGTCTTACATCTACATGTGTCCAAATCAGCCACAGGGTAGAGCTGGCTCTCTCCCTGGTTTCTGAATCTTATCGGGCTTCTGGCTAGCCCCTCAGTCCAAGTCTCACAAATGAGCAGCTTCAGTCACCCACCTTCCTGACTATGGAGGTCTTTTCATACATATGCATGATCAAGTTTCACCGTTGCACTTTTGTGTGTCCCATTGGCACAGCCATGTTGCCAGCATCACGAGGGCTGAACACAGGACTCACACTTTACTGCTTGGTCCTTTGATCTGAGGCTGGCTACCATTGCACTGTTAAGGTCAGAGATCAGCTTCTCGTACAGGCTAGGCAAGCACTTCACCACTGAATTGTACCCCGGTCTCGTCTCTGCTGCTTTAAGAGCTCCAACAAGTGAGGCAGCAACCAGTGCACTGGAGAAACCGGAACCACCCTGCAGGCCCTTCTTGGGTTTCTGCACTACCCTCTCATAACAGCTGTGAGTGGGGCATCGACGAACACTCTGCCAAGTCTGAAAAGCTCTTCTCACATTCTGCAGGTAGCTGGCCAAGGACTTCATATTATTAGGTACAGTTCTACTCTGGGCCTGAAAGGAAAGCTTTGATCTCACTGTGCAGCATTGGCTGGGCTTGAACTCAAAGATCTGCCACTCAGGACTTTTAAACAAAACTTCCTTTCTGTTCAACAGCCTGGCTCTGCTGCCAACTGGTCACATGTATGAGGAATCAAATTACTTGGGCCAGCCAACAACTTGGGAGACTGTGGTCCCACAGCTCAGCTTCAGGGAGTTGACAGGCACCATGCTGTCTTGTACAATCAGAACCACATGCCCAAAGGTTACACCAACCACAGTGGGCTGGGCCCTGCCACATCACTAAAAATCAAGAAAGTATGTCACAGAATGTCCACGGGCCAATTTGATAGAGGAAATTCACCTACTGATGTTCCCTCTTCCCAAGTGTGTCACATTTGCACCTGAAACTATCCAACACACACTGCCATGTTGAAATCTGCCGTTAATTGTTTGGAGGAGATATTTCTGCCTCCTATCCCTTCCAGGATTACTTGAATTCACATCCCAGCATAGCCCTGCCCTATATACATCAGTAACCTTTAAGCAGGAGGATTAGAAGATCAGGGCCCCTTTCAAGGTTGGCTATCTGTGCTGAGAAAGTTTTCTACTAAGTGCAGAGAAACAGTACATCCTACCTAATCTAATTACCCTTATTATTAAATTAGTTAAGATAGACAAAGCTCTTAGACCAATGTAACATACAGAAAAACTTAAATCTTAGCTAACTGCTATTAAGGAGTGCTGCTCATCCAGTAATCAGAGACATGGCATGATGAAAATAAAATGTCCCTTAGCAATGAAGCAAGGAGGCATCCACGTTTCTCACAATAGTTGTTTCATTAGTTCAGGCCCCCATTAGGGATCTTCCATCTAAAGTAAATTCAAGTCCTAACTGAAGGAGCGCACACAGCACGGGGGAAAAAAAAAAAAAACAGAGAGCACTCAGACCCGAAAGAAGCAATCACAGCCACATCTTCCTGCAGACAGCAAGAACAAGCAAAGCGGGATAACGAGGGCCTGTAAAAACTCACATTCTGCAAAGCTTTTAAAGGATGCAATTTTTCTGAAAACTTCAGTGAGAGGTTGCACTTAAAAAAGATCAAGTGGATAAAAAGACTCAGAGGGAAAACTAGGGATCCCGTGCATGGATGCAGCAATCTGGTGCATACTGGTAAAAGGCTACAATTGTGCAGGCACAAAAGAGGGACAGAAGAAGCTAAAGAAACAGAACTGCAGAATGAATGGGGGTTGGGGTCTGACTGATTCTTTTGAGAGGGTTGTAGACATGAATACCTACATTCCACTCTATCATTCACAATGGCATACAAACAAATGGGCATCTAATAAATTCTGGAGTATAGTTCTTATTCCAAACTATGCCTTCATTTATTTATGACACAGATTCTCTGACCCTTACCCTCCCCCATGGAGGTTCAGTTGCCTAGAAGTTTAAGAGATTATAAGGATGGGGGAACTCACAGTAGCATTGGTTTGACCTAGATGGTTTACTAGCTACCAGGTCTCCCTCCATGTGCCTCCTTGTCCACAGAATAGAGGTAAAGCTAGGTCCAGTGAGTATTACTATTAACTAGGTAACATAAGAAAGGACATACAGCAGATAGGACACACTGAAGGCATTATGCCCATTCTGTTGTCTCACAAAGTACCTACTTAAAAGCTGTTAGCATTGCTGCTTTATGGATACTGGCACTAGGTGCACCCTGTTGAATACTACAATCAAGATTCTGACAAGAAACAACAAAGGAGCAGACACTACTTCTCTTAGGATGTGTTCTGCCTAAAAGCAACAGTTTGAGGTCAGCCCTGACCACACAGTGAGTCCTTGTCTCAAAAATAAAAACATTAGAATCTATTCTGCCTTGATCCCTATGGTTCAGTCCCCATGTATAGGTTTAACAAGGCTTATTTTCTCTGGATTTGTTTTTCATTATGATCCAGTTTACAAGAAATGAGCTGCTTGAAAAACTGGCTCATTCCTTTGATCCCTAGGTTCCCTGTACTGGATGTAAATTCAGGCACAAATCAGTCTAAAACAATGAATGATGAATAATCAAATGAATTTCACACAGGAAATAATGTCTCTAAACCCAGGATTGCTTGCTAAAACTAGCAGCTTTCTGATTAACAAAACAAAATTAGTAGTATTTTAGTGTTTTTCATAATAGTTTACAGCTAAATGCAACAGAAGTGCCCCTTAAAGCAAATTGTGCCCACCATTATGTGGGAAATCTTGAAGTGATTTATCAGATTAATGCCACCATAGCCTTCTATGTGATCTGAAATTTTCTGAGTCTAAACATTCTGAGAAGATTGTGTGGTCTCTACATTGGGCTGTCTGCATGCAGAAAAACTGTCTACTTGCATATCAACCACTGATTTTTCCATTACCAAATGAGAGATTCTAAAGGCCCAGGATGACTAGGATAAATCACTCCATTTCTTTTACTCTATTAATGTAGATATTTTATGTTCCACTGCCACAAGATCCAAGATGAACACCAGAAATAGCCTGTGAGAGTTGAAGAGTCTCATTTTAAAAATGGCACCACAATTTATCCTATTTCTTACTGTACCATGAGTATTACATTATTCATTAAAAGTATTTGTTTCTCAGACAGCTATTACACAGCTTGTGTGAGCTTCTGCTTTCCAAAGCAAGTTGCTGATTTAGAGGGATATCTTCCAGAGATAAGGTCACTTTGTGGAATTCCCACCTGTACGACCCCAGTGTGTTTGCATAGAGATAAATCTGCTCTATGACATTCCTGTCATGTTTGTTCAGTGAGCGAGTAATTTGCCAGTCTCATTACTCTAGGTACAAGGTTCCTTGTGGAAATCAATCTTCTTTTCACTTCAGACATCACAGCATCCTCCAGTGAGCCAGTGACTCAGACTCTGCAATGAAGTTGTAAGATAAAGACATAGGTCTGTTTTAGCAGGCCATAGTGTCCAAAGAGAACCCCATCCTGGGTCAGGGGAAATGTCTGTGCACAAAGCAAAAATGCTGTTTTGTACAAAGCTTTTCCTATACCAGAGGGAGGAAGTCTTAATCGTAGAACAAATAAGTACCTGGAGGCATGTGGTGCACAGTGTTTTAAAAATATTAATCTACCATCTCTTCGGGCCACAAATCATTTTCTCCACCTCTTGACAGGCTGGATTTTGACTCTGAAGACAATCCATTGTTGTATCCCGACTGGCTATAATATGCCAGCCTGTCCCCAGGGACAAACCAACCCCACACAGCAGATGAAACCACGTCTGTGAGTGTGTTGGTGCTGGTTGCTGTTTTATCACCAGCGTGCCCAACTTAACATCACAGCATAAATGCCAGAGGAGAAAAAAGCAGCAGAAATGTTTTCATCTTGTTACTATTTTCAAATCCAGACAAGGGTAATTTGCTGGAATTTTCATGCCATCTTATGTCAAAAAATTGATTTCTGAAGGAAAAATAACTCTGCTTAATTATCAGAAAATATTTAATGAGTACCTACTATGTTCTGTTCTGGGAGGGAGCTGTAAATAATGTTGTAAACAGAAGAAACAAATATCCATTTCATGGAATATGTGCTCCTGGAGAGAGAAAACAAATGAATATCTAAATAAGTCAATGTGTCAAGTTCTGTTCATTATTGTGAAAACAAATACAAGAGTCACAGGACAACAGTGATAGAATGGTGGGAGGGAAAAACAGAAGCAGATGGGACGATGAGGATGAGTTAGCCCCAGGATCCAGTTAAGGAAAAAAATTTAGAAAGGGAAATCATACCGTAGGGATAAGGAATAATAGCACTGAAATGGGAGAATGCATCTTGTCTAGCAGAATATTATTACCAAGAGCCAGACAACACAGGCCTTGTGGGATATGATGAAGAATTTAGGGGTGGAGGGCAAAAAGATAGCACAGTTAGTAAAATGGTTGCTATATAACCATAAGGACATATATTCCATCCCAGAAAACATATAAAAAATGCCAGTATGGGGGTGAGTTTTTATAATCCTGACACCATGGAAATGGAGACACTAGAACCTGGGACTTGCTGGCCAGTCAGGGTAGCCTAGATGGTGAGCTCCGGGCAACTGGGAGTCCTTTTCTCAGAACACAATGTGAACAGAGCCTGAAGAATAACACCCGAGGTTAACCTCTTTTTCCCATACACATGCATGCATATGCATGTATATCTGCATACATGAACACACACATAAAAGAATTTGTGTTTATTCCAACTATAGCATAAAGCAATTGGAAAGTAGAAGTGGAGGAAACTTTGAAATAGCAGGGCAACAAATGCATATTGACATAGCAGGGCAACAAATGCATATTGACTTATATTTTTGAAGGATAAAATTAAAAGGTACTAGGGCACAAATCAAGAATTAAACAGGGAGCTGGGGAGATGCCTACTAGTGGGTAAATGCACCTGCCACCAAGCCTGATGACCTGAGGTCAATCCCTGGGACCCACAGGGTAGAAAGAGAGAACCAACTTCCACAAGTTGTCCTCTGACCTCCACATGCACACTGTGGCGGCACATGCATGCACTCACACAAATATAAACAAAATATAAACAAAACAAATTAAACGAGGCACGAAACCAAAATTCTAAAAATTAAAGTGGGCTGATATATTACAAGCAGATTCCACAGGCAAGTTCTGGAGCTACATTGACCTATAGAAGCATAAGTAAAGAAAGGCAACATATTCTTAAATGTTTCAGAGATGAAGACTTCAGAACTTATCCAAATATTTGTGGAAAAAGAGAGCGATACAGTCAATGATACAGTCCAGACAGTCTACTTAAGAAACTGAGTGAAGATTTATGTCATGAGCAGGATGGAGATTGGATAGAAATGAGTAATTCTCCTTGGGATATGCTAAATTTGAGAAGACAGAGATCCAAGATGATGTTTAATATCAAGAGCACAAACATGGGGCTCAAAGGGAAAAGAGTATACAAAGAATATTTAATGCTTTATGTCTAGAAGGGTTACCCAGGATAACAGAAGCAAATGAAACATAAAACAGCAGTTAAAGGTGAATTCTTGACACAATGAACAATGTTCAGTATAAATATATCCAAAACCTTGCATGGGACAAAAACGTTGTATATAAGATACAGAACGTATTATAGTACAGATATCAAAGATCTTATTCTATCTTTTATTTTCTGACATCCTAGACAACTCTAGCTAAAGACCACAAGTCAAGAAATTCCAGGAACCAAAGAACAAATTATTAGTAGAGAAAGATGAGCAGTTAAGGAGAAAGGGAAGGAAGCCAGAAGCCTCCAGGAGAGTGCAGTACCTCGGGCACTAAAATAAAAATGGAATCCTTTGAAGTGGGGGTTAAATGGGAGGAGTGACCATTACACTTAGCAACATGGAAGTGTCTATGGTAAAGTGGGAGGATCAGGAGAAATGGTGTGAATGAAAAAAAAAAAAAAGCTTGAGACAATGAACATGGAAACTTATCACTCTGATGTAATGAGTGGCAGCGAAGAAAGGTCATATTATCAGTGACACACAGAAGAATGCATATGTGTTGGTGTGAATGAACTGTTAGAGACAGAAATGGATAATTACAGAGTAAGGTGAGGGTATCAGGATCAAAGGCCGGAAATGCAGACCATGACAGACAGGTTGAAACTGAGGAGACAATTAATTGACTTTACCAGAAAGAAAACAGCAAATATAGATACAGAATATTTGGGTTACTAATTTCATACAGAAATCCATAGATATACCTGGAAATGTCCCATCTATATTCAAATACTTCCCTATATTTCAGTGTGTAAAAGCTGTCCAGTTAGCCAAGCAGATAGGTCAGCAATAGAGGCTCTTTTATTGAAGCCTGATGACCTAAGTTCAGTACCTGGATGAAGGTAGCAGAAAAGAACTGACTCATGAGGTTGTACTCTGACCTCCACACACAGCCTCTCCTCACACACATATACATACACATTCATAAAATAAATAAATACTTTTTAAATGTTGTAAACACTAAAAAAAAATCTGTCCCACTGTTATCTCATAATGTAAACAACTACAGACAAATTTAAATTTGGTTGTTTCAAGAATATTGATAGCTAAATGAATGCTTGCTAGATGAACATTTAGGGGAAAATATTGACATTTCAAGCCATGCTTTCATGGTTCCCTTTATTTTTCATAAATAAGAGGACTATAGAAGAGTCTCTTCACTGTTACAAGGCCAGAATTGAGACTCTTCTAAGAGGAAATCAGAATTCCTATATGGCATTCCCATCACAACAGCACCATGGCATACAACATTAAATGGGAAAGTTTTGCTCACAGTGCCTCAAAGCAAACACTGCTGGCTCCAGGGGAGAAAGAGGCTGTTGCTGTGGGAACCACCCTTCGGACCTCCTGACCTCTGCCCATGTTGCATTAATGTGGATATTTGCATTGGTCTGCTCCAAAAATAGAAATCAAGTACTCAGTGATCTGGCTGGAATGCAGTTCAGCAACAGACACAGGGCTACATTCTGGGAGGCACAAAGAGAAATAGTAAAGACATAATTTAATAGATAAGCAACTTTAGAGCATTCTTCTAGATATCTCCTACCATTCAGCCTTCTGCCAGCTACCAGAAGACCTGATGAAATTTGTAAATGAACACATATTCTTGGCCTAGAATACATTAACTTCTGTTAGCAAAGAGTGATAATAGAGTAAATACAGTTCCCTGATTGATGAGAAAGTAAGCCTTGTCTACATGGCACCTAAGTAGAACTAAAGTTCACTCTAAAATTTATCCTCATATTCTTTTTGATATTTAAAGGAAGTTTTCTTCTATCTATACCTTGCACTAGAATTCAACCTAACAGCAACTTTAGAATTTATAAAATGTGGGCACAAGAAAATAACCCTACTGTTTAATTACTATGTACTTATTCGTCAATAACAACATGACTGAACAGATCTCCTTCACAGTATGGATATACAATTTCTGCCTTCAATATGTTGTTCATCTTAGCTTTCCTACATGAACAGAGCAAATAGAGCAAAATCTAAGCCCCACGGAGAGAGCAAGACGACTTAGCGACTGAAAGTTTTTACTGCAGAGCCTGGTAACCTGAGATCAATCCCCAGAAAGAAAGCTGTGGTGAGTAAAATGGGAAGAACTGGGATGATATTTTAAAAGTAGATATATACATGAAGGGGAAAGAGGGCCAACTCCACAAGTATTCTTTCATCTCCACTTGCGTGCCATGCCACACACGCATGTACATCATCATATACATACATGCCCAATACTAATAAATGAAATATTTGTTTTAAAATGTTTTTTTCTTAAAATCCAAGCTCCATTGAAGACCATGAATTTAAAAGCCCAAACTGGTGCATGCCTTTAATCCCAGCACTCGGGAAGCAGAGGCAGGCAGATCTCCGTGAGTTCAAGGCCAGCCCCCTGGTCTACAGAGTGAGTTCCAGGACAGCTGGGGCCACCAGGGGGCCCTGTCTCAAAAAGACTGGAAAAAAAAGCCAAAACTGATCTCCAAAATGTTTGCCCACTTATACATCAATTTCAATTTCAGAAGTGATATTTAATATTTACTCAAAGTAAACCTAAAGGCAATGAAGTAAAGAGTTGAAGAGTATAATTCACAAAGGCCAATAGTCCCAAGAATATTTCCACTCTACTTTTGAACAATCTTAGCAGTCCAAGCCTCTAAACATAAATCAAGGTATCCCCTCAGAGAGTGGATATTTTAGACACTGAGGCAGTGTTACCTCCATCTTTACGTCCCAGGAGTCTGCCACAAAACAAGCTCATAGTAGTCACACAATACATGTATTAATTGCATAAAATGAACAAGCAAAAGAGTGAAGGAATATGTATTCAGGCAACCCAGAAGGAAGAAGAATCCAACCAGTGGGTAAAATAGTGCCCACATTAATATTTTAGAGAAGAGACTAGACAATTTCTCAAGTGTTCGGCTTGTGGTAAGGGGTGACCTCTCCAAAAAAAAAAATGATTGCCTTGGGAATAAGCATTTTGCAAGTTCAAAAATACACTGAGCAGCTAGAGAGAGGGAACACAGAGGATGGAGCGGACTCAGGGAGGAAAGAAAGAAAAAGGAAAGAAGAGGGAAGCACTGGGATGTCAACAACATAGTACCCGAAATCTACACCCATAGATGGCCCAAGGAAAAGCAGGTTGCTTTTCTCTTCCTCTCTTTTCTGTTGTTTTCTAGATATTTGTAAAGCCTTAAGCTTAGCCAAAGCTGAGTATGAACTGTACCCAGAGAATAATGACTCTGGGGTGGAGAGTTAATAAAATTCTGGAATGAAAAAAATTAACAATGGCAGTCAAAAGCAAAACCCAAGCCAAGATCTAATTATATTATACTTTCATGAATGTAAAAAACATTATGAAATATTTAATAATCTACCAAACTCCACATTTTTCATCTACCCAGGGATTCCGTAGACTTGCATACAATTATCTCTTCAGTTAAATACACAGTACTTGACAAGGCCTTGGATTCACATTCACATCCTCGTTTCTGATAATCCTCGGCCACTTCAAAAGCTCGAAGTTCTCCCCAGTCTCTGTGATGAGAGTGCTTTAAGTTATCAGAGCTCCTTTCTGCTTGTTTTAATCAGTACTCCGGCACTATTTCCCTATATCTTCTATGTGAGCCTTTTGGTAGATAATTTATTTGACTTTCTTTATTCTTATCATGCCAGCATTTCTAAAACCAAATGCAGGAAGAAAGGTAGACGGCTCAGCAGGCACAGAATAACATGTCATGTTGTCAACTGAAACGATAAATATACTTTCTGGTTGCTGAAAGACCTAAGGACCTACATTAAGCTTTTAAAGAGAGATGTAACTATTATCTGTGATGTTTCCTTTCTTTTGCCTGCCTATAAGCAGTGATTCAGATAGAAAGTGGAAGATACATGGACGTATCCTGTAACATCCTAGCCTGGATGGAAATATCTTTACTCTCAGTCCATATGATCCTAGCAATAGGTCATTTAAGAAGATGCTGCTTTTCTATACTAGTTGATTTGCATAAAATAGATAAATTGTGTACCATTAGAAAGCCTAATAATGAAAGAAATTGAAAGACCACACACATCACTGATTCAAGAATTACATCACTGTTCTTGAGGATGTTTTGTGCTGCTTCTCAGCCTTCTCACATTTCTGCACATTAAAAACTAATAATTTTCTCTTTTATAAAAATTGACTTAGTAAATACATACACATACATGTGCATGTACTGTTTCAATTCACATGCCTTAAAGTAACTATGGTATCAAAGCATGAGTAAACACATAAAATGGATATCCTGATTCACTAAATAGGATTTTGGGGGCTGGAGAGATAGCCTAGCGGTTAAGAGCACCGACTGCTCTTGCAGAGGACCGGGGTTCGATCCCCAGCACCCACATGGCGGCTAAGAACCGTCTGTAACTCCAATTTCAGGAGAACTCCAGTTCCAGGGGAATCAGAGACACTCTTCTGACCTCCGCGGCATTGCATGACATGGGTGCACAGACCTTCATGCAAACAGTACATTCATACACGAACAAAATATAAATAAAATTTTAAAAAAAGACTCCATTTAATAAAAGGATTTTTTCTAGGACTCATAGGTGAGAAATTAAATCATTTAACTTAACGTATAAGCTATAAGTTGTCATTCTCCAAAGTTGTTGGCCTAGTTTACATCCCCCAGCAACATCAGTGAATAGACTTACATTATTCTGTGAATTCATTACTTTTTCTAGTCATACTGACAAAACACCTGAGGGAATCCACTTAAGGCAGAGGTTTTAGTCCATGAGGGCAGGACAGGTGTTGCAGTAGGAGCAGCTGGTGGTGAGGCCTGACATGTTGGTACATCAGGAAGCAAAGGGCAGGGCCAGAAGCAGGGCTTGATTCCCAAAAGCCCTTCCCCCATGACCCACCTCCACTAGGCATGCCTCTTGTCCCAAAGGTTCCACAGCCTCTCCAGACAGGGCCCCCAGCTCTGGATAAAACTTTCAAACACAAGAACCTGTGGAAGGCATTTCACATTTTAACTGTAATGCCCCACCTATGACCAACACATGACATACAGCAAGCGGTTTTAGGATTCTTGGTGTTCTAGTCAGGATCAAGTGGTGTTCATTTTGTCTTAACTTGTATTTCCCTTATTTTGCCAACTGTCAGAGTGCTTTTTAATGATTCTTGCTGTTTACCCTTATGACTTTCACTGATATCTATTAATTTCTGATAAATGAATACATTTTCAAGGACAACATTATTCCCTTGCTTTCAATACCAAAGTACCAGATTATGTCAAATGGTTTTCATGCATTTAGCAAACCATGGGAGTTTTGAGTTGACATAATTATCAGTCTCAGGTCTGCCTTATTATCTTATTAAGGAGCTGCCAGCTTCTTTTCAACAGTCTTAAACAAAATGCATGCCTGCATAGGCCTACAAGACTCTTAATCTTTTCTCAATGGTGTTTTGTAATATTTTTCTAACTAGAATTAATCTAATACTGTCAACATCAGTTTGCTTTCCACATTTAATCACCAATTTTCATCAGTTCATCAATTTTCTTTCCTTTCTTTTTTTTGAGATAAGATCTTGCTACTTTAGAATCTGTGATCTTCCAGCCTCCACCGCCCGTTTTGGGTGCTGAGAATACAGGTCTCTACAGCGAGGTCTGTTTTTTTTGGTTTGTTCGTTTTTGTTTTTTATGTGTATGAATGTACTGTCTGCATGTAGGTTTGTGCACCCATGTCGTGCAATGCCACAGAGGTCAGAAGTGGGTGTCGGATTCCCCTGGAACTGGAGTTCTCCTGGAATTGGAGTTACAGACGGTTCTCAGCCGCCATGTGGGTGCTGTGGATCGAACCCGTGTCCTCTGCAAGAGCAGTTGGCGCTCTTAACCACTAGGCCATCTCTCCAGCTCGAGGTCTGCTTTTCTATTTGCATTAAATATAGTTTTCAATACTCTGTTACAATGTGGTACTTGAAAACACTCAGTTCTATATTATTTTAGTATTTTATTTACTAGTTTTTATTTTAATGTTTGTGAGTATATAGGCATGCAATTGACTGAGTGGCTATAAGTGCACCTATGTCATGCAGTGCTGATGGAAGTCAGAAGAGGGCATCAGATCCCCTGGAACTAGAGTTACTGACAGTTATTAGCTACCCTCTTGGTGCTGCAAGAGCAGTCAGTGCTCTTAAAATCTGAGCCATCTCTCCAGTCCCTATTATTATTTTCTAGCTGTGCTAAATCAAATATATAAACCCCTACAGTAGAAAAACATACTAAATGATGAAATCAATGCAGAAAATTTTGATACTATATTATTTTTATAATGCTTTTATTGATGTTTTGTGTATTTCAGACATTATTTCTCAGTTCAATTTAGACATATTCCCCCTATCCCTTCCCCCCACCCCACCCCAGATCATGCACTCTGCCATAACTGCCCTGCATCTTTTCTCTCAGTTCTTTTTAAGTTTAGGAATTCACATTTTCCTCCTTTAATTTTTATATTACTCTAAGATATGAATACATACTTTCCACTCATATACAGTAATTACAGAGTCTGAAAGTAAATGGTGGACTGATTCTAGAGGCCATTAAGAGATTTACATTATAACAACATAGTTCCTTTCAGATAAACAGAAATGTAACAATAATGTTATTCAGCTTGCCTTTCATCTGGAGATTTGGTGTTAGCATCCACAAATGAGGAAACCCACAGAGGGTTTCTTCACCAGTGATTCATCTGACAGAGCATTAACATCAAGAATACATAGACTGCTCAAAAAACAAGTCAGAAAACAAATGACCTACTCAAAAGATGGAGTAAAGAGCTGAACAAAGACTTCACCAGCAAGGAATTAAAGATGGTTGAGAAACATCTTAAAAAGTGTTCAACATCATTAATAATTAAGGAAATGCAAATTAATACCACTCTCAGATATCATCTCACTCCCATATGACTGGCTAAGATCAAGAAAACAAAAGACACCAAATGCTGGAGAGGTTGTGGAGAAAGGGGAACATTCATCCACTGCTGGTGGGAATGTAAACTTGTACAATCATTGTGGAAAGCAGTGTGGAGAACCCTAAAAAGACTCAAAATGAGCCTACCACCTGACCCAGCCACACCACTCCTGGGTAAATACCCACAAAACTCATCCTACCACAAAGATACATGTACAGACAGCCATGTTTACTGCAGCTCTCTTCCCAGTAGTGAAGAGCTGGAACCAACCCAAATGCCCCTCAACTGACGAGTGGATGACAAAAATGTGGAACATCTGCACAATGGAGTACTATTCAGTGGTAAAGAAAGATGACATCGTGATCTTTGCAGGTAAATGGATGGAATTCGAAGCCATTACGCTAAGTGAAGTAACACAGTCCCAGAAAAACAAGAGGTGAATGGTTTCCCTCATTGTGGATGCTAACATCAAATTCACAGAAATTTTATCTAAAGAGGCCAACTGAAGAAGCAAAAGCTTTGGGCCTGTAAACATTTTTTTTCAGAGAAGACCAGAAGAAGTAAAATGGGATTTAACATTTCACTGAGGTCACTGTGCTGGCCAAACCTTTAGCTTTGTTGCGTTATCAGGTTTTTTGTTTTTGTTTTTGTTTTGAGACAGGGCCTCCCTTTAGTCCCAGCTGGCTGGAGCTCACTATGTAGACTGGGCTGGCCTTAAAATCACAGAGATCCACCTGCCTCTGCCTCCAGAGTCCTGGGATTAAAGGGGTGACCCACTGTCTCCAATCTTCTATAATAGTTTCTTTGAGTGTCTGATTGAATAGGCACCATATTTTGCTTTTGCATATGTCAAGAACACCAAACTATCTTCTATCAAACATCATTTTGTGGACTTTACAGCACTTAGCTGTGTCTGGACAGCACTTCCAGCCCTAATCTTCTACCCATTAAATTCTTGCATTAACTACTGATTTAAACATGGGGCATTAACATTGCAAAGCATAAACCTTTTTAGTATGATGTTATTGGAAGCTGACATGCTGATAATTTACTCCATCTACAAATTTAAGCAATTCAAGAACTTTAGCAAAACTGTGAAATCGGGAAAATATATATCACATTATTTTGGTAACCAATGACCAGTAACCATTATGTTTAAAATAAGCTTCCCAAACCACAATTACCTCCTAAATCGCAATTCAATTCCAATTTTCTTCTTGGTTTCCCTGTCACAGAAGCATTCAAGCATACCCTTGTTGGAAAATCACTTCTCTCCTCTGCAAATAAGGCACCACACCCTCACAGTCCTGATTCTTCTGCTTCCTCCTTTGCCCGCCATTCTCCAGGAGCTGGGTTACTATTTGCTCTTCTGGCTGATCTCTGAATGGTGATTACAGTGCCTAAAGCTCCTTAAGAGACTCTTTCACTATCATTTATCACAAGGAGAATTCATCCCATCTCCAAGATTAAACCATGACCTCCTCATGGTTCATTCCCCCAGATTTTTCTTGTATCTTGACATCCTACCTGAGTCAGAACTGCATAGCATAGTCAACTGACAATTTAGATAGTAGACATCTCAAACTTAATATGTCTGAATTAGACCAGTGTATTTCTAACTTTTTCTACCATCCACTATTCCTCTCTCATCCTTCTTTTCACTACCACCCAGCCAAGTCAAAACTCCGTAAGAAACCCCTTCATTGTCCTTATTCCATTTCCAACCTTTCATGCCATCCTGTGCTAACACGTTATGTATCCATTAAATCCATCCACTATTTCCATCTTATTCATGTCCACACATGACCTTCACTCCTACAGTGGCTTCTTGTCTGAACCCTCTGCTTCTAACCTTCTATCATACAATTCCAGAGAGCCACCATTTTCTCCTTTCTACTTAAACTCCATCACCACTTCACTTAAATTACCCAGTATACTACTACTAAAATAAAAACACACCTCCCTGCCATGGCCTGGTAGTCGATTATTAGCAATCTTTCACTGTTCTGTCTCTTCCATTTACTTGCTATCATCTTCCCTCTCAGTTGTTTTCTTTGTAAAAATGTCACTCCAGATCCTCAAGTTCTTTACACTGTTTATTCTTCTTAACTGTCAACGACCTCTTTAAAGTGGGTCTCCTAGCCCCTGTGGATGATTAGACAGCCAATCCATTTCTGCCACAATGAGTGTCCCCATCAACGGTCATTCAGTTTTGTGTCTGGTGCATATTTTCTGACTCCTGCAACCAGCATCAAAGTTTCAAGTGAGAAACTTTTCTGCCTTATTTACCACTATGTTCCAACATACTGGGTGTCAAACAGTGTCTGGCTGGAAAGCACTCAAATATTTATTAAAGAAATAAATTTTTAAAATCCTTCCCTGCAAATACCTAATAACCACCAGAAAACAAGGTCCTCAATTCTTTTCATTTTCATGTCAAGTTTAATAGTCTTGGAGAAATTGCTTGATTTGTGCATTACTTTCATTTTAAGAAGCAGTCCTTTAAAATTCCTACAGTTTCATTGTATGTCAACTCCTGTCTATAAGTCAAAAATGCAATTGCACTCATGAAGTCAAAAGGTTCACTTTTATTTCTACTTCCAAGAAAATCAAAGAGTAAAAGATTCCTCTGTACAAAGTTGGTTGTAATTTACACTCATTAAATTATCTGCCTTTTCAGACAATGGAATAATAATAGCCAGTAATTTGAGAAAAAAATAATGCCTGCTTTTTCAAGTCCTACTACTCTTCTCAAAGTCTGTCATCTGAAATTACTGAATATTTCTACATTTTCAAAGCCACACTTTGGGGACACTACAAAGCTGATAGACACCATGTTAGAAGTAAAATTGTCAAAGTACCCATCTGTAGCAGCTATCTTATCAGCTTGATATGGTAAAACATAAATTTGAACAGATCCTCAGCAGTTCGCTGTGGCTGCTCATGGTGGACTTATCTGAAGACACAGTACCTGCAAGGCCATTGGCTTTTTGGCTACCACACCAGTTAAAAGGGAAACAATCTCCAATATACAAGTTCGGATATTTGGATCAAAGTATTAACTGTATTTTCCTGAAGAGACAAGTTCTCTCAAAATTCATTTGGCTAAGAGGCAGAAGAAAATGCATGTATCTTAGATATAAGTTCAAAATTTATCTCTAGCCTTTTATTATCAGTTTGTTCTTGAGCATATTATGTGTTTCCTTCATCCAATATTCATGGAGCATCTATTTTGCCAAACACAGCACTATTGCTACATCCATGAAAATAAGGAAGGCTTGGTCTTTGATTTCTAAATAGTTTACAGCCTTCATTTCCTCCTACAAAATGTAAATAATAATAATAACTGCACAGATGATATGATGATTTGTTATGCAATATCACCCACAGAAGCTCAGTCATTGACGTCTGAGTAGTCTCCAGCTGGTAGCTCTGTAGAGTGAAGGCTGTTCTGGAAACATTTAAAGATCGAGTCTACTTCAGTGATAAAAGAGATCATTCAGGTATTGCAATTGAGGCTTGGTTTGATAGATCTCTCTTCCTCTCTCCTCTCTCTCTCTCTCTCTCTCTCTCTCTCTCTCTCTCTCTCTCTCTCCTTCCTGGCCTCCATAATTTGAGTGGCTCTTCTAGGATCTCCTCACAATCATGAGCTGAAACCTCTCAAACTATGAGCAGAACAAATCCTTCCTCACTTAAATTGTTTTTTATTCCTGACATTTTGTCATGGAGATATCTTGTCATGGTGACAAGAAAATCTGACTAATACAAATGACCATCCAAGATAAAATAGGCACCAAGTTTAACAGAAAAGAAAAAATAAATAATGTATGGCTTATTTTTACAATTCTCAGTCAGGTTACCCTAACTCAGAGACTATGTGCTTCCCCTTCAGCAATATATGGTTTACAGCTGAAATGAAACTGAGACTGATTTCATTCCTTGGCAAGAATCACACTATGTTTTTTTGGCTCTCACATAAAATGAATGATATTAGTAAGATGGTAACTGGAAGCTGCTTCTTCTGCCTAATGTGGTGAAAGAGGAGTCAGAATAAGAGAAAATAAGCACTATTTCAAAGAGAGAAATCACTTCCAAAATCAGCAAAGGTATTTATAGCTAAAAAATGAAAAAAAAAAAAAAACCTGAAAGATGCAGGACAGTTATGGCCGAATACATGATCTGGGAGGGGGGGGGGGGGGGGGGGAAGGGAAAGGGAAATATGCCTGATCTGAATTGGAAAATGATGTACAAAATGCACAAACCATCAATAAAAATTAAATAAAAATAAATAAATAAAAAATAAAAAAAAGTAAAGAGCAAACAGGAGAATAAGGCAAGGAAAAGAAGCCCGGGGGACACAACTCCAGCAGTGACTCCCTGGTAGCCTCCAAAAGAGCTGCTGGGGACTGAGCCCTTCAGAGCAGACTGCTCAACACGAGATTTCAAGATAAACACAGAAGAAGCATCCAAACCAGAAGATGAGCAGATCCCAGCCTAGAAACAAGAAAAACCAAAGAGCAAGGCAATATGGCTCTTCCAAAAAATCCTAACTCCCCAGCTACTGAATTCAAAGTTATTAAAATAGGTAATATACAGAATGAAAATTTCAAAAGCTCACTAGTGAAAATGATTAATGGCCTCAAAGAGAATAAACCATGCAGATGAATTTGAATCCAAGGGCCAGAGAAGAAGGTCAGCAACATAGAGGGAAAAGTCCGAAAAATGGACGAGAAATTCAGCAACGTTGGGTGAAAAACAAGCAATAAGGGAAATTAAGCAACCAAACTGAGATTTTGAGAACGGCAACAAAGACAAAGGTTGGAAAGGAAAAACTATTTAAGCCAAAGGAGAAACAGTTGGAAGTATAGATAATCCACTCAAACAAGTAGAAGAGAGAATTTCAGCGTAAAGCATAAGGTCTAAGAAATATTGCATTGAGGGCTGAGGAGATGGCTCAGGCAGGAAAGCACCTGGTGGCTAGGCAGGAAGACCTAAGCTCAGATCCCCAGCACCCAGCGAAACTGAGGGTAGTAGCATTTGCTGGCAAGCTGGGTGCTAGGGAGGTATAGAGACAGATCCACGGACCTCCTTGGTTAGCCAGCCTATCACCGTTGATGAGCTCTAGGCTCAGTGAGATGCTGTCCCAAACAATAAGTTGGAAAGTGATCAAGGAATACAATGACTTTGACATATGGTATGCAGAATCACAAAAACCACACACGCACACACACACGTGGGGAGGACTACATTCAAACATCAATAAGTGGAAAAAATAAAGAAGCAAGATCATAATGTCCAAGAACTTTGAGACAAGTTCAAGAGAGCAAATCTAAGAATTTATAGGACAGGCAAAGGAGTTGACATAAAAACTAAAAACTAAAGGCACAGAGAAATTTTCAATATTAAAGCAGAGATATCTCCAAACCTAGAAGAAGAAATGGATTTCCCTACTCAAGAAATATTTAGAACCCTAAATACATATAACCAGAGACGAAACTTTCCATGGCATATCATAGTTAAGACATCAAAAATGCAATTCATGCACGCCTTTAATCCTAGCACTTGGGAGGCAGAGGCAGGCGGATCTTTGTGAGTTCAAGGCCAGCCTGGATTACAGAGTGAGTTCCAGGACATCTGGGGCTACAGGGAGACCCTGTCTTGAAAAGACAAAAAAAACAATGCAATTCAAAGAGGCTGTATTTAAAAACCAAAGGGGAGTGGCCAGCCACGAGCACTGACCACTCTTGAAAAGGACCCAGTTTGGTTCCTGGCACCCACATAGGTGCTAACAACTATCCTTAAATCCAGTTCCAAGGAAATCTTGCACCCTTCTTCTAGGCTCCTCAGGCATTCCATATACACAGTGTGCTTATATAATTAGAGGTGAAACATATATTCACTTAAAATAAAATATATTTCAAAGCCAAAAGGGAAATACACCACCTCATCACCAACTACAAATATTTCAGAACAATTTCAGATTCCTCATCAGCAATGAAAAAAATCTAGGAAGCACAGAAAGATGTATTTCAAGCACCTAAAGCAAATAAATGCCAAACCAGATTACTATATCCAGCAAAGCTGTCTTTTAGAATACCCGCAGAAGGCTCATAACATGTCTCCACAGATAAAGGTTCTTGCTGCACAAGCCTGACCTGAGTTTGCTTCCCAGAATCCATGCAAAAGAAGGAAAGTACCATCTCTACATAGTTGTTCTTTGACCACCACGCATGCATATCATCATATAAAAGTACACACAGTAATAATAAAGTTTTAAATAAATTCATTTACTTAATTTACAGAGAAATAAAAATGAATCAAGACCAGCAAAAACTAATGCAGTTCATGATCACCAAGACAGTATTGCATAAGATACTTAAAGGAATAATATGCAGAGAAGAAGAATAAAGAGCCTCAATCATGGGAGAACATGGGAACAGACAAATTTCATGGGTGAGCCAAGGAAAGTTAAGAACCAATACATTAACTGGTAAATGATAAGCTGAAAGGAGCAAGGCACTCCCACCCTCCCCCCAAAAAAAATCCTTGAGAGACCCCTGAGGACCAGATTCTCGACTGACCTTGAGAAAACAAAATCCTTGGTTAATCTGGGCTAACTGTGTGGTCTTAAGCATCCAAAAGGAAAGTACAACCAGATATAAATAATCAGTAAGACTAGAGAAACTGTACTGCAGACATAGAACTTGAGATCTTAGTAAAGAGACAAAAAGAAAAAAGAGAGAGTACTCTTGTTTGGCCTATCTTCAATTCTTACTGGCAAGTGCATCAACTCTGTGGCTGCCACCACTTTTGGCACTCCTCAAAGACATGAGACACAGCTTTTTAAGCTTACAATATGAACTGAGGACTCATGTCCCTCCAAACCTTCAATGCCAGATGGAGACTACTGAGATACCCAGTTTGTGGACTAAACAACTAAGGGGATTTCAGCCTCATCAGAATATAGACTGCCATTGTTAGACTACCTGGGCTGTATCATGGAGGCCAGTGCAGGGGGATCGAGACAGGACACGGGCTTACTGGACTTCATTTGGGGGACCATGGGAAGGAAAGACCCCCATGTGGAGAAAAAATGCAAGATTGATGGTTGTTTGGGATTGCCAAAGAGGAACTTTCAAGCACTTCCTTAAGGAAAACATGACATCTTTTAGGAAAAAATAATCCTACGATTCAAGTGATATGTGTATGTATGTATATATTTATGTATATATAACTATGTATATATGTATATATACTGTAGCAATACAAGTGGGAGAGAACAACAACAAAAGAACTGAAAAAAAACTCTGGAAAGACTCCGAAAAAGATACAGGACATGTATGGCAGAGTGCAGGGACTCGGGTGGGGTCGGGGGCATGGAAAGGGAAGCAATTCTAGATTTGATTGAGAAATGATGTATGAGCTATGGAAAAAGTTTAATAATAAAAAATGTATTTAGATTAAAAAAAGAATCAATCCATCATGTCCAACACAATAAACAAATAAACACCTAATAACATTAGTTTAGAGAAAAAAGAACAAACAATAAGGCAGCCAACCAGAAAGCAACCAATAAAATCACAAATATTAATAAACGTCTCTTGATAACAGGCTTAAATAGAAGTGGCATCAACCCACCAACAACAATAATCACAGACAAGCTGAAAAGATTAAAAAACTACATCCGACTCTCTGTGATCTCCAGAAACACACCCCACTGGTAAAAAATGCCAACAGACTAAGCGTCAAGGAATGAAAATTGACCTGTCAAGTCAATGGAAGCTGAAAACTAATAGGAATAATTATTCTGATTTTTGATAAAGTAGCCTTCAAAGCAAAATTATTCCAATGAGATGAAGAAGGACCACATACACTAACAAAGGGAACAATCAATCAAAACATATAACAGTTATATTACCCAGAATGTTAGAGTTCCAATTCTTAAAAAAAACAAATAGGTGGGGCTGGAGAGATGGCTCTTAAGCGGTTAAGAGCACCAACTGCTCTTGCAAAGGAAAAAAGAAGTCACAATAGCTTGGGATGGGGGTGGAGAGAGGAAAAGAAAGAAAATTCATAGGGATAAACCTAACCAAGAAGTACATGATGTCCATAAAGAACTTTAAAACATTCAATAGTGCAAATGGAAAATGTGCCACAAGGAAAGACCTTCTATACTCATGGATTGGTAGAATTAATATTATAAAAATGGTCATTTTGTTAAAAGCAATCTATAGACTCAATATAACCCACATCAAAATTCCATCAACTTCTTCACAAAACTAGGAAAATATCCTAAAATTTATATAGAATGGGAAAAAAAACTTTAAATAGTCAAACAGACCTGAGCACCCAGAGAAATCCTGAAGGCACCACAATAATTATTTCTTTTTTTTTAATTTAATTTTTATTGATGCTTTGTGCATTTCGTACATCATTTTCCAATTCAGATCAGGCATATTTCCCTTTCCCTTCCCCCCACCCCCACCCCATCCCAGATCATGTATTCTGCCATAGCTGTCTTGCATCTTTCTCTGTTTGTTTGTTTTTTTTTTCATTTTTTAGCTATAAGTGATAATCCATGAGTACAGGCATCCTTTGTGCAAAACCAATCTGCAGGCTGTTGTGCCCAAACCCCCACAGCCCCACCATCCAGTGGGGGGTGACAGGTTGTTTGTTCAATCAAGTTGATCAAATGAGTTAGGTTTTGATATGAGAGACTTTCTTGTCTACCCCCCCCATAGAACAAGGAGAAATATGACGATGATGAGGTCGTTCTCCAACTGTAAATTGGAGACAACTATTATAGAGGTAATCTCTTATAAAACCGGTAAAAATGCCTTCTTTAATTGACTAATAAACATAAGAACTGTGAAAAGGATTATACTCTGTTCAGAACCAAATATAATACTAAAGTCCTTGGGCTATGCACTTAGGCAAAGTATATTAATGCAGGAGCTCTGACATCAGCAATGGATTGTTCTACCAGGGGGATGTTGGCCAGGGGATCCAAGGCCCCACAAAAGGTAAGGGCTCCTTGCCTCTAAGTTGGGATACCTGCAGGAGGAGAGGCAATAAGACCCTGCTGGGCGAAGGACCGATCGAACAATAATTTATTCAACTATACACCACGACGCCATCACGACAAACTGCATGGTATTGCACAAAAAAACATTAATCGCAGTAGGATACAGAAGAAACCAAAAATAAACCCAGATGCACCTAGAGGTGCCCTAATTTACAAAAATATTTATTTTATTTATTTTATATTACTTTAAGTGTAAGCACTGTATTGCCTTCGACATATATAATTTTGACAAGGTGACATAAACGTGGATGCAAAACCTGATTTTGGTCCTCATTCAAGTAAAGGTGTCGAGACCTTTTGTATTCTCATGGTAACCAGAAAAAAATATCATGCAAAGCCATGATTAACTTCAAATCGAATCAGATAAGACTTACAACTTAGCCAGGGTGTGCTGCACACACCTTTAATCCTATGACTTGGGAGGCAGAAAGCAGGCCTCTGTTGTGACGTCAAGGCCAACCTGGGTCTAGCATGAGTGAGTCCCAAGGAGCAGCTCGGAACTGACAGGGAGAGCCTGTCTTGAAAAAGACCTAAAAAAAAAAAAAAAAAAACAAAAAATAAAAAAAAGCTTAACTACTTTGAGAATGCTAGAGGGAAATATAGGCAAAACACTAACATGCAGGCATATTCAAAGATTTTCTGCAAAACACTCCATTAGCATATAAAAACAATCCCAAGAATTGACAAATGTTATTACATAAAATAAAAAGCTTCTATACAGCAAAGGAAACAAACATCAAAATGAACAGTCTACATAATGAGAAAAAAATTTTTGAGCTATATATTAGATAGAGAATTAGAATCTAGAGTATAAAAACCTGCAAAACTATTTTTACAATCCCCCAATTAATAAATGGGCAAATTAATTGAATAGATAATTCTCAGAGGAAGAAATACAAGAGCTAATTAATAGTTGAGAAGTATTCAACATCCTTAACCATAACAGAAATGCACATTACAATACTTTGAGAATCTATATCTCATCCTAATCAGAATTGCAATAATGAGGAAAACAAATGGCAACAAATGCTGGAGAAGATGTGGGGAAAGAGGAGCCCTAATCCAAAACTGCTGGGAGTATAAATTAGTCCAGCCACTATGGAAGTCAATATGGAAAACTCCTAAAAAAAAAGAAAAGAACAACCATACAATCATGCTGTCCCTACCGAGGTGTCTACCATAAGGACTCTAAGTCAGCATACCACAGGCACCAGTCACACTTGCATATCTGTTTATCGGCTACACTATTTATGATAGGTAAGAAATGGAACATGCTTATATAGCCATCAACAGATGAATGGAAAAAGAAAATGTGGACATATACAATATGCTTAACACAGAAAGACAAATAGTACATGGCTCATCTCATGTGCAGACTCTGGATTTAAACTCATGAATGTATGCACTCATAAAAGTAGACAGTAGACCATGATAGGAGAAGGAGAGATAAAAATTGAGAAATCAATAAATTGTGTGTGCTATGAAAACTGAAGGGGTTCTGTCTGAGGGAAGGTAGAGGAACATTAAGAAGCCTACAGGTGATTCTGGGGAAGGCAGTGAAGAAGGACATGGGTAAGAACAAAGTAAAACAGCTTTAAAGATACCACAATGAAACCCATTATTTTGTATTCTAACTTAAAATTTTTTAAATAAATATTACTAAAAACTTGCCTTTTCAAATTTTTCAGTGTGCCTAAAGGCTTATTAAACAAATGTTTCATCGACCTCAACTCTAATTGTATGAAAAGTATAAAAATAGTGTTGATTTTAATTACCAACCAAGATATTTTTATTTATTTATTTTTATTTAAATTTCTTTTATTGATTTTTTTTCTATTTTCATACAACTTGATAGTGTTTGAGTCCCTCTTTTTTATTTTTATTTATGTTTTTATTTTACATTATTCCAAAATATGCATATATACATTCTACACATAAGTCAAAATTACAAATTCTGAAAATAAACTATAGGTTGATTCCTAAACACATTTAGAGATGCACATTTTGACAGTAAATTTCCATGCAGGTATAAAGATGTGTAACTTTACGTTCTCTTTTTTTTAACATATGACTACCTATCTTCCATCCATATTTGGTAATTACAATGTGTGAATATAAGTGGTAGGGCAACTCTATAGCCCATTTAGAGTCTCACATTGGAATAGCACAGTTGTTTCAGATACAATGAAATGTAATAATAAAGTTGCTCAGTTTTCCTGCCAACTGGGAATTTGGTGTTAGCATCCACAAATGAGGGAAACCATTCACCTTTTTTTTTTCTTTTCTGGGACTGTGTTACTTCACTTAGTATAATTGCTTCAAATTCCATCCATTTACCAGCAAAACTCATGATGTCATCTTTCTTAATTGCTGCATAGACCTCCATTGTGTAGATGTACCACATTTTTGTTATCCAGTCATCTGTTGAGGGGCATTTGGGTTGGTTCCAGATCTTTGCTATTGTGAAGAGAGCTGCAATAAACATAGCTGTGCATGTATCTTTGTGGTAGGATGTGCCTTGTGGCTATATACCCAGTAGTGGTATGGCTGGGTCAGGTGGTAGACTCATTTTGAGTTTTTTAAGGGTTCTCCACACTGCTTTCCACAGTGGTACCAGTTTACATTCCCACCAGCAGTGGATGAGTGTTCCCCTTTCCCCACAACCCCTCCAGCATTTGGTGTCTTTTGTTTTCTTGATCTTGGCTAGTCTTATTGGAGTGAGATGATATCTTAGTATGGTTTTAGTTTGCATTTCCTTAATTATTAATGATGTTGGACACTTTTTAAGATGTTTCTCAGCCATCTTTACTTCCTTACTTGTGAAGTCTCTGTTCAGCTCTTTACTCCATTTTTGAGTAGTCATTTGTTTTCTTACTTCTTTGTTTTTTTAAGTAGCTTATATATTCTGTATGTTAATGCTTTGTCAGATGTATCAGTGGTGAAGTTTCCTCCCACTCTCTGGGTTTTCTCTTCACTTCCTTGATTGTTTCTTTAGCTGTACAAAAGCTTTTGTGTTTCATGAGGTCGCACTTGTCAGTCGTTGTCCTTATTTCCTGTGCAGCTGCTGTCTGATTTAGAAAGTGTTTTCCCTATGTCTTGTAGGTTGCTGCTGACTTTTTCTTCTATCGCCTTCAGAGTTTCAGGTTTGGGTTGAGATCTTTGATCCACTTGTAGTTGATTTTTGTACAGGGTGAGAGGTAGGGGTTTACTTTTGTTCTTCTACTAATGGTGATCCAGTTTTGGCAACACCATTTGCTGAAGATGCTATCTTTCCTCCATCGAGGTTTTTATGGCCCCTTTGTCAAATATGAGGTGGCTGAAGTTATATGAGCTCGTTTGGATCTTTTTGTTCCATTGGTCAATGGTTCTGTTTTTTTGCCAGTTCAAGGCTGTCTTTATGACTATAGCCCTATAGTATAGCTTGAAGTCTGGTAATGTAATCCCCCCCAGTATTGCACTTTTCTAAAAACTCCATCAGAAAACTCTTAGAAACGATCAAAAGTTTCAGTAAAGTGGCAGGATACAAAATAAACCTAGAAAAATCAGTAGCCTTTCTTTACACCAACAATAAGAAATTGGAGAAGGAATATAAGGACCTTACTGATCACAATATCCTCAAAAAAAAAAAAACCTAGAAATAAACCTATCCAAAGACACCAAAGACCTCTAAAACAAAAATTGTAAACTCTGAAGAAGGAGATTGAAAATAACACCAAAAGATGGAAAGACCTCCCATGCTCATGGATTAGAAATATTAATATAATAAAAATGTCCATTCTGCCCAAGTTAATATACAGATTCAATGCAATCCCAATCAAAATCCCCATAAGCTTTTTCACAGACTTAGAAAAAAAATCCTCAAATTCATATGGAAAAACAAAAGACCCCGAATAGCTAAAGCAACCCAACCAAGATATTTTTAACAAATGTTTGCAGCTGGTTGTCATTGAAATACAGATGCTAAAAACAATCAGAAGAGATGTACATTCATTTCCCATTGGAAGAGATGAGAAATTTAATTTTTTTCTCAGTTATCACTTCTTGACATTAATTGTTGATCTTTAAGATATATCCAAATGATTAGTTCCACATCTAATTCAGAAGTACATAATAGATATACCCTAGGCATTCGTCGAACTTGCACTGAAGGACATCTGAGGACAATAACTTTACTCCATAGGCCTTCAGATAGAGTGTATGAAATCCAGTGTGGGTTAAGGGAGAGTGGGAATGGGGAAGGAGTAGGAAGGTAATTAAGATGCTGTACATGAAATACAGAAAAATTCAATAAAAATATAGAAAAAATAAATTCAAAATATGATATCTGAAATAACAACTCATGTGTGTTTATCTCAGATTAGTAGTATATAAAAATAAAGTAATTTTGACATCAATTTAAAAAAAGAGAACTGGCTGCTCTTCCAGAGGACCCAAGTTCTGTTGCTAGCACCCACAATGGGCATCTCATAACCTCCTGTAATTCCAAGAAATCCAATAGTCTTTCCTGGCCTTCTCAAGCACCTGTACATATGTGACCCCCCACACACACACACACATAAAATAAATAAATCTTTTTTAAAAAAATGAAATACTCAATGATTATCATAAAACAATAGTTTTTATCTTCTTAAGATTTAGATTATATTATTATTCAAAAGTGTAAGCCATTGCCAAGCCCTCTAACAAACATTGCTAATTATCTGAAACAATGAGACATTTCACAGAAAAAGAACAATGTGTTTTCCATGTTTGAAAACCGCAGTTCAATGACCCAAAATTACTCCTAACTTAACATCAAGATTCTGAATGCAAGATTTGTATATCAGTACAATAATGATCAAAATTAAAGGAAACAAATCATTAGCTAAACCTCTCAAAAGTAAGGTGCTCTTAATATTAGATATTAAAGTTGACTAACTTTAAACATGAAATTGATATTTTACATAAATGAATACATGAAATGCAAAGTTCTAAATAAGTATATTGAATTGACATCACCAAATAATTTAATGTTATCAGAAAAATCACATATATATGATTTATATAAACAATCATATATATATATATATATATTGCAGACTATGCAGGCCACCAAGAAATGTCTTCATAACAAATTATATAAAATGATATTTTATTCATAATAAATGCTTTTATCTTCTGTAGTTTTAAAAGCAAGTCAAAATTCCTGTCTTGTATGCAAGGGAAATTAGCTTTTATAAAATTACTAAAAGGTAAATGTGCATAATTATGGACAATCCCTGGACAAAATGTCCACAGCAGCCAAATTACAGTACCGAGTGCATAGAACACGCTTCTCACAGACATCCCCAAGCTCTTTCTCAGTACTTACCTAACTTGAGTGTACATGAAAATCACATAAATTCAGTAATCTTGTCGTGTGAACACAAACATTTAGTACTTTTAATCTCCCTTTAAATAAGGAGAGCACATTGCCTAATTCAGAGTCACTACAAAAGCATAAGCTGTTCTTTGCTGTCCATCAAGCCAATGAAAAAAAGGCCAAATATTCTAAACATTGCATCCAAGTTCAAAAGTACAGAGAATTCAGCCACGTTTCAGCATGTTGCAAAGTAGTACCCTTGGAAGATTTCAAGGATGACATCACACCAGGAAAATTCTTGAAAACATAAACAATAAGAATTTTTGTTTAGGTTTACTATTTATATATTTGTGATTGTATATGCATATTTCTATGTACACACACTTGTGTATACACAGAGGCCAGAAAAGAGTGATCTGGGTGTCCTCCCCTATCACTCTCTATATCCCTGCCTATTCCTTTGAGGCAAGATGAACCTAATTCAAGCTTTCTTGATTAGGTTTGAAGCCAACGATCCCAAGTGACCTTCATATGTCTACCCCACACACACACCAGGAGCTATCAGTGTGTGGGAGATGCATGACTTGTTATAAGGGTGCTGGGATACAAATTCCAGTTAAGCACTCTTAACCACTGAGTCATATCCCCAGCCCCAACAATACAGATTCTGAAAGTCTCAAATTCAGTGATGTATATGTGCTTTTAAAGTGTCTTCAGCTGGGTGTGGTGGCACACTCCTATAATTACAGCACTTGGGAGGCAGAGGCAGGTGGATCTCTGTGAGTTCTAGGTCAGCCTGGTCTGCATAGTGAGTTCCAGGACAGCTGGGACTACAGGGAGACCCTGTCTCAAAAAGACCAACCAATCATTCAGTCAATCAATCAATCAATCAATCAATCAATAAAGTGTCTTCAAACTTTAGGCTTAGACTTGAATCATAGGCTTGGACGTCCAAATTATAATACAATGCACTGAATATCCAGTAGTCCTCAATTTCTCCAAATGGAATACATCCCCAAAGCCCCAAAGGATGTGTAACCCTGAAAACAGTATGAACATGGTATATTCTGTATTTTTCCTTAAATATATATATATATATATATATATATATACCTTTGATAAAGTTTAATTCATAAATTTAATTTATAAATTGGACTTGGAAAGATATTTACTACAATAATAATGGGGGCTAAGGTGACGGTTCCATGGGTAATTGCTTACTGTGCAAGCGTGAGGACCTGAGTTCAGATCTCTATCACTCACATAAAGCCAGAGATAGCAGTGCACATCTGTAATGTTACTGCTAGGTATGGAGACCCACTGACTCTTAAAGCTCTCTGGCCAGCAGGTCTCACCTCAGTGAGCCCCGGATTCAGAGAAAGAACTTTTCTCAAGTATATTATATAGAGATGTTGGAACAATAACTCAGCAGTTAAGAACATCTGCTGCTCTCAAAAAGCACCCAGAGTCAGTTCCCAGCACCCACTTGGTGGCTCCAAGCCATCTGATGCCCTCTTGTCTCTGTGTGCACCTGGGACATATGCATACATGTAGGTACTCATATATACACATAAAGCAAAAATTACAGATAACTAAAAAAGTAATGTAGAAAGTGATAGAACACCCTTGACTTTGACCTCAGGTCTCAACACACTCAGACACACATACACACACACACACACACACACACACACATACACACAGGAACACATACATACAGGAACACATAGACATGTATACACCACACAAACAAAACAACAATAAACTAGAGCAACTGTAACAGCCCATAATAAAAGTTTTATTGATATGTTTTCTCTCTTTCAAAATACTGCACTGTAGATATTACCAACATCATTGCAGTATTGCTTTTCTTTCATTGGTAAGTCAAAAACATTTACCTCTTCCCCTAAGGAAACTCTTTGCAGTTTCTCTGTGCTACTTCTGAATTGCCAGCATTACTAGTGCTCTGCAGCCATTTTTAAATAAATAAATGTTCCTTCAAAACAAGCTATGCACTACCATGACGCTAGACCTAATGACTAATTGGAGGGCAATGTATGTAGTATGCAAATAGTGGACAAAGACTTGATTCACAATTGGTGCAAGATGGGTAAGATTTCCATCATGCTACTCAGACAGCATGAAATTTAAAGCTCGTGTCTTGTTTATCACTGGAAATTTTCCATTTAATATATTCAGAACATGGTTGCCTTAACACAGAGTTAAGGAAAGGTAAACCTTGGCTTGAGGGGGAAAGTCTACTATGATATCAATAAGAAACATGAACGTGTCCAGTATAAATTTAGGCAAACATCCTTAAGGAGCAGCATGGGTATGTCAGTATTTAGAAGAGAGAGAATGGACTCAGTAACATTTCTCGATCTTTCCCATTCATATATTTTACAGTATGATCAGAAAGCTATATTACTAAACTGATACTTTTCTCCAAAGTCCATTTATTCTCTGATCCACAGTGTAATTTTCAATCCCAGGGTTAGCCAATACTCCAATTTCAGGAAGCAAGTTTTGCGTGAAGGAGCCTGCATTTCACTGTCAGAGACTTACGAGAGATGACAGTTTGTAATCCCATGGACACAGTGAAGGATGTTCACATATCAGGAAATCTGGAGAGAAAAGCACCCAGGGCCCTGCACAGGGGTGAGTAGTCAGTCACGAATTCGTAAACTATAACACACATTTTGACCTTGAAGTCACAACATTTCAAGGTTCTATTTTCTTATTTATAAAATGGAAGAAGCAAACCACTAAAGCATGAGGAAAGCCAAATGATTTCGGAGTGCTCTAAGAGTGCCTGGGATGCAAGGATAGTAAGCCCGAGGGTCTTCTGGGGCAAACATGCCTACCAAGGTATTTCACTGAAGACTCTGGCCCCAGAGGGAGAGAACGAAGTTAGATGAACTTACAACAATGGGGACAGCATACACAAGACTCTTCCTTATTCAATCAGATAAAATCCCAGAAAAAAAAAAAAAAAAATATATATATATATATATAGATATATAGGTATATAGACATGGCGGTCATCAGGAAGTTAAGACTGAGAACAGGATCACATTAGCCAGAAATACTACAATGTTAGCAGATCTGTAGCAAATCAATGTTTATACTGCAAAATACCTTTAAATGTTTTTAGATAAGGGAACAAAAGGAATTTCTTGAGAACTTACTATGCAAAATTTTTGAGTATTTTTTAAATGTCTTTCTACATCTTTTGGGAAAATGTAAATGTAAAAAGAAGCAAAGGAAAAGACAAATTGATAAGAAACTGGTGTGAGGTGTCATAGCCAGCAGGGAAATTTACCTGGGAAGGAAAATCCACAGAGGCAGGTGTAGTAACAAACTTCAATGAATGGAGCGTGTCTCTCTAAATGTTTACAGAACATGGTGAGGAGGAATGGAGAATGCTTGCTTCTGAAGGATCTGAGTTATTCCTCAAATAAAGAAGCATTCTAACATGGAAAATTGAAGGGTGAGCTTGCCATAGGATCTTAGAAAGTGACCAAATTTTGGAATATTGTCAATTTGGAGCCTGTTGGGAGGGGTGGAAGAGGGCCACGGGGGTATATTCGATTGGTGCATGTTTAAATTGGAACCTGTGAGTTCAACAAGTATCCAGTTTTTTGCCCAGACTCTGTCGACAGGAATACATGGTGTTTAGGACTTAGTAAAAAGAAATATGGGCATATTGGACACCATTGGTTTGAAGGCTGATATAAACGGTAATGCATCCAATGAGTTTAATTGGGTGATATAAATTTGCTCTTGTCCACATTAGCTTTTACTAAAATCTGTAATAACAATTACTTTGGGGATTGGTATAAACAAATGGTCTCTATAATTTTTGCTGTCAATATCACCTGGTAGCAATCTCTTTCAACTATAGTATGATTTAACTCAAAAATAACCTTTGTTTCCCAAGTTAATCATATATAGTCACCCAAACAGCATGTTTGAATTTGATGAAATCTGTTTCTTGATTCCACCCTATAGGTCCCTATAGGTATGTATAAAAAACAACTGGCTTTTTTTTTTTTTTCCTTAAAAATAAAAACCTTAATAAAAAAGGGGGATATAGATAGATATGAAAACTTTTGGTCAAAAAACCTTGCAACCCAAACCTTAAAACTACCTATGGGAAAAGGATTTGTATGTTCCAACAGGCCAGAGTATCACCACCTTAATGGCTGAGAAGGAAAGGCAGCTTTTTGCAGTGAGTAGGATGTACCCAAAAGTGCCAGCAGAAGGATTGATTTCTCTGGGCATTGAAGGGAGAAATGCCTCAGATTGCTGCCGACACAGGCCCCTCTGTGGATCCTACTAGTAACAAGATGTTTTTATGATTCCTAACGAAACTTCCTTCTAGGTGCCACAAAAGGTTTTAAATACGAAAGACTTTCTTACTCCCCCCCATAGAATAAGGAGAAATAAAATCATGAGGAGGTCGTTCTCCAGCTGTAGATTGGAACCAGCTGTTATAGAAGTGTACTCTTGTAAAATCAGTAAAATGCCTTCTGTAATTGACTAAGGACATAGAAACTGTGAAAAGGATGATGTCTCTTTCAGAAACCAAAATATAATGCTAAAGTCTTCCTAAGCTATGCACTTAACAAATAATATTAATACAGAGCCTGACATCAAGCAATGGCTTATTCCACCAAGGAGATGTTTCGGCCAGGGGATCCAAGCCCCACAAAACGTAAGCTCTTGCCTCCCAAACTGGGATATCTGCAGGAATGAGGCGATAAGGCCCTGATAGTAAACATGGGAAGATGTATGGAGACCACACTTGAAGTATACAGATGGTCTCTGAGGATGCCAGAGTGTTCCAAAGACCACTAAAACCAGTAAAGCAAATATAGGTCTCCTTGAGTCAACAAGACTTCTCCATCAGCACCAGCTATACCTCCATCTGCCTGGAAATACTGTGCAGCAGTGGCAGCCATATGTCTGTATATCCCAAAATCTAATTGGCTATTAGCTCTCTCTTTGAGGAATAACCCATGGCTGATGCCACAAGCTTACATCCCCTAATGTGTTAGAGATGTTATAAACCATATGAAGACCCTGCATACTTAACAGAAGAAAATGTAAATCATGAATTAACATACCATCCAAAACATCTGTTGTCTATACCAAAGTAACCTACCATAACAATTAGTACTGTTTAAATACCTATATATCTAATGTGTGTTGCTTCATTAGTAGGATCGAAAGCTATATATTAAACTGTTTAAATACCTAAATATCTAATGCATGTGCTTCATTAGTAGGATCGAAAGGTTATGCCTGGACAAGCGGCGCAGCCCATGAAAGAAAAACGCCAGAATTGACTAGAGACCAAGACAACACTCCAGAAGAAAGTAGACGTTTTGCTTCTCATCCACCTGTCCCCTTTTCTAAGCCTAGGGAACAATCTGCGGAAGAGGGGCGTGGTAGAATGTAGGGTTCGATTGGGGTTAAGGTGAAACTACAACAATATAGACTGGACACTCATTTGATCAACTTGATTGAACATGCAAGCTCCCCTGCTTGAAAAAAAATGGTGGGACCCATGAGCTGTGTGGGTTTGGGCACAACTGCTTGCAAATTGGTTTTACATGAAGGATGCTTGTACTCACAAATTATCACTTATTGTTAAAAAAAATGAAAACAAAACAAAACAAAAAAGCAGAGAAAGATGCAGAAAACTTATGGCAGAATGCATGATCTGTGATGGGTAGGGGTGGGGTGGGGGGAAGGGAAGGGGATATTTGCCTGAACTGAATTGGAAAATGATGTATGAAATACACAAAGCATCAATAAAAAATTAAAAAAATAAAAAAAAACAAATTTTGGAATATTTACTCTGAGGAATTATGCTTAAAGAAAAACTCTCTGGGCTACTAAAAAAAAACTAATATACTGTCTATTAACTACATAAAGATGCATCCATTTAACAAGTCATTTTCAAGGGAGATATGGGTGAAAGGAGACAAATCCCTAGTCTTAAGAATTCAATTATATAAGTAACTTCCATTGTAATGCGAAAAAGTCTCCAATGGTCATGTGTACGTGTGTGTATGTTGCCCATTAGGATACTTTCAGTGCCTTAAGATAAGATATATTCAAAAATTATTCATGGAATTTAGAGGTACTATCTAGTGCAGAAAGCATTAGTCACTCTACACCAACAACATACAGCTAGAACACAACCGATAATTGAAATAGCTGATGTGACAGAACAGCCATGACTCTCTGCAACCTGTCAACTCAGTGACAGCATTTTCCCCAGACACTGAATCTCCGACTAAACATAATCCACAAGATCCTCCTGGGCAGACCAAATGGTTGAGATGGTTTGTAGAAATAATTTTAATGATAAAAACTTTGTAACAAGCCTTCACAAATTGAAATTCTACATAATCTTGTAAACCAAGTTTATCGTATGTTTTAAGAATATCTAAAACTATGTACTTTTTGAGAAAAACAATGTAATCAGTTTACAATGATTTGGGCTCCTGATATAACTAACTCTTAGCCAGGCGTGGTGGCACATGCCTTTAATCCTAGCACTTGGGAGGCAAAGGCAGGCGGATCTTTGTGAGTTCAAGGCCAGCCTGGTCTACAGAGCGAGTTCCAGGCCAGCTGGGGCTACAGGGAGGCCCTGTCTTGAAAAGACCAAAAAAAAAAAAATTAAAAAAATAAATAAATAACTCTTATAGGCTAAGCTGAGTGCATGGCCTTAATCTTATACCATATTCCTTATTTATGACTCATTTACACTCCTGACTCAGAGCAATGTATGGTTGCCTGAGATGTGACAATGATGGCATTGAAACAGCAATGATGTTACAAGCAAAGTCTCCCCCACAAATGTTGCCAGCAACAAGGCTGCACAGGTTGATGGTATCCACTGGAGTATAGGTTGGTGACAGCTGTTTTGCTTGCAGTTCTGAGGCACTAGCACCAAAATACACCTTCCTTTGCAAAACTGTTAGCAAAGAGTGCATGCCATTCTTGCTATGCTCTTTAATAAATATGAGAGGAGCCCATTGTGAGATGGCACAGTTCAATAGATTGTAGTACGTGAAGAAAAGAGTAGAATAGAAAACACCTTAGAACAAGATCAGACCCACTCTTACGAAGCTTCTCATTGGTGTGGTACTCCCAGTGATCAAAAAACTAGCGTCTTCAAGAAGCACCTAGTAGAACATAACCATGAGAAATCTAAAATAATGTTTTAAAAATTAGTTGCTCCAAAATGACAGAATCCTGATATGCAAAGACCAGCTCCAGTGTGATGAGACAGAAGAGAGGGCAGACAGAACTAGGATTTCAACACCTGCCATTTGTTCATAAGTTGCTGACAGACACATGGCATTCAGTGGTAGCCAAACTGTTGGATCTCTGCAACTTGGGTCAAAAGGAGGAGTTTATGTGTAGACTGGGACAAAAGTAACTTCATCTTAGTTGGAATGCACCAGGCTTTACAAGTGAATTTCAGTTTCAGTTGCATCCTTGGAGCAAAAATATAATTATAAACTCTGCATGCCACTCTAATGGTTTGTCCATTTATAGTTTACTGAGAAACAACACCAGAAAATCAACTAAGGTTATTATGGTGCAATAATAGCCTGGTTGTTGCTACTCAAGATGGCAGAAATCATGTCATAAATCCATACAGTACTCAAGACAACTAGATGTGAGTTAATCCCTATTATGCCATCATTTTCTTATCAAATTCATGCTGTAGACTGCAATGGACTAAAAGAAGAAATATTATATGAAAGAAATGCTGCAAAAGAGTATTCGTGCTGGTTAAAGGTCAAGACTCCATCTACCAAAGCAGGACCATCAGAGAGTGCTATTATAATTAGTCAGCATCCCCTTTGCCTTCAGAGCTGAGAAGCACCCTATGTAACTATGAGCCATCTGTGTCTCTTCAAAGCCCTAACATTGCCAACAATTTGGGCAATTCTATTTTAGGAGATATTTGTTTCCAAGATCAGATGGTTGACTGTTTCTTTGTCTTTATGATTTGCAAAAAATGAGACAAGCAGTTTGTGTATTTATTCACTACATGGCTGAAGAGTTACATCATGACAGATGTTCATAGAGGTTGCGTATATGGTATTTTTGTTCTCACAGTTTTCAAAAAATAGCCATATTCATTTTATCTTATATTTTTGGGGCCAATAATTTAAGATTGCACTGGAATGCTTCTTGGAGTCCAGACTTAACATTTTATTTAAAAGCTTACTGCAATTACACTTTCCAATCACTCAGCAGTAGGAAGTACTGCTTCCTAACTGTTTGTCCTCACCTTCCCTTCATCCATCTAGATTCAAAGTCTGGAAAACACTTCAAGTGTAGAGAAAAACAGACAGGTATAAGACTCAGAAAATTCCAATCAGCAACCCTACCATTTACCTCACATTCATTATTCCCAGTTCTATGATCTATGTAAACCTCAGTCATTTAATGTTTTCCATGTATGAGTTAAATCTTTGAATTTTACAATTTTTTATTTTATTTATTGTTTTTTATTTTATGTGTCTGACTGTACTGTCTGCATATGTATATTGCCTGCACACAAGTGTAGGTGCACTTGTGTCATGCAATACCCATGGAGTCAGAAGAAGGTATTGGCCTTCCCTAGAACTGTAGTCACAGAAGGTTGTTAGCTACCTTGTGGGTGCTGAGAATTGTACCTGGGTCCTCTGCAAGAGCAGCTCATTCTCTTAACCACTGAGCCATCTCTCCAGTCCCTGAATTTTACACATTCCAAAATTAGCTTTATTTTGGCTACCAAGTTAAAGGCTACAAGGGATTCATTGTCAAGCTGAGGCAAAAGTTGAAGATCATCCCAAATCTCTAGAAAGCCCATATTTCATGTGCATTTAATAAAGAGAGTTACGGGGCTGGAGAGATGGCCTAGCGGTTAAGAGCGCCGACCGCTCTTACAGAGGACCCGGGTTCGATCCCCAGCACCCACATGGCGGCTAAGAAAGGTCCGTCTGAAACTCCAATTCCAGGAGAACTCCAGTTCCAGGGGAATCCGACAACCTCTTCTGACCTCCGCAGCATTGCACGACAGGGGTGCACACACCTGCATGCAGACAGTACATTCATACACATACCGAAATAAATAAAAATTAAAAAAAAATTTAAAAAAAAAAAAATAAAGAGAGTTACTTGTATTAGTTTGTTGTCAGGGGCAGAACAAGAAGAAACCCAGGATTGTTAACAGAAGTAGAAAGCAAGCCTCAGGTCTAGACATGAGGTGTAGTTATGAGTCGTGACTTTAATTAGAAGTGAAACCAAGTTTGAAAAGGCCTGGAGAAGGTAAAATGGAAATAACACCTAGGGAACAAAAGTGAGCCTCAGATGAAGGAACTGAGCAATCAAAACACAAACAACTTAGGATACAGAAAAGAACTTAATAAATCTTAAAGAAAAGCCAGATGAAGTTCAAACAGAAGTTTATGCCTTAATCCCCTTAGTTAGCAGTTTGCATCCAGAACCTAATGATTCTCGCAGTTAGCAATGACCAAGTTATCAATGCACTAAGCACACCACATGCTTTAATGTCATTTAGACCTTAAATAACTCTTTGGGCATGTAGTCATTCCTCATTTTGTACACACACACACACACACACACACACACACACACAAATAAAAGGCTCAGAAAAGTTAAGTAGCTACCTTAAGACCACCCAGACAGTGTGATACAACATGCTATTTATGCTGGAGTTTATGTACAGTATAATGCATGCAGGGTTCACCCTGCTGTACAATATGGTTGTTGAAGCCATGTCTACCTGAATTGTCACTAGGACCATATGTGTAAGCTGTAATATCTTATATACATTGAGTTAAATAAATCATATTTTTTTCTTTTTTTTTCACTGTTTCAGTCAGTTCTTTGATGCAGTCCTTTCTGCTGTTGTTGTTGTTGTTGTTGTTGTTGTTGTTGTTGTTATTTCCAATATGCCTCACTCCCAAATGCTTTGGACAAAAGCTCAAGGGGTCATGCACAAGAAATACTTACAACTAATAAATCATATTTTTAAAACTAATTATATGTGCTCTTTTAATATAATATTATGGTGATGAGAAAATTTATATGTAGATAATAGAAAACATAAATTACACATTTATCAAACTCACACTTCCATTGACCAGCACTACACTAGAACAAGAGCTCAGTCATTACTAAAAGGCAGCCAAGTGGCCTAGCACTGCTGGTTCCGCCCCTCTGCCCACTCCTCTGACTGCACACTGGCACTCCAGTATGGAGGAAATGCCTCTTTTCCTTCCTCTTAGTACAGATACAACATAGCTGTCTCTGTGAAAATATGTTTTGCATCATTTTGATAAAGCAGGGCGGATCAAATCACATTTAAGGAATATGAAAACAGACCTGATTAGAAAGCCACTTTTAACCTTGGATCATTTGTCTAAGAGCTTGTAAAGTCTCATCCTGGCTCAAAAAGGAAGCACCCATCTCTTACTTAGGTTTCAGAATGTGAAGAATCTGGAAGCTGCACTTGTTCTATACATACAAGAGGAAGGTCTGGAGTAGCAGATGAGGAGGGCAGCAAATGTGGCCAGTCAGTGATTTACATCTATACAAAGGCATCAATTCTGAAATCTTTAAGGACACTCTGCACTAATTCCCAAAGACGTATCATGAGCTGCCGTCTCTCCCACATTGGAGGCTCTAGGCTTTACTTCATTGAAATTAAGGCCACATTAAGAAAGAAAGAACCAGAATAGAAAACAAGAAGGCAGAGGAAAATGCTAAAAATATAACTTAACATAAAACCGTCTTGATTGCCATGCACAATGACCTTTCCTAGACGACCCAAGAAACCTACAACATCATTTAACATTCATAAGATGCCATAACAGGCCTCTAATTTCTCAAAATATTTTATGGATATGAATTTTATTATTACACACAGTAACCACTGGAGGTAACTCTAATTCAGCAGCTTTGGCTAACACTCAAGAAGGCTGAGATGAATTCTGGAAAAGAAATTTACTCAAGGGTTCATCACTTAAAATGGCATTTTGAGAGCCTCACTGGGAGCTGGCCACAGTCTGTGAGTCACATTCCTCTCTTTTATAGACATAAGCCAGAAGAGTGTGATTCACAGGAAGCAAGTGGATAGGCCTCACAATTTTTTACTTCTGGGTATCTGAAAGATTCCTAATTAATATTTGTTGTGCAACTTTGCCTCCTTGGTAATTTAATTCCTGAGGAAATGAGTGGCGTCAGCAGTAACAGGAGCCAATGTCCTTCATGCAAGAAAGCCACAATCTGCTCTAGAAAGAACACATGCCTCAAAGGTATCTATGTGAGTCCTGAAAGAAGATTTCAGGGTTGTCGGAAGAGAAAAAAAAAATCCATGTGGGCTCTCTACGTTCCATAAGTTACAGTATTTTCAAACACCATGGTTTCACATTATCTAGACAGAGGTGACAAACAATTAGTATCTAAATATGAATCTGTGGAAGTATTTGTATGACAAACAACTAAAGAAGACCTACCTACATGCTGACCCACTTAACCCGCATGACACCACCCCACTGGCCTAAACCACAGCGTAGCATAACGATTTTGAAGTCAAATTTGATTACCGACTGTCCAATAACCCTAACATTCTATGACATAGACCTGATTCCTCCATCTATTTTAGATGATTATAATAATGTCATTTGAGGACTATGTCTCTATTATAGTCCAAAATAATGATGAACATTGGAGACACATGCAAATTCAGTCACTATTTTATCTCCCCATACCCACCTCTGAGAGCTTAAAACCAAAGACTTTAGACAAAATTTCAGACAGTGTAGAACAGTTTTAAAATGAGATGGCATTGAGGACAAAGCAGAATCTAATACCGAATTTTCATTTATGTCCTAAAGCTGTTCTCATGTCAGAGACACAGAGGAAATCCAGAACTTGGGTTTTACATTCATTACACTGTGCCCAAGCAGTCATCTTGAATGTCTGTAAAGCTGGAACGGCATCATATGGGAGACGTAACTACTACTTGCCCACTCTAAATCTCATGAAAATGATTAGTGTCATCCCAGTTAAAGACAACCTTGATGTATCAATAAGCAAAACCTGCCAGAAAATATAGACACTGTCCACTTGTCTTTAAAGCATATTTTTCTCATTGGTATATTTATTCTCATTGATATATTATAATATTGCTATTATAGCCTCAACTTTTTATTCTAAAATTATTACACAATATTCATTCATTCAGTAGTCCCTACTACAGTCTTATAGTATGCCAGGCAAGGGAATCTAGGTTTGATGAAAAACTAGAAAAACAAAGTCTTTTTTATCCTAACAGTTTGTTTTCTAGTCAAAGGCATGGGCTATATTAAAATTGGTTTGTATGTAGTATAAGAAAACTGGTTCATACCAGGCATGGTGGTGCATGCCTTTAATCCTAGCACTTGGGAGGCAGAGGCAGGTGGATCTTAGTGAGTTCAAGGCCAGATTGATCTACAGAGTGAGTTCCAGGACAGCCGGGGCTACAGGGAGACCCTGACCCAAAAAGACCCAAAAAAAGAAAGAAAACTGGTTCTTAAGGATGATTCAAAACTTGTCATACAATTCTATTCCCCAGATTACTATGACCTAAAGATTGAAATGAACCACATATATGAAACCCAAACATCCTAAGTCCCTCTTATTGCAGAGATCATCTAATGAAGAAAAACTCATTCCATCCAATCTATTAGCACAAACTCTTTTTCCCAGTAGATACTGATTTTAAGCCATGTATTTAGGTGAAGTTTCTCTGGAGAAAAGAGACAATAGATACACATTAAAAACAATGGATTTATTATAGGTATTGGCTCATGAAATTACTCAAGTCTCTTCTTTCAATGTCACAACTCAAGAGTAAAACAAATTCACCCTTTCTCCTCCACCTTTTTTCCCTGTCTTGGCTCTCAACAAATTGGATAATGCACAACATCTCTGTTGGGGAGGATGACCTTTACTCAATATGCTGCTGACATCTGAAAATATCCTTACAAGTTCTACCCATAATGTCTTATCAGCTATCTGGGTATCCCTTAACCCACCCAAGTTCATGTGTAAAAATTAACCATCACACCCCCAAGTCAAAGTCTCTATCCTCAGATTTCTGGCCTTATAGCTTCCCACCCCTTGCAATCTGGGGATAAAACCAAGAGCATTAAGCTAGTGCTCTACCACTGAGCTAAACCCCAACCCCGAGCTTCTAGCTACAAAAGATACTTTCAAACGCCAGAGGAAAGTATTCACTTCATTCTGATTACTCTTCTCTTTCCAGAAGGTCTTCATTCCTTCTTCTGAATAGTGTGAAACTGCCCAATGTGACTTTCATCAGGTAAGTCAATTTCTCTGCATCTACATTTCCCCGTCTAAACCTCCACATAATGGGGAACAGATTTCATTACATTCCTCAAAAGTTTATAGCAAAAATTAGGGACTGGAGAGATGGCCTAGCGGTTAAGAGCGCCGACCGCTCTTGCAGAGGACCCGGGTTCGATTCCCAGCACCCACATGGCGGCCGAGAACCGTCTGAAACTCCAATTCCAGGAGAACTCCAGTTCCAGGGGAATGCAGCACCCTCTTCTGACCTCCGCGGCATTGCACGACATGGGTGCACAGACCTGCATGCAGACAGTACATTCATACACATACCGAAATAAATAAAATTTTTTTTAAAAAGTTTATAGCAAGAATTAAATGTGATATAGTCTGTATGAGATCTGGTATAATATCCATGATATTCAGTACCTAGAACTTGATAGATGATCATTAATGTTATATTATTAATGTTTTCAATCTGTAACTGCAATTTGACTAGTCCAAAGTTAGGCATGAGTGCATGTTTGAAGTTGTTAAATCTACTTGAAGATTTTTCTAACACTTATTTGCATTTTAAATTTTTGGTCATATCCTATGTTTTTGCATTTTTAGTCTCTTATTTCTTCGTTTAGTAACATACTTATATATGGATTTTTTTTCTTTTCTTCTGACACTATACAGAAAAAGCAATCTCACCGGGGCTGCCTGAGCTATGCAGCTCAGTGAATCTGGAGTGCCTGTTCGAGATAACTATCAAATCCCAATTGACAGAATCAGTTAAAATTCCAAATTAATCTAGCATGCTCTCCACTTTTTGCTTGAAAAAATAATTAAGAAAGGATGTATTTCAGGTTTTATGCTTCCTTATCCAAATCATATACAGATGCTGCATGGAAATGTGCTCTTAATAGCTACATTAACTATGATAAGTTCACTCACATCATTGTCATTCATGTCTAATTAACCTAAATGCCCCACTGGGAACAGTAAGAACTTGCACACAGCAAGAAGAGTGAGCTATGTGGTTCTCCAAGCCCCAGTCCTCCCATCAGATTATTCAGAAGTGGGAGAGGCAAGTGAAGCTCGCTGTTCCCGATCAAAAGGTCAGCTGTCGAGCAAACCTTCAGCACCTTAACACCAAAAACTAAAATCACTGGACTTAGTAATTTTATATTCAAAAAATCCATTTATGAAATAATAGAACAAAAACAGGAAGTATACAACTGAACTCTATACATACCATTGAGACAGAACTTTGAAAGGAGTACCAAAATTATTTGTTCACAATTTATACCTCTCAGAAATTTAAATTTGGGGCTGGAGTGATGCTTCAGTGCTTAGTGCACTGGCTGCTCTTACAGAGGACCTGGGTTGGATTTCCCAGATCCCATATGGCAGCTAACAACTGTCTGTAACTGAAGTTCCAGGGGATCTGATGCCCTCTTTTGACCTCCATGGGTATTGCACAACGTGGGTGCACTTACATACATGCAGAAAATACATTCATACACAAAAAATAAAAATAATAAATAAAATTTTGGGTCTTTTTTGAGACAGGTTCTCCCTGTAGTCCCAGCTAGCATGGAACTCACTATGTAGACCAGGCTGGCCTTGAACTCATGAGATCTGCCTGCCTCTGCATCCTAAGTGCTGTGATTAAAGGCATGTGCCACCATGCCTGGCAAAATACTTTTTTAAAGAAATGTTTTTCTTTGTAAAGCAGTATAAAGTTTTATTAGGCAAATTCCACTTATGATATTATGTATCTATTTGGCATGTATGTGAGCATATCTTAAGTAGATGGTATTCAAATGTTTTGTAAGTAGAGAAAATATCATCAGAGTGCTTTCAAAACATTAATGTCAAAAATACTGGAAGGTGGGAATTGACTTTCATCCGGTAAGGTACATTTTGAATGTCTATTACATATCTTTCTTGTCCTAAAAAAGACATTTAAATTTAACATTTTTCTTTACTAATAAAGTCAGGGTGATATTTTTTTTATTAAATACTTCTGACAAGCATACATCCAGGCTTTACTTAATTATGTCCATGGATAAGGGGTTGGCTGTTTCACAAAGTATTGCATCTCTTTGATTAGATCTCTTTGGTTGAATATATCCTTTCATCTGATTGAAATATACTTCCTCCTAACTAACTCCAACTTAACAATTGGCTTGTGTTGTCTGGAGTGACTTATCAGGAAGTTTAGTAGGTCAGAGATTGAAGGGAAGGAGTTGGTGTTTGGAGGCAATGCATTTTCCCCTGTTGCCTTTTTAAATAGGCTGGGTCACTCCTCTGCGGCATTGCATGACACAGGTGCACAGACCTACATGCAGACAGTACATTCACACACATACAAAAATAAATAAAATTTCCAGGCAGGTGAAGTGTAGCTGGTGCTGATGGTGGAGTCTTGCTTGACTCAGGGAGACCCGTATTTGCTTTATTGGTTTAGTGGCCTGTATATCCCAAATCTAATTGGCTGTTGGCTCTCTCCTTGGAGGAATAACCCATGGCTGATGCCACAAGCCTACATCCTCTACAGGTTAGGAGATGTCATAAGCCACAGTAAGACCCTGTTATATTTATCAGGGGGTAAAAATATAATTCATGAATTAACATATCATCCAAACATATGTGTCTATGCCAAAGTAACCTACCATAACTATTAGTGCTGCTTAAATACCTATATATCTAATTGCTTGTGCTTCATTAGTAGGATCGAAAGGTTACTCCTGAACAAACTGTCAGCCCATGAAAGGAAACAGCCAGAATTGACCAGAATCCAAGTCAACAGCTCCAGAGAGAGAGGACAGTTTTACTTCTCATCCACCTGTGCCCCTTTTCTAAGCCTAGGGAACAATCTGCGGAAGAGGGGGCGTGGTAGAATGTAAAGGCTGCGATTGGGGTGAACGGTGAAACTACAGCGATGTAGTCTGGACACTCATTTGATCAACTTGATTGAACAAACAACCTGTCAACCTCCACTGAATGGTGGGACTGTGGGGGTTTGGGCACAACAGTCTATAGATTGGTTTTGCACGAAGGATGCTTATACTCATGGATTATCACTTATAGCTAAAAAATGAAAACAAATAATAAACCTGAAAGATGCAGGACGTTATGGCAGAATCCATGATCTGGGTGGGGTGTGGGGTGGGGGGAAGGGAAAGGGAAATATGCCTGATCTGAATTGGGAAAATGATGTATAAAATGCACAAACCATTAATAAAAATAAAAAAAAAAAAAAAAAAAAGAATAAAACACACTTGAAAAAAAAAAAAAAAACAAAAAAAACAAAAATAAATAAAATTTAAAAATAAATAAATAAATAAATAAATAAATAAATAAATAAATAAATAGGCTGGGTCACTTACTCCTACTGTAATGGAATAATTGTACTGGGAACCAGAAAACAGCAGGGCAAAAATGTTTGTCAGTTGCCTAGAGACAGCTCTATCAATGTCACACAGGGCCTACCTTGAACATAGATCTCAAGACCACAGAATCCAATACCGAATATAAGTAATTTAGCCAAGAGACAGGCACAGCCTAACCTCATGGAAAGGAACCAGTCAGGAAGTTCCAGAAACAAAGAATAAGACTATTTAAGAGCTTTGCAATTCTTGTGCATATATGCAGTTATATAAACAGTATTTGGTACTTCAGAGAGCCCAAGTTATATTGGACATAAGAACTACATGTATCTAAAACCCAGGCTTTTACTACAGAAATCAGTGTGGAAATTCTTCAAAAAGCTAGAAATTGATCTCCCATTTAATCCAGCCATACCACTCTTGGGTATATATCCAAAAGACTCTAAACACTACTGTAGAAATACTGTTCATCCATGTTTATTGCTGCCCCTTTCATAATAGCCAGGAATTGGAAACAATCTAGATGTTCATCATCTGATGAATGGATAATAAAGGTGTGGAACATAGGCAAAGTGGGATTATGAAATTACGAAATTCACAGGTAAATGGATTAAACTGGAAGCAATCATCCTGAGTGAGGTAACTCAAACCCAGAAAAATAAACATCTCATGTTTTCTCTCATAGCTGGATGTTACCTTTGATCGTAGATAGGTATTCCAATTTGAAAATCCAGAGTTCATATTTTGTAAATTTTTATTGAATTTCTGTGTATTTCATACAGAATACCTCAGTCTTAATCATTTTTATCCCTTTCCCCACTAATAAATAAAATAAAATAAAATAAAATAAAATAAAATAGAAGCTTAGCTAAATTTGACAGTTACTGTGTCTCTCACACTCAGTCTATCTCACTTCTGTCCTCCCTTCCTTTGGCCACTGACTCACTGCATTCCTGCTGTCCTTCCTACCTGTCTTTCATATAAACAACTGCCAACTGCCTTTCTGAATAGCTGCACACTCCCCATCTGCGAAACACTCAAATCAATCACCAGTGTGGTCTTTATAGTCATGTTACTTTGACATTGTACTATATAGTATTGTATAATATTAAATATATATGATGAGAATATCTTCATTTATCCCATTTGATCACTAAGGCTAAATCTATAGTAAAATGTAGGAAGATGTAGAAAGAGGGAACTGGGGCAATGAACAATAGCTCATTATCCAACCCCAAACAGTAAGGTCTGTGCCAATTGCTTAATTCAAGCAAATGTATTTTTTGCCTCACTTATCAGTATAATATCCTCAATTTTCCACTTCACTTTCTTGATGTTGATTCAAGCTAAAATGCTAAGTCTCATTAGTTCATTACCAATATACAATTACTATAGGCAAAATTTAAAAATAGTCTAATGATTGCAATGGCCATTTTAGGGCTACTTGCAACATCATTGAGCACTGAAATTACAGTATCTATAACATCAATGTACTATAAATCAATGTAACCAATCAGTACTAATTTAAATGCTAAATGGGACTATGACTGTGAAAGAATATTCACTAGTCCAATTGACGACTGAATGCATCGTGAAGAGTACACTATTGCAGGAGATCAGAGTGTGCCACACCAGCATGAGGAGCTGTGGCATAGCATTATTTTGAGCTAGAGGACTAATGAGAATCATCAGATTCAGAAAAAAAAGCCTTCTTGAAGCTTCCTTTCTCTAACTAAAAGCAGAAACTTCCAGGAAATGAGGACTGATAAAAATCCCCTCTTCTACAGAAGTTCTAAGGCCATGGAGAGTTGCCAGTGAGATGTGTCAGCCAAGAGACCTTATTAAATGCTTCTGTTAGTTTCATCCAGATATTTACCACTCCACAGTTTGCTAGCCCTAAAAGCCTAAACACTTTTCTTTTTTTCCTGACACTTGTCTGCAGATTTATTGCTCTTTCTTAAAGTGATATACAGGTCCACATTCTAACCACCTCTCTGAGCCACTCATCACTGAGTTTCGAGTGTAGGTATGTGTGCTCCACATGTTAATAAAGTCTGCTTGTTTTTTTTTCTCTTGTTACACTATCTTTTGTCTATTTACCTTCCATGACCTCATTCAAAGAAAAAAGCAAAGGAAAAAAAGAGAAAACTTTCCTCCCCTACCCTACATATAATAGCAGATTATTATATTAAGATACTATGAAAAATGGACAAATATAAAGTTTCCAGAAATCCCTCTATTGAAGAGACACAAAGTTAAAGGAGATGAGAGAGAAGTTATGTGAATATTTAAGCATTCCCTTTGGAAGTACCAGTACACAGGTCAAGAAGGGAGAATGTGGTAGATCCAGAGGTCACTACAGACTTATAAACTACAGTCTTATAAACTATCGTCATAGAAACATCTCTAGACCTACCTGGCTCCCAATCACACCGCTCGTTCTCTAGATCTTCTTTCCACCCACTTTCCTTTTGTTTCTTTTATGTATGTGTAGTATATGTGTTTGTCCATGCATGTATGTAAGTGCACTTGCTTGCATACATGTGTGGAGGCCAGAAGTCAATGAGAGTTCTTTGTCATGTTCAGTATTATTATTTGAGACAATGTCTCTCACTAAACCTGGCAAAGCTGGTTGACCACTGAACCCCTGGGATGCATCTGTCTCTATTCCATCTCCCACCAGTGCTGGGTTACAGATATGGGCCACATCTGGTTTTCTACTTTCGAGTTGGATTTAAGGCCCACTTCACAAGATAGAGGCCATACCCGCGTTGTTATCAGGACAAAGAACCTGTTTCTAGACAGGTCACATACTGCGTGATGAACAAACCATTATTATTCTACTAAATGTACATAGTATGAAAACAACTCCTAATGACTTGTTGTAATAGGGACAGAGGTGTGTCTCTCACCTCTCACAGAGACCCAGAGATGATCCATGTGCAGAGAAGAAGAGACTGGGGAGTACTTAGACCTTAATGGAAGGCCTATATCACTTCTCCACCCAAGGCCCAAGGATCATTGGAAAAGAGGGGGCAGAAATATTATAAGAGGGTTGGGGGTGGGGAGGAGGGTATGGGTCTAGATTTGATTTGTAATTTTGTATGAAATGCACAGAGCTTCAATAAAAAAAATTGGCTTTACGCCAGGTGTGGTGGCACACGCCTTTAATCCTAGCACTTGGGAGGCAGAGGCAGGCGGATCTTTGTGAGTTCAAGGCCAGCCTGGTCTACAGAGTGAGTTCCAGGACAGCTGAGGCTACAGGGAGACCCTGTCTCAAAAAGACCAAAAAAAATTGGCTTTACAAAAAGAAATATTATAAGAGCCAGAAGTGATGGATGAATATAAAGAAAGCTTGTTTTCCAGACACAAAAGAACAGTTGCACACATGAACGCACAGCACTTACCACAGCTTGCATGGGACCTACACAAACCCAAGACAGACAAAATCTTAGCCTGGATAAGGGATGTGGTCAAGAAGCCCTTGCCATAGCTGAGGAATTATTAGCAGTGGGTAGCTTCTAGGGAGGGAGAATATGTGTGATGCTGGGTAGGGTGACCAGACTCCAAGTGATGGCCACACATCAAAGAGCATTTGGAGAACACAAATTAAACTCGCAGGCCTTAAAAAAAAAATAGATGAGCCAGCCCTGGCCCTTATGATCTTTCCACTCTGTCTTCTGAAATGGTCCCTGACCCTGTGGCTGGGTGGGGGAGGTCCAGTACAGAAGTCCTACCTAGGAACACACCCTCTGCAGTCTCTTATTCTCTAAAACTTGGCCAGTTGTGGCCTTCTGTGTGCATCGTACTTTGTTGTATAAGGAAGCTTCACTGGTAGGTCTTACCATGTATGGGAGAATACATGAGGTCTGGTGGGGTGTTGGAGAGACACCGATGGGGGAGGAGCCAAACTTGACTGAGAACTGTGCTATGAAACTACAAAAACTTAATAAAAAATACATTAAGAACTAGATGACATGAAGTGAGGGGTAGGAAGCTGGTGGGGTGGGTCTGAGAGGAGGAGGTGAGGGAGGTCTAAAAATATGTTGTATGAAATTCTCAAAGAATCAATAAAAGTAGTATTTTAAAAATGGACCATGAAAACAGGTAAACCACCAAAAAGCATGGAAGAATAAATCAAGGATAAGGTGGTAGAAACAGTGTGTTCAGAGGAGAGACAGAGAATATGAGGGAAGCAGAAGCTTGTGGCGGACCTGACTAGGCAGAGGAAAGGATTCCAGAAACGAGTGAGGATGAAAGGAGGAGGCAGAACAGGATACAGACAAAACCCAACAGAGAGAACATGGGAGAAACCCAGGGTTTCTTATGCTGAATAATTTGAAAAGAAAGAAGACAGTTGAAGCTAGTCCTAAGGGCTCATAGCGGAGCATGATGTTGAAGCTGAGAGTATTTGGGAACACAAAAATGGAATCTAGAATTTTCTCTAAAGCCCTCAGGTGGAAACACAAGGACTGAAATAATAGAGTCCAACTAGACCCCTGATGGCCTGCGTAGAACTGAGGTGTGACCTTGGAACAATTCTTGGTGGAGTGCAAACTCTATCGTTAAGACTTAAATTACATTTCTAAACAGAAAAAAAGTATAGCATTTTAGAAATTTAAGATGTTGATGACAACAATGAAGAGATTGCTAGATTTGTAAACAGAACATCTGAGTTTAAATCTCAGCTGAGGTAATCACTAAGTGAATTAGTTGCTTCCTCAGTCTTCTTTCACAATTGTCCATTGACTGTTATGATCTTAAAAATATTTAGGGTGGGTCTGAGGAGATGGCTCAGTGGCTAAGACTACTGAGTGCTCTTGCAGAAGACCTGGGTTCAATTCCCAGCACCCACATGGTGGCTAAAAACCATCTGTAACTCCAGTTCCAGGGGATCCAATGTCCTCTTCTGACCTCTGCAGCTACTGCATGACATGGGTGCATCTATCCACATGCAGGCAATACATTCAAATACATAAAATTAAAATATAATTAAAAATACATATGTATGGTCATAAAAGTTGTCCTCAGTGCTCCGCACAGTCTGTAACATCCTAATTGCTTGTATATGCATATTCTTCTGGAAGGGTTGTAATCATGATGAAAATTCTAATTTCATGGAGCACAGTTTGCAAGGACTCTGGGATACAAAGGCCAAAAGGACCAGATCAGCAGTTCAGTATTGTAAGTAAATATGAGGCCAAGTCTGTAGAAGATGACATCCAAGCACACCCAGATATATCTCCATACTGTTTCCATATGGAAGGAATGGACACTATGGAAATACAACAGAAGCCTATGAAAGGCAGCAGAAACCATTAGACACTTTCTTGGTGCCCAAACAACTTAAAAGACCTTTGGAATAAAGGATCAGCTTTTGGAACAAAGGATCAGCCTAGCTAAGAAGAAAGAAACTTGGAGTCTACTTACACAAAAGAGACTAAAAATTTAAGCCAGAAGTGACTGTATTACCTTAAATTGGAAAGATAATTCTCATTCCCCAGAATAAAAATGAAGGCTTGAGAGCTAAACTATGTTTAGACAAGGAGGCCTAGATATTTGTAGTCCTGAACACAAAGGGGTCGCTGTATAATGGTAGGCAACGCACACTGAATACATAGTACACTGTCTGGTAGGCTTTTTGCTTAAAGCTTTTACATATATTATTGCAATTTTGCTCTCAGAGAACCTATGAGTACAATATTATTTGTTCTGTTTTATAAACAAGACAGCGCACATCTACTCTAAGGAAAATCAAGATTTGAGTCCCTGGCTTCAATCCTCCTATTCTGTACTGCCACCGGCCAGGACTACACATCATGTATATATTACATCCTTGAGGACAATAACAAGGACTCTAGCTTCAGTGGACATTTCAAACACACCTATTTCTCCACCACAGCTAAGATTCTTGAGAATTTGGACTACAGTTTCAGATTATTTTGTGTTTCCTCTAATGCCACTCTGCCTGAGGAAGAGAGTAACTAATTCCTGTGAATAGCAATGTCTACAACCCAATTTGTCAGATGCCAGGAGGCACGATAGCACCCATGGGAGCAGCACTTCCTTTGATAGCCTTGTTGTTAAATCCTAAGAGGTTCCATGGCAGAAGTAATTTAGTGTCCTCATCTTTAAATACAGAGAAAAGCCATCTCTGAATAAAGCCTGATAATAGTTGGTTTCATAAAATAAATGACTATCCAAACAGATGATAGATCATTGATTTCCCTTACTACATGTCAAAATAGCTGAAGAAATTATGCTGCACACAACTTCTTGATCCTCCTACCACCATCAGTTTTAAACATTATCATAAATAATTATAGTTTCTCATGAAGCATTCTGTAATTGAAGTGTATTATCAGGGTGTTTTTCTTTCAATTTTAGAATTACTGGAAGCTCTGATTCTGTATGTGATGTCTTTCACCAACCATAATTAATTTCTGCTCTGAGCACTCCAAAATTAATCCTCAGGGTATATGTTTATATTTAGATTAGAAGTCTAAGATACCTTCACTCATTTGATATATGAAAATAGTTTCAGCTGCAAATATTGTAATATTCCTATTGGAAGCAATGTCATAAAGAGGCTACAATGTCTAATCTTATGCTGTGTGAGCACTCAGCACTGGCCAGCTGCTGTGAAATTGGATACCTTTTAATGCCCTTCTGTAATAAGCCTACTCTACAAAAGCCATCAATGAGGAATCCACACGTCTACCATGTAACTTTTTATTGCAGTTTACCTGTGGTCTTTTGTGAACTTCTACACCATACACAGAACCTTGGACCTGCTCTGCTTCCCCCAAGTAGTTTCAGCAACTGAAAAGCAGTAAGCTGTTTTAATCTCTAACTTGAAGTTACACTTTAGCACCCCATCCCTGTGCCCCTGGTGGTCACCACCATTTTATAATGTTACAAGAGTCTTTGTTCTAAATACACAGTGGCCTCCCATGGCAACTTTATAAGATGAATTATCTTCTTTGGGGAATCTTCCAAAATCCAAAAAGTAATATACATCAGACTACTTCTTTTCTACCAGGTGTGTGCCTAGAAATAAATTTTCTCCCTTACCACAAACTTTTTATACCGGGGCCACATGAAATACCATTATAAGTCACTTCCTCATTTCATAATTTCCTTACCCAACTAACTTCCTGTACTAAAATAATGAGTATGTATTATCACTATACATAAGCACCAAAAACATAATATTTTAAGAGAGAAAAATAGTTTGTATATTTTCCTTTTGAACGAAAGGTCTCTGGCCACAGATGTGGCCCACTGATTGCCGAGTAATGTCAATTATGGCAAAAGATAACATGCCATGCTTTTCCACTGATGGAACCTTTAGTGACAGCGTCAAGAAAGGCACCCTGCAAAGGCTGGGATGGCACACAGCAGCAGCAAAGAGTGAAGAGCAGATGATGGGAACAGCAAGGAGAGAAAAGGTATCCACGCCCTACCACTTTTTTTTTTTTTTTGGTGTTTTCGATACAGGGTCTCCCTGTAGTCCCAGCTGTCCTGGAACTCACTCTGTAGACCAGGCTGGCCTCGAACTCACAAAGATCCGCCTGCCTCTGCCTCCCGAGTGCTAGGATTAAAGGCATGCGCCACCACGCCCGGCACCCTACCACTTTTAAAGTCAAGCCCGCCTTCTCTACTTAGTAACTCCCCACCTTTTCTAATGCAAGTGTCTCTGTGTACATTCTCTTAGTCACATTCTTCCTGATAGTACTGGTTCCTTAACATGTTAGGTGTATCTACTGTAAATGTTTCTGTGTGGTAGGTTCTGTGTGGTAGTTTCTTTACTACTTTATACAGCCACCAAATCTACTGTTAGATACTTGTAATCGCCTCTGGGTTACAAGTTGTTGTCTCCTGCTACCCAGGAATAGTGAATGCTGAGGTGGGTTAAAAGCAGGCACAAAGGACAGCAGAACAGTGAGCGCATGTAAGGAATATTCTATCAAGTTCCCTCAGACTCAAGCTAATGCCAGTTAATGGGGCCTATCAATAGGCTGACTCAGGAAGGGATATTTGCATGCTAATCATAATTGTCTCATTTAATCTCTGAGCCTTCATTGTATCAGGGGGGAAAAAAGGACAAGTTTCAGTCAGATACATTGAGTTAAAATCCCAATTGATTCTCAAAAATTCTTCACCAAAATGTTCTTATCAGCACTAATTCATGCCTCCTATCTTTGAGTAAAGATAGGTAGCTGCCTCACTAGATTCTCCTGAGGATTAAATAAGATGATAAATACATTGTTACTGCTACAAAACTTCAACTAAAGTCTTAAAAATATGGTTCCTATTTAAATAGTCAAAAAGTGTCTAAAATAATTTAATAGTAACAGCTGTGGTAACAGTAGTTGATGTAGCAATAATAATAAAAACTACTTTTTATTGAATGTTTCATAGGCTCAGTGATGTGCTAAACATATGCACATAGTAGTTTTTAAAATCTTAGGAAAACTCCACAGCATGGATGTCATTTAACAAAAAAGGATCCCTGAAAAAGAATTAGCATGGAATGGCTAAAAAGGAATGGGTTGGGGGGGGGTGCCCACCGCTTTGGTTCTAGCAGCTAATGTGATTTTCTTCATCTTCACAGTGCTCATTTGCTTTATTTTTTTAATTTTATTTATTTCTGCATGTGTATGAATGTACTGTCTGCATGTAGGTTTGTGCACCCGTGTCATGCAATGCCGCGGAGAAGAGGGTGTTGGATTCCCTTGGAACTGGAGTTCTCCTGGAATTGGAGTTACAGATGGTTCTCAGCCGCCACGTGGGTGCTGGGGATCGAACCCGGGTCCTCTGCAAGAGCGGTCGGCGCTCTTAACCGCTAGGCCATCTCCCCAGCCCCGCTCATTTGCTTTATATGCCCTAATGTTCAACGATGTCTTTATGCAACATACATGAAACTTAATAGTAAGACATCTTTGTGGAATAAATAAATCCATGTAAATATATCCCCTTAAATCCTGTTCCACACACCCTAAGGCTCTGTCAGATAAATCCTCTCTGCAATTCCTTGTCTTAATTTCCTTTCTGTTGCTGAGACAACAACCCTGACAAAAAGCAGCATGAGCGAGCACGGAAAGGGTTTGTTTCATTTCCAGTTCCAAATCACATGCATCCTTTCAAGGAAGCCAAGGCAGGAACTCGGGCTCTTAGTTATATCACATCTGCAGTCATGAGCAAAGGGAGCATAAAGCCATCCTTGATGCCTCATGGATTGATTGGGCTCCACTTGCTTTCTCCTCTCATGCCCTTCAGGGCCTCCACCTGGTGCCACCCACCACAGTCTGCGTCTTCCTGCATCGATTAATGATCCTGACCATCTCAAAGATAAACATACAGACTAATCTAATCAAGTTAATTTCTCATGAAGCTCTCTGCCCAGACAACTGTAGGTTGTGTCAAGTTGACAATTAAGATTAACCAGTATACATCCCTGTGCTGGATAGCTTTAGTGTCAACTTTACACACCTGGATTGATGGAGCCTCAGTTGGGGAATTGGCTCCATTGGATTGGCCTGTTGCCACATCTGTAGAGTATTGTCTTGATTGTTGAAAATGTGGGAGGGCCTAACCTACTTTGGGTGGTGCCACCCTGGGCAGGTTGTTGTGTACTGTATAAGAGGGCAGGCTGGGTATGGGCCAGGGGAGCAAGCCAGTGAACAGCATTCCTCCATGGCCTCTGCTTCAGCTCCTGCCTCCAGGTTCCTGCCCTGAGTTCCTACCTTGGGCTCCCTGAGTGAGAACTGTGACCCAGGAGATGTGAACTGAATAAACCCTTTCCTTCCCAATTGGTAGTGATCAGTGTGTTTTGTCACAGCAGTGGAAAAGCGAACTAGAAAAAAATTGGTACCAGAAGTGGGCTATTGCTGTGACAGACCTGAACTTGGTGTTTTGGGGGATGATTGTGGAAGCATTTGGAACTTTAGGCTGAAAAGTTATTGAGTGCTTAGAGTTTGTTGCTGTGGAACTTGGCGCAGTTTTGCTGAAAGAGCTGTGGATGATGGAGGCCTGGCTTGTGAAGCTTCCAATAGAAGCAGAGACCATCAGGGCTGTTGGGATGATATTTTCTAATTGAGAATCTGTGGGTTCTGGTCAGCTGGGGCTGAAGAATCAGCTGTAAGTAACAAGAGACCAGAATCTGAAGTGAAACCTTTGTTGTACTGGGACAATTGATGCTGCTTAGCTGGGAATGAAAAATCAGCTGTAAGTAACAAGAGACCAGCATCACTGTGGTGAAATCTTCTGGGAAGAATTTCTTCAGGGTCAGCACACAGGAGCTGTGGTCTAGAAGGGGCATGAGCCTCCATGTCAAGCCAGAAGCAGGACTTGGTAGTGTGTAAGAATCTCCTACATGGTTCTGGTGTTGAAATTTGAGGGGGTCGCAGAGAGCAACCGAGTCTTGGCACTGTGAGAAGTTAGGAAAGATCATTGGTAAAATGCACCCTCAGTTGCAGTGAAGACCCCAGGATTGCAGGGTTCATGGAGAGAAGCTGAGGCTTTGCCAGGAGAGGTCAGAAGAGACCATTGGTGAAGGTGCTGCCTCAGTTTCAGTGGTGGCCCCAGCTTTTTGGAGATGCCAGGATCATGGGATGACCACCAAGAGCAGCAGCAGGTGTGGAATGGAGTTGGCCTGGGCCTGTGAGATGAGCTGTGTGTGCCCCGGAGGGCAGAGTCGGAGATGGGGAGCTGCCAAAACCCTAGGAGCCCAGAAGATTGTGAGTGAATCCCAGGTGTCCTGCCTTGAGCTACTTTGCTGGACTTAGGTTTTGCTTAGGTGTGCCCGATTGTTCCCTTTGAAATAAGACAGTACTTGTTTTGGATTTTACAGCAGCCCACAGTTAAGAGACTTTTAACAAACTGTGAACGTTTAAGTGTTTAGATGTCTTAAGGACTGTGGGGCTTTTAAGTTTGTACTATCTTAGGTTGTGATTAATGTTAACATCATATTTTGGGGACAAGAACTGGAAAGGTGGTGGTTTAATAGTGATGTGTTTTATGTGTCAAGTTGACAAGGGGTCAATTGTGCTGGATAGCTTTAGTGTCAATTTGACACACCTGGGTTGAGGGAGCCTCAATTGGGGAATTGGCTCCATTGGACTGGCCTGTGGCCACGTCTGTGGAGTATTACCTTGATTGTTGAGCAGTATGGGAGGGCCCAGCCCACTATGGATGGAACCACCCCTGGGCAAGTTGTTGTATATGGTATAAGAAAGCAGGCTGGGCATGGGCCAGGGGAGCAAGCCAGTAAGCAGCATTCCTCCATGGCCTGTGCCTCAGCTCCTGCCTCCAGGTTCCTGTCCTGAGTTCCTGCCTTGGGCTCCCTGAGTAATGAACTGTAACCCAGGAGATGTGAGTTGAATAAACCCTTTACTCCCCAAGTTGGTAGTGGTCAGTGTGTTTTGTCACAGCAATGGAAAAGAGAACTAGAACAATCCCTAACCAGCAACCTGTGGACCAGTCTTAAATAAAACAACTCACTATCAGCTCTGGTCTACCAGGAAATTCCACAGGCCAATGACAAATCTCCCATTCAGAAGAATTCAGAATCATGACAAAAGAACAAAGCATGGCTTACACCAAAAGTAATGATGGCAAAGAACATTCCAGAATAAAGCAGCTGAGCACCTGTTCAGGAATCAAGGTTGGGTGCCTTAGAAAGCAACCCAATTGTTGTATGATTACAGGGTTCTTCTAAATCTGTATCTGAGAAACTGGACTCCGATGTTTCATGTAAGATAAACCAGGGCCATCAGCCTATGCCAGTGAAATGCTTTCCTGGGAAAGCCCTGCTTTGGGGAGCAGCAGTTGATACTGATGTCCCACGGTGTTTCTCCGTGCCACTTGTGGCACTTCATACAGATGCTTTTCTGTGTCAGAGATTGTGTTCAAGCTCTAGAGCTGGGAAGGGGGGAAAACCTCAGGCAGCAGAGTGCTGGTTGTACAAGTATGAGGACCCAAGCTCGGTTCCTAAGCACCCAAGTGATGGGCACCCGAGGAGGCAGAAGCAAAGGGAACCCTGGATTTGACTGACAGGCTAGCCTAGCCAAATAGGCGAGCCTCGGGCTCAATGAAAGACCCAGTCCCAAGAAATAAGGTGGAGACAACATAAGGACTGGGTCAAAGAATGGACTGATATAGTTAAAATGTGCCCCAAACAATAAACCTTTTCAAAGAAAAACTTTTAAAAGACTGAGAAAAATATGCAGGACATGTATGGCAGAATGCATGAACTGGGGTGGGGGGAAGGGAAAGGAGAATATGTCTAAACTGAACTGAAAAATTATGTCTGAAATACATGAAACATCAATAAAAGTATTCTATTAAACAATAAAATAAGGTGGACAGTTAGCAAGGAAGATACCTGACATCAACCTTCAGCCCTCTACATGACGTGTACAAGTGTGTGCACTAACACACACATACCCATACACACACATAGACACATACACACATACACACACATACACACACACACACACACACACACACACACACACACACAAACCACAAAGGCAAGAAAGTTGTTCTGCAGAGAATATCCACCTACTCACTCCCTACCTTGACCACAGAAAATCCAGCGACTAATTCTAGGAAGAAAGAAAATGTGATTCTATTTGCATGGTTAGCAATTGTGCTGGATAGCTTTAGTGTCAACTTGACACACCTGGGTTGAGGGATCCTCAATTGGGGAATTGGCTCCATTGAACTGGCCTGTGGCCACGTCTGTGGAGTATTGTCTTCATGGTTGAGCTATGTGGGAGGGCCCAGCCCACTATGGGTGGTGCCACCCTGGGCAGGTTGTTGTGTTCTGTATAAGAGGTCAGGCTGGGCATGGGCTAGGGGAGCAAGCCAGTGAACAGCATTCCTCCATGGCCTGTGCTTCAGCTCCTGCCTCCAGGTTCCTGCCCTGAGTTCCTGCCTTGGTCTCCCTGAGTGATGAACTGTGACCCAAGAGATGTAAGCTGAATAAACCCTTTCCTCCCCAAGTTGGTGTTGGTCGGAGTGTTTTGTCACAGGAATGGAAGACAAATTAGGACAGCAGTATTAGGGAAATGCACTTAATGTATAAAATAAACAGCACCCATATCCCAAAGAAGGTAAAATTTATAAAAGAAAAGCATGGAATCATTTCCTAGATTCATACATATTAACTAAGTGTGGTGTGGGCGTGGCATGGACATAGGAAATAACTAACCCCCGATCCACAGCACCAGCACCGGCTCAGGAAGGTCAGGATTGCAAAGCAGCACACGCAAAGTGTGAGTTTTACTGATGCATCCTCACCCTGAGAAAATGCTAATTTGATGAGAATTTGTTTTATTTTTAGAAGGTCTAGTTCTAACAACACTATCCAGAAACAATTATTCAATAGTGAATGCCAAAAACCCACATAGCAAAGTGATAAGAAATATTTTAAGCTACCTTTCCCAGAAAGACAATCTGTTTCTTCGTTGATAGGAATTCATCCCAAGCAGCTGCTTATATCATAGCTTTTCAGAGAACCTCTCCATGCTCTAACTCAGCAAAAGCCACCAGACCAAGTGACCACATAATCCTTCAATCAAGGATATAATTCTTCTAGCTATTTATAAGCTTGTAAAGTCCTTACTAAGCCCTTGATCTTCAAAGACACACCAATTTCCAAACACACCCAAGGTAGCAGAGACTCTAATTGTTGGTATATACTGACTCATTATGGGATTTGTGGGAACTTAACATGAACCACTGTTTTAAGAGATGATAATGTAAATTCTTCAGTATCTTTATGACATAAAGATAAAAATGGTAAGCATTTCTCAAAAATAGAAATTCAAAGTAAAAGAATCATTTTTAAAAAGACTGATTTTCAAGCAGAATACCAAAAGGAACAGAGATCCATAAAAGATGATGCTGAGCAGCCCCGCTCCTGAGGAATGCCGTAATCCTAGCCAGTTTAGATTGAAAATTCTACATCCATAAAGTAGGGAAAAGTTCAATCTCTGCCTCCTACTTACATTTATTATGGGGGACAAATGGGATAATTTTCTATGCACATAAAAGTCTGCAATGTCACTATCAAGGGCATTTCCTGGGAAAGGAGAGAAGTGGGAAGGCACTTAGTGTCTGCCTCTCTTCCCTGTGTGACTCGTCTCTTCACCACTTAAAGCAGAAAATCCAAACATATTACTGTCAGGAGCAGAACCTGAAGGAAAAGGGCAGAACCTGTTGCCTTTCATTTTATTTCATTATAATTTTTATTGCTTCATTTATATCTGATTCAGCTGTTTTTAACACTTTTACATGTTTTGAGCAACATGGGTATGTACACCTATTTTAAACTATAATTTTATGAAATTTACATGTATTTCTAAGGAAATTTTTGAGTCTGAAGTAAATGGGCTACAACTGTATACTACCCTGCATAGTGAAGGTTCAGTACTAGAAAAAAAATACTTAAAATACATCATTAATAACATAGTGATTTCATGTTAAGCTACTAATACTACAAAGATTCACTTTCCAGTGTGAAGCTGAAAAACCTTCCACTGAGCCATTAAGTCAGAGGCCATCTGCACACTATATATTTATCACATCAATAAAACATCATTAAAATTGATTTCAACTATTTCTGTTTTCTTTTTATTGAGGCTACTATACATTTTTAAGTTATATGCTTATGTTGTATTTTATTGGGTAGTGCTGGTATAATAGATAAGGGACTATTAAATCTTAAGTTTTATCCAAATTAAAAATCTCATCACATCCCTCATATTCTAATTTGCTTCTCTACTGTGTGATAAAACAGTTACCAAGGGCTGGAGAGATGGCCTAGCGGTTAAGAGCGCCGACCGCTCTTGCAGAGGACCCGGGTTCGATCCCCAGCACCCACATGGCGGCCGAGAACCGTCTGAAACTCCAATTCCAGGAGAACTCCAGCTCCAAGGGAATCTGACACTCTCTTCTGACCTCCACGGCATTGCACGACACGGGTGCACAGACTTGCATGCAGACAGTACATTTATATACATACAGAAATAAATAAAAATTAATAAAAAAATTAAAAAAAAAAAACAGTTACCAAAACTAGCTTAAGGGAGGAAAGGGTTTCTTTCAGGTTACAGTACAGTCCTTCCTTAAGAAAGGCAGGGCAGGAGTTCAAGCAGGAACTTGGTGAGAGAAACTGAAGTACAGACCGTGGAAGAAAGCTGTTTACTGGGTATCTGTTATTGGAAAGACGCCTAGTTAAGTTTCTTTCATTTAATCTATACAAGGACTCTTCATCATTATAATAACATATGAACAACTGCTGAGTGCTGTCCTTGGTGCCCCACTCTTTTAAGCACCTTAACATAAGTTTATTTTTCCATCTTCAAAACTTCAAGATATCAATTCTATTACTATCCCATCCCATAAAGCAAAGATATAAAGTAACTTGCGAATGATTACATTCATGACTAGTGTTAAAGCCAAGATTAAAATCTAGGCAATCCGTGATATTTGAGATTGAAATAACCATGATCTTAATAAAGAAGGCTTTGATGACAACGCAAATAGCAACACCAAAGGAAATAAACAAAAATTACATGTTGCCTTTGGAAGCATATGGACACATAGGACATGAGTCAATTATTTTCTTTCTTGCTGATAGTGAGACACTCCAGATAAGCTTAGAAACAGAAAATATGATGATCAGAGATGTGAAAGATCAGTTTAAAGATTGACTACTGTATTTATAATGATTTCATTCATGTAAAGCACAAAATCCAGAGGGAAAAGTTATATTGCTTAATCATGTATATGTGTGCTGCAAAGATAAAAAAAAATAAGAAAATAATTGTCACAAATGACAGGATACTGATTTCCTCTTGGGAAGGGAGAATTACCATCCTGGAAGCGGTAGGGTACTTGCTGTAAATGATCCATTTATTTTCTGAGATGCTAAGCAGTTGAGTTTTTTCATTATAAATCTTTTTTATAAAAATTCTGGGGGTTTGTTTGTTTGCTTGTTTTTGTTATTTGTTTGTTTTGATGCAAGTTCTCCTGTAGACCAGGCTGGCCTTGAACTCCATATATAGTAAATATGACCTCCAACTTCTGATCTTCTTGCCTAGAGAGTGTTGGAACTACAGGTTTTTTGCACCATTCTCAATTTTATGTGGTGCCGGGTGTCAAACCCAGAGCTTTATGCATGCTAGAGAAGAATTCTACCAACTGACTTATAGCACCAACCAAAGCACCATAATCATGGGATTTTTTTCAGAGTCTCAAATGGCCCTGGCTAATCTCAAATTTGCTGTGTAGCCTAAGAAGACCTTGAACGCCTGATCCTGCCTCAACTTCCCTAGTGTTGGGATTACAGGCATGCATTGCCATGCTCATCCTACCTCTGCTGCTAGGTATTCCCCAGCTAAGCAATTGTTTAGCAAATCCAGGCATCCCCTTAACCCACACCTTGCACAAATGGAGCTAGCACTACTCCTTTCTAGCACTACTCCTTTCCCGCCTTTAGACTCCAATGCAAATACCAGCCCATCCTGAGCCTTGAGCCTGCTGGGCTTCAGAGTAGAACCTCCCCTTTCAGCTCTGTTGGATCCTCAGCTCCACATTTGGATTAGAACTAGAGCATCACCTTTTCTGAGTCCCTTGCCTACTACGGATCTTGCAGTTTCCAAGCTAAATTTTTTTCTGGTAATACCCATCCTAACAAATGTGACATCTCATCATTTTTGTTTGCCTTCTTCAGTGGATAATGACATTGGCCATGCTTTCACATACTTCTCGTCCATGTGTATGTCCTTAGAAAAATGTCTATTCAAGTCTTTGTCCAATTTTTAATTGGGTCATTTGGTTCTCCATTGTTGTTCAGTTGTAAGAGGTCTTTTGGATATTCTGGATATTCACATCTCATGAGATATATGGTTTGGTCGTCTTTTGGGGTTTTTTTGTTTTTTTTTTTTAATAATAGGTAATAAGTAATGAATACAAGCATCCTTCATGTAAAACCAATTTGCAAGTAGTATGCCCAAACTTACACAGCCCGAGGCCCCCATTGTCCAGTTGGAGGAGCTTATATGTACTATCATGTTGATCAAACAAGAGTCCAGTCTATATTTCTGTAGTTTCATAGGTCACCCCAATCAGAGCCCTTACATTCTACCACGGCCCCTTTTCAGCAGATTGTTCCCTAGGCTTTAGAAAAGGGACGCAAGTTTTATGTTAACGATAACTTCATCGTGTCTAGATCATTTCTTCCTACTAGGTTAGTAGCTCCATGATGCCCATGTCTGTTTACTCCCTGTCGTATACCCAGAACCCACCACAATGCAAATGATACTACCACCCTGCAGAGTCTAGGCAGCCAGTCTTTGTGGACTGAAAAACCAAGGATTAGATAAATGGTGAGTAGCTTGTAGAGAAGACATGAGCGTTGAGCAAATCTCTACCATCAACTCTGTTTATAAGACATCCTGGAAGAAGCAGGATCTTCACTGGCTAGACTTCTTTCTTATTAAGACTGAGTAAATATGTTCATCTGTCTTTCTCTAGACTAGAACTTTACTCTAAAAGATCAGAACTGTAAATTGGATGCTAAAAGCCTGAGAAAAGGATAACGGGCTGAGAAAATGCTGTTGCTAAATGACTCCATGAGAGGTGAGAACTAGCACCAAAAGAAGCAGAAGAATCCCCGTCTTTAATTACAAACTGGAAATCTGGTGTAGGAAAAGGTAGCCTCACCTTGTGGGTTTTTCTCCAAGGACCGATGGAGCACAGAACAGTGATGCCTAAAATATGATATTGCTAGGATGACATTAAACTACAGGCAAATACATAATACAGTTTTGAAAGCTTTAAAACATAATGGTTACAATAAAGAGTCTGGTGTGTTAAAAATGAGAGATATTAGCAATATAGACTATTCCCTTAATGAGAACATATCCTGTATTTGAAGATAATAACAAAGAAGGAAGGAATTCACACACATGCCTGTTTCTATGCATAAATATTGTGACTCCAATTACACAACTAGATTATAGACAGCTAGCAGTAGGGTATGAGGTGAAGATTAAATGAAGCATGGGAGAAAGAAATGGGGGAAGTTTGCAGCAATCCAGGAAAGTCCTGACAAGTCCATGGAAAAGCAATGCCTGTGAAGGAGAGCAGACACAGACAAGGCATGGAAAAGCAATGCCTGTGAAGGAGAGCAGACACAGACAAGGCATGGAAAAGCTATGCCTAAGAAGGAGAGCAGACACAGACAAGGCATGGAAAAGCACTGCCTAAGAAGGAGAGCAGACACAGACAAGGCATGGAAAAGCAATGCCTCAGAAGGAGAACAGACATAGACAAAGCATGGAAAAGCTATGCCTAAGAAGGAGAGCAGACACAGACAAAGCATGGAAAAGCACTGCCTAAGAAGGAGAGCAGACACAGACAAGGCATGGAAAAGCTATGCCTACGAAGGAGAGCAGACACAGACAAGGCATGGAAAAGCTATGCCTAAGAAGGAGAGCAAACACAGACAAGGCATGGAAAAGCAATGCCTATGAAGGAGACCAGACACTGACAAAGCATGGAAAAGCTATGCCTACGAAGGAGAGAAAACACAGAAAAGGCATGGAAAAGCTATGCCTAAGAAGGAGAGCAGACACAGACAAGGCATGGAAAAGCTATGCCTAAGAAGGAGAGCAAACACAGACAAGGCATGGAAAAGCTATGCCTACAAAGAAGACCAGACACAGACAAGGCATGGAAAAGCTCTGCCTACGAAGGAGAGCAAACACAGACAAAGCATGGAAAAAGGTAAAAATATAAACAACGCCGTGAAGGAAATGCAGTTTATTATCTTCTGTTCTTCCTTCTCCAGGTGACACTAAGAACACAGCATAAATTTTAGAATAAACCAGGAAGTCAAGTCAATATGCAAAGCTTTAAATGTGCTGTAATTTTCTTCGTGGGTTCTAGAAGTAGTGTCAGGAGCTGGAGAAATGGTGGAAAACGCACTTGCTGTACAAGCATGATGAGTTTGAATCCCTAGAACCCAGTGCATAGAGTGAGCATTTGTAATCCCAGTGCTCCAACATAGGCATGGGTGAAGGAGACAGAAGAATTCTCAGGAGCTCTCCAGCCAGCTAGGTGGGCCTATGCAGTGTGCAGCATCGAACAAGAGACCCTTCTGAAAGTGGAAGACAAGGACTATCGCCTATTGTTCCCCCAACTTCACGTGCCCCAGAGTATGTACACAACACTCACATATATGAATGAACAAAGTCACATGTGCACACAGGCACACCTACATTGCACACACACACACACACACACACACACACATGCAATAAAAGTCTGTCACTAGTATTTAGAACAATGTAGCATGTACAACTATGATTTGCAAGGATCCCCAACCCCATCAGGCTTAGACAAGGTAACAACAGCCAATTTGTGCCACAAAGAATCTTGGCATTTGTACATAACTGTGCTGGATATAATCAACTAAATATCTGTCCAGATACCTCTGCTTTATAGCAAACATATATAGGAAGACCGGGAACTGAGTATTAGCTAAAATTAAAAATATGTCATAGAATCAATTCATGTACAAATTTGTAGTAAATTCATATCAATGCATTAGCATAGAGCTTCCACATGTGAAATAAATTCCTACTTATAAGAAATGCATGTTAAATGTTGGGAATGTAGTTCAGTTGGTAGAGTGCTTGCCTAGCCCCACATAAGGCTGTGAGTTCCATCCCCAGCACAACAACAAAAAATATAAAGGTGTGGTAGTTCATGCCTGTAATCTCAGCACTCAGTAGATAGAGGCAGGAGGATCAAGATGCCAAGGACATCCTCCACTACGTAATGAGTGTAGGGCAGGCCAGCCCTGACTAATGAAGCCCTGTCTCAAAAAGAAAAAGGCTAAATGTTTTTATTTTTTATTAATTTTATTTATTTCTGTATGTGTATGAATGTACTGTCTGCATGCAGGTTTGTGCACCCGTGTCGTGCAATGCCGCGGAGGTCAGAAGAGGGTGTCGGATTCCCCTGGAACTGAAGTTCTCCTGGAATTGGTTCTTGGCCACCATGTGGGTGCTGGGGATCGAACCCGGGTCCTCTGCAAGAGCGGTCGGCGCTCTTAACTGCTAGGCCATTTCTCCAGCCCAGGCTAAATGTTTTCAAAGTGCAACTGTATGTGTGTGTTATCTACAACTTATATTCACTCTTCTCAGAATACTACCTTTTTATTTTTAATCTAAGAATTGGCAACAGAACTTTCTATTATTCTATTTGGCACTGCTTCGCTATAGAATTTTATAAGAGAATAAAAATCTTTTATTTGTCAAAGATGTTAAAACTTTAAGTAAGTCCTTACACTCTAGCCCTTTGTCTTTTCTTACTTAGGAATTATATAAAGGGTTCTTGGTATTTAATAATTGTTGAAATGAACTGATTTTAATTTTTTAAAGCCATATCACTGATTATAGTTGCTACAACCACTACCTGCTTGGTTTTGCCCCTAAAATTTTGTTACAGACTGTAAAAATAAGCTAGAACACCACATAGAGATTGTAATACTGATTTCTAGATAATCAAGAAAAATTTAGCTAAAGCTATAACTGCATGAGTTAAAGTAAATGTCTAACATTTTTCCATGGCTGATAAAAACTAGTCTCAGTAAAATACAGGGCAAAGGAAATAGGGAAATTTGCCTTAAAGAGGATAGTGAGATTGCCTCTGCCTACATCCTGAGAGAAAAGTGTCCTAAACATCAAGAATCGCCCACACTACCTACGCCTAAAATTCACCACTAATCTTAGAAGTGAAAGAAACTGGGACTGGAGACATTGCTCAGCAGTTAAGAGCACTGGCCGCTCCTGCAGAGAACCCTGGTTTAGTTCTCAGCACCCACATAGCTGCTAACAACTCCTCTGTAATTGCCGTTCCAGAGGGCCTAAAGCCCTCTTCTGGCTTCCACAAAGCTTGCATGCTATGGAGCACTTGTATGCATGCAAGAAAAACACTCATAAACAGAAAATAACAATAATAAATAAATAAATAATAAATCTTAGTGATTACAAACAGCCTCACTCTCTTTACAAAGAAACTGAGATAAGTCGGGCATGGTGGTACACACCTTTAATCCTAGCACTCTGGAGGCAAAGGCAGGTGGATCTTTGTGAGTTCAAGGCCAGCCTGGTCTACACAGCGAGTTCCAGGACAGCTGGAGCTACAGGGAGACCCTGTCTCAAAAAGACCAAAAAAAAAAAAAGAAACGGAGATGAAGAGAGCTTGAGCAACCTGCCCAAAGACATGCAGTCGATGTTCATGTGAGTCATGTCCACTCTGCCTCCCACCATATAAACTGGTATAGCAAACTTGCTCATAATTAGAATGTCCATCCTAGCATGTCACTGTGGCCTCATTTTTTTCCTTTGCCACCCTTACACTAAATCTTTCAGTGATTCTCTTACATCAAATATGGCACAAAGGCTGGATCCCAACAGTATATAATTGTTATCTGACTTTCAGAGTTTCAGAGCTCTAACTGAAACACTGCCCCAGGAAAACTCATACAGCTATTTTGTAAGTTAATGTTATCCGCATTTAAAGATTCAGTCTGGGATTTCTAGTTGTAAAATTCATTTCATCTTGAAAATTAAACATGGTCTAACTAATATATAGTTCAGAAAAACACAAAGAATTTCAAGCATTATATTTATCAAATAGGGACAAAGCCAGAACAGCAATGCATTTTCTTCTATAATTTATAGTGTCATCTAGAATTCCACAATTATTTCTATTTCTTCTTTTCTTTTTTGTATGCACATGTACCTAGTCTTGAGTCTCTAAACACACTGTCATCTACTTCAGTGGAGAGTGACAAGAACATAGGCCTAGAGGGCAAAGTAAATATGTGTGTTGCCCATTTCTGCCACAGACTCTCCAAGGTAAAAATACCTAGCCTGTAAGTGTTTTCATTATATAACTACATTTTTCTATTTACTAGGTAATAATGAAGAAGCCACGAGACTAACTAAATAAAAAATAGAACTATGAAAAATAAATTATCAAATAGTAAGGCTTTATATCAATTTTCCCCCTCGGTTCACTGTAAATTCCTCTTTCAGAGTTTTTTTATTTTTTTAGCCCTGTTCTGATGGTCGGGATTTTAAATTAACTCAAGACAATTTCCTCTTCCCGAAATTTCTAATACCTAAATGCCTGTCTTGCTGAAAGGAGTACAGTAAAATGTAAGAGCTGTTTAACCCAGTAGAAACAGAAAGACATTTGGGAACGCACTACAGTACTGTGCTCTGCTATGTACAAAAAGGAACAAGGAGAGAATTTTAGCTTTTTGCATAACCTTCATGTGTCTGTCTACTCCATCATCTTCCAATCCGTCAATCTTTAAGATCATCGTAATTGCCTTTAAATTGTATATCGAAAGCAACAGAAGCACAGGGGCTCATGAAGACCCACCCCACCTGAGAAGCTATGGGGAGTTAATGGCTACTGGGAGAAGAGCCACTGCTGTCAAGGATGCAGATCCTGAGAGAATATTCATGCTTCAGTAGATGGCCCTACCCCCATGCACATATAGTCACCTCCAACTACACTCAGTGGGTAATGATTTTTAAAAGAGAGAGCACAAGAACTTGGGAAGTAAAAGTGGGTGGTAGGTAAAGGAGTAATTAAACTAGAGTGAGTGGGGGATGGTTGTATCCAAACATAGTATATCCATATATGAATATTAAATAAAATGCATCTTTAAATGTTTTATCTTATTTTTCTGATGTTTATACAATATAATTTGATAGTATTTAGCTCTCCTCCCTTACATGCTTTCCCCTTACTGCACCCTGCCCAATTTAATATGATATATATATATATATATATATATATATATATATATATATAAGGCCTACTGAGTCTAATTTGTATTTATGTCTCTAAATGTCCTTCAGTGTGGGTCTATCCTCAGGAGCATGGTTGACTTACCAAGAGTCATATCCTTGAAACAGACCATCTCTCTCCATCTTAGCAGCCATTGATTGCCAAGATTTTGTATGGACCTGCACCAGGCTTCCTACCTTCCACCATACATACTAAGTCTCATTTGGTCAAGCATTTTACCCAGATGTCCTTTGGATGGTGGAAGGGGTATAAAAACCATTAATATGCCAGGTGTGGTGGCACATGCCTTTAGTCCCAGCACTCGGGAGGAAGAGGCAGGCAGATCTCTGTGAGTCCTAGTCAAGCCTGGTCTACATTGTTAGTTCCAGGACAGCTGGAGCTACAGGGAGACCCTGTCTCAAATAGACAAAAAAATGCCATTAATATGTTTTCTATAAAATACACAGAATTTAAAAGTTTAAAAATAAGTAAATTAAATATTAAAAAGTGATTGCATGTTTCATAATCAACCATTCTCACTGATTAAACACATGATTTAATATGTGACCATATTAAATACATATGTGGCCATATTGTGACTGTTTCACATTCAAAGTTAAACATTTTAGAACATTTCTCCTCTTTTACACTTGGGGGAAATCAATAAATAACATAAAACACATAAATGGATTGAAAGGCAAAAACCACACGATCATCTCAATTGACACAGAAAAAGCCTTTAACAAAATCCAGCTTCCCTTCATGTCTAAAGTTCTAGAAGGAATTGGACTGGAGGGAACATTCCTCAACATAATCAAAGCCATATACAACAAACCCACAACCAACATCATCCTAAATGGAGAGAAGTTAGAAGCATTCCCCTTAAAGGCAGGAACCTGGCAAGGCTGCCCCCTGTCACTACTCCTCTTCAATATATTGCTAGGGCAATAAGGCAAGAAGGGGAAATTAATAGAGTACTAATTGGAAAAGAGGAAGGCAAGCTGTTTTTCAGACAATATGATAGTTTACATAAGGGATGCTAAAAACTCCACCAGAAAACTCCTAGAAATGATTAAGAGTTTCAGTAAAGTGGCAGGATACAAAATTAACCTAGAAAAAGCAGTAGCCTTTCTTTACACCAACAAGCAACAGAAGAAGGCATACAAGGAGACCTTCCCACTCACAATAGCCTCAAAAACAATGAAATACCTAGGAACAAACCTAACCAAAGACACCAAAGATCTCCACAACAAAAATTTTAAACCCCTGAAGAAGGAGATTGAAGAAGATATCAGAAGATGGAAAGACCTCCCATGCTCATGGATTGGAAAAATTAATATAGTAAAAATGTCCATTCTACCCAAATTAATATACAGATTCAATGCAATCCCAATTAAAATCCCCAAGAGTTTCTTCACAGACTTAGAAAAAAATCCTTAAATTCATATGGAAAAACAAAAGACTATGAATAGCCAAAGCAAACCTGAGCGAAAAGAGCAATACGGGGGGGGGGGGGGAATCACTATACCAGACACCAAATTATATTACAGGGCTATACTCATAAAAAGGCTATACTCATAAAAACAGCCTGGTACTGGCACAAAAACAGACTTGTAGACTAGTGGAACAAAGTTGAAGATCCAAACTTGAGCTCATTCAATTTCAGCCACCTCATATTTGACAAAGGGGCCAAGAAGACACAATGGAGGAAAGACAGCATCTTCAGCAAATGGTGCTGGGGGGAAAACTAGATCACCACTTGTAGAAGAATAAAACTAAATCCCAACCTCTCACCCTGTACAAAAATCAACTCTCCAAATGGATCAAAGACCTCACTGTGAAACCTGAAACTCTGAAGGTGATAGAAGAAAACGTTGGCAGCAACCTACAAAACATAAGGGTAGGAAAAGATTTTCTAAATCAGACAGCAGCTGTGTAGAAAATAAGGTTGACAATTGACAAGTGGGACCTCATTAAACTCAAAAGCTTCCATACAGTGAAAGAAACAATCAGTGAAATAAAGAGAAAACCCACAGAGTGGGAGGAAACCTTCACCTGATACATCTGACACAGCATTAACTTCCAGAATATATAAACTACTCAAAAAACAAAGAAGTAAGAAAATAAATGACCTACTCTGGAGATGGAGTAAAGAGCTGAACAGAGACTTCACAAGTGAGGAAGTAAAAATGGCTTAGAAACATCTTAAAAACTGTTCAACATCGTTAATAATTAAGGAAATGCAAATTAAAACCACTTTAGGGCTGGAGAGATGGCCTAGTGGTTAAGAGCACCAACTGCTCTTGCAGAGGACCTGGGTTCGATCCCCAGCACCCACATGGCAGCTGAGAACCATCTTTAACTCCAGTTCCAGGAGAATCCGACACCCTCTTCTGACCTCCATGGCATTGCACAACACGGGTGCACAAACCTACATGCAGACCGTACATTCATACACATACAAAAATAAAATAAAGTTTATAAAAAATAAAAGTGTTTAAAAAAAACACTTTAAAATATCTCATTCCAATAAGGCTGGCTAGGATCAAGACAAATGCTGGAGAGGTTGTGGGGAAAGAGGAACACTCATCCACTGCTGGTGGGAATGTAAACTTGTACAACCATTATGGAAAGCAGTGTGGAGAACCCTTAAAAGACTCAAAATGAGCCTACCACCTGACCCAGTCATACCACTCCTGGGTATATACCGAAAAGACTCCTCCTACTGCAAAGACACATGCACATCTATGTTTATTACAGCTCTCTTCACAATAGCAAAGAGCTGCAACCAATTCAAATGCCCCTCAACAGACGAGTGGATGACAAAAATGTGGTACATCTACACAATGGAGTACTATTCAGTGGTAAAGAAGGATGATATCATGAACTTTGCAGGTAAATGGATGGAACTTGAAGCCATTATGCTAAGTGAAGTAACAGTCCCAGAAAAATAAATAATGAATGGTTTCCCTCATTTGTCAATGCTAACACCAAATCCCCTGTTGAAAGGCAAGCTGAACAACATTATTGTTATACTTCTGTTAATCTGAAAGCAACTATGTTGTTATAATGTAAATCTCTTAACAGGCTCTAGAATCAATCCACCACTTACTTTCAGATTCTGTAATTACTGTACATGAGTGGAAAGTATGTATTCATATTTTAGAGTAATATAAAATTAAAGGAGGAAAAGGTGAATTCTTAAACATAAAAAAGACTGAGAGAAAGATACAGGACAGTTATGGCAGAATGCATGATCTGGGGTGGGGTGAGGAGAAGGGAAAGGGGAATATGTCTGAATTGAACACAATGGAGTTCTTTGCAGCAGTAAAGAAAGATGACATCATGAACTTTGCAGGTAAATGGATGGAACTTGAAGATATTATGCTAAGTGAGGTAACACAGTCTCAGAAAAACAATGAATGATATCCCTCATTTGTGGATGCTAGCTAGCTAGCATCAAATAAGGTAAACTGAGTAACATTAATGTTATATTTCCCTTTATCTAAAAGCAACTGTGCTCTGAGAATGTGAATCCCTTACTGGGCTCTAGAATTAACCTACCACTTATTTTCAGACATTATAATTTTGGTACAGGGTGGAGGGGATGTTTCTATATTTTAGAGCAATAGAAAAATAAAAGGGAAAATGTGAATCCTGAAATATGATTTGGAAATAACATACAGTTTAATTTCAGATGACATGATTTTAGTACATGTGTGATATATATAAATGCATATGTCGAAACAATACAGATTGGAAGGAACAACAGCAACAGAAAAAGAAACTGGAACAAGGAACTGACTGAAGCAGTAGAGTTCTTCAACCCCCCCCAAAAATAATCTGCTTTGAAAAACTTTGAAAAGTCTCAGAAGGGGATACAGGACATGTATGGCAGACTGCATGAACTTGGGGGGGGGGGCATGGAGGGGGAAATGAGTCTGGATTGAACTGAGAAGTGATGTATTAAATGCACAAAACTTCAATAAAAGATTAAAATAAATAAATAAAAATAACTAGCTGCTCAAAACAAAGACAGAAAGAAAAAAAGAAAATAGAAAGATGTGTTCTGTTACTATAATCTATAGAACGAAGACCAATTTTTAAAGCTGTCACTCTGGATAGTGCACAGATATGACTTTTGTTAATAACTTTGCAGACATGGATGTGAATTTTGAGGTGTTTAAAGTGCCAGAAGTTCTGGGGCTGTGCAGCATATGAATCTAGACACAGTGTCCTCTTAATTAGGTGGGGTTGCCATACCATTGGTTGTATATGTAAAGGCTAATAATGTACAACTTCTAGTTTCAGTGACTTTACAGTATTTCTCAGAAAGACATAAGACAAAATCCAATTAAATACTAGCAAGGAAAAAGGTACAGATTTTGATGAGATTATTTGATGTATACATGCAAATAATTTCAGGACTCAGAAAGAAAGGAAATAACATTTCTTATGAGGACCATTAAGAGAGGGCTTGTGATGGGAGCTGATATTGAAAATGAGCCTTGAAGGGTAAGAAGTGTGTCAGGTGGATTTAGTGGAAGGAGGAAGGAGTTCTGTGCTAAAGGCATGGTACAGACAGAAGAGGAAAATAAGAGTTGTGTGCATTGGAATAACTGAATAGCTGAAAGATTAAGATGCCAGAACGAGTTGTTTAGCAGAACTGAGAGACTACTGACAGAGCCACGTCTAGCAAGGTCTTTACTTGATTTAGTAGGCAATAAAGATGTCACAAAAATTGTCCCTGAATAGCTATGAAGTATCTCTTCCATCTTTGCCTCACGTTCATCATTTTCTCCATGAAGCAGGAAGGCTCTTCTTGAGAAGCAATAAAGACTCAGCCAGTCCAGGATCCTAAGAATCCCTCACCTCCACCCAACAGCAGGAGGCAAAGGCTCTGCTACACTTTTCTAGAGGGAAAAAAGTTGACACTGTCCTAAAAGATAAATATTCCTTTGCATTGCCACCATCTACCTACTCTGTGTTCTTAACATGGTTACTTATGTTGAACTGTAGGTGTTTTATAGCAAGAGTTAAATTGCGAAAGATACTAAGCCACTGCAACATAGCAGAAGATTGGAAGTTGAAGAAAGTGACTAACTTTAAAAAGGGCACAAGTTGGGGCTGGAGAGATGGCCTAGCGGTTAAGAGCGCCGACCGCTCTTACAGAGAACCCGGGTTCGATCCCCAGCACCCACATGGCGGCCAAGAACCGTCTGAAACTCCAGTTCCAGGAGAACACCAGTTCCAGGGGAATCCGACACCCTCTTCTGACCTCCGCGGCATTGCACGACACGGGTGCACAAACTTGCATGCAGACAGTACATTCATACACATACAGAAATAAATAAAAATTTAAAAAAAGGGCACAGGTTGAATGAAGTTGCATTGTAGAATAAGAACAAACAAGATTCAGCTTTTCTGTAAAACTAATAACTATAACTATTCACTGAGAAATTCATATTTCTTGTTTCTTGTGTTGATACTATTTGTTACTTTGTGGGATTTTTACCCTATATGTAAAAATAAATGCTGTATAATAATTGCACAATCCCTGGATTTAGCAAGAAAGGACCCGAGGAAGACTGGTGATTTCTGCACAGTGGGAGGAGTCTGCCCCAGTCCCTTTCTTACCTAGGAGTTCCTGATTCCCAGAGTATGGAGATGTGGTTGGATCCAAAGAATGTCATGTGTCCCTTTGACAAGAAAGTCAGAACAAAGTTTGGCAAAATCAAGCTCCAAAAAGGACATTTTACTGAAAATAAATATCTACCCTACATGAGCAATTTTTCTAAAAATCTCTTTAAGTAAGACAAGGTTTCTTTAAATCCCACCATGGATTTATTTAGAAATAAGAGTTTAGATATAACCTTAAAGAAAATGCTCAAGTTAAAATATGGACCTAAAGCAACTGCATCTTCTCCAAACATACATTCAAAGCTTTAGAGAAAATATTTTTTTTATTTTGATGGGGGATGGAAGATTATTGAGTAGCATTTGAAATTTGTGATATATAAAATTAAACTGAAATTAATTGCTTAGAAAACAAGCGTCATCTCACCTCTAGAGTGGATCAGTCCACTCTCAATATTTTTTTTCATGTGTGTCTAAAGATCCTAGTTTTTTTTTTTAACATATGCTGTTGGGAATCATTGCTGAAAGACACACTGGTGAGCACACTCAAGCTGACAAGATATTATGACTTGAGTACATAGAGCGGACACAGCATGTAATAAGCTGCTTTATGGAATTTTATCCAAATGGTACTTAATTCTATTTGTGTACACTACTTATTACAGCATTAAATGCAATATCAATTTACTATAAAAGAGAGAGTCATATACATGAATAATACTAAGCAATTTTATTACTTAAAACTAAAACAGACAAAAATATCTCTGGCTATTATCTACCACACAGATATTTTGCTTTCAGTAACTTTTTCCCCCTGTAAAGTCCTGTCCTAGGGTTCATTAACCTACACAAAATCATTATAAAACAGAAAATATTTATTAACCTTAAGTCTTCATTTATTTAATAACTCTTAGAAAATTATCAGGTATTAAGGCAGTACAACCCTTCCTGAATACTCTCATATTACCATTACAAAAAGGAGTATATGAAAGTCATAACATAGTAGTCTTTAGTCTACATATAGTATAGTATTTAGAACTATAAAGAGAAATTCTGGTGGACTATATTCTGTGAATACATACTGAAATTGGTTAGTCTTAAATTCCACATACTAATAGATAAGTAAAACAAGACATCGATGATAAATGTATTGTCTATTATTTAATGCTTAATTTAAAGAAGGTGTTTACACAGTTGAGAGGACACAGTGTTTACTACATAGTTTAAATTAAATAACAAAGTACAGTATTATTCTGTCTGCCATCATAAAATTGAGGCTTGTAGAAAAATAAGTTTAATAAAAATATTATGTATCAGATTAATCTTAAATATTAAGTCTGTTTAAGAGCACTATGGTCAAGAGAAACAATTTTTCTAAAATAAATTATGAAATTGAAAATCTATGGATATCAGAAATTTATTTTCTGTACAATGGAAAGTAGTTCTCAAACTATACTCAAACAGGAGTTAAACTCACACAGTGCTTCATTGTGTCAAGTTTCCTAGCACCAGGAAGTTCTTATAATGTGCCAACTTTCAAGATAAAGCTCCAGTGATCATTGAAATTAAATAGCTTAACAAAACATATAGGTGTTTTAATTTTTAACTTATTTTTGTTAATATATTATAATATATATATATATGGCCTGTCTACCTGTATGTGTGCCCATGTCATACAATGCCCACAGAGGGCAGAAAAGCAATGTACAGTTATTAGTCACCATGTGAGTACTGAACCCAGATCCTCTGCAAGAACAGTCAGTGCTCTTAACTGCTGAGGCATCCCTCCAGCCCCTCTGTATGAAGGGGGAGAGAGATTACATTTTGTCTGCATTATAAATTCTCTGTGAGATAAGAGCATGAGAGTTAAATCGGAGACAGTAACGTGGATAATTAATCGATCTGAGCTGATGGTCCACTGGCTTGTGAATGTTATATAATTATATTTTAAATAATTTCGTTCTATATTTGATAAGCTTTTCCAGCTACCCTGTGCAAAGAACAAGGTCTCCACTGAGGTGCACTTTGTTTCAATGGATTCTTTTGTAAAGAATTCTCAAGCAGGACTGGAGAGATGGCTCAGTGGTTATGAGCACTGGCTGCTCTTGCAGAGGACACAGGTTCAGTTCCCAACACCTATGTGGAAGCTAACAACTATTTGTAACTCCAGTTTCAAGGGATCCAATGCCTTTTCCTGGCCTCCCTAGGCATTGGACAGTGCACTTTCATACATGCACACAAAACACTCATACCTAGAAAAATAAATACTGAAAAGAATTCTCAAGCAATGCATTTCTTTATTAGTTTCACACATGATAATTTCCATATATGAATATTTAAGACAAGTAAAAATTTCTGATCTTTTGTAGCTATATAAAGATTTCACTGATAAAGCACAATGAAACAACACCTCATTTACTATTATGTTTTCTCTTCTAATCTCAAAATCTAAAAGAAAGAGAGGGCACAGTTACATAGGTTTAATGAGTTTTTGTCTTGAAATTTTAGTTTTTCTAATAATTAAAAGAGCTTGGAAATACTACATTTCAGCATGTGTATATCTTCTGGAAAGCATAGTTGAGTTATTTAGGGTTTCGTTTTGTATTTTTCTAAGAATCTGAAGTTATCTTTCCATCTTTACACACGTAGACACACACACACACACAAAATAAAACAGATGGGTTTTTAGTGTTTTGATTTGATTTGGTTTTGGATTGGGGGTGTGGTATGGTGGTAGTGCTATTTTGTTTTGTTTGTTCTTTTTTTGCTCTTTTTTTTTTTTAGAAAAACAGGTGTGACAATCATTTTATCCTGAGATTGTATTAGCACATTTAATTGTGAAGTTCACAGGCAGCTATCTTAGCTCTTTTCCCAGCAGATGGTAAAAGTGATTTTAAAAGAGGAATAAGGAATTTTCAAGAACCATTTCAGAGCAATATGAGATCTGTTCTTCCTTCAATGGGTGTGTCAACCCTTAATGAACACTAAAGGAAGTCACAGAACAGATTCTCCTGCATATTTCCCTTCGATTATTTGACAGTTACCCAGATTTTGTGAAATTTCCCTCACATTATCCAACAAAGCATTATGAACGTGCAGTAACTTTCTTCAAATCATTGTAACCATCAGCTAATTAAAATTTCACAATACTCCTACAAAACATGTAGGTAAGAGAATCTGACTAGATTCATTTTACTAAGGTTTGCAGATATACCATTGCTAGAAATGGAAGTGAATTATAAGAGCTGAACTCACAAAATTCATCTTCTATGTCAGAATTGACTCCTCAAATAAAATGATTACCTTCAGGACAGGGGAGCTCTGCTGTCACAACTACAGGTATCTGCTTTTCCATTATTCATTTGCTTTTCCTTAGGTGCTAATAGAAGCCTAATTCTGTTTGTAGTGGAAACTTCATTCTGATACTTGTTAACACAGCAAGGATGAATTTCTTCGTGACTATAGCAGTATGGTAGAGAAATCATACTTAACTCAATACTGTAAAGACCATTGGGAATTTATAGCCAAAGAACAGGGTGAGGGGTCAATAAGTGGAAAAACTAATGAAGAGACTCCAAGGGTAAGGGTACATTTAGTAAACTGACCCAACAGGACTATTACTAAAAGCAGACAAAAGACTTATGTGTCAAAAATGGCAGATGAGGAAAATGATCAGATATCAACTGATCAGATATCAATTTGATCATACCATAACTGACTTGGGATTCTTAGCTGATCTTCTCTGAGCAGGCCAAAAGTAGGGGAGAACTAAATCAAAACCTCGTTGATTGAAAAGGCTCAGCAGTCAGTGACAGGCTTTGCCATTGTTACTCAGCTGCATGTCTAAAATTCCCTTGCAGCTGGGTTTGTTGCATGGTTCTGAAAACCAGCACATTCAAGGAATTCAGTCGGAATGATCCGGGAGAGTTTTCAGTTTGTGATTCAGACTCTGCCTCCTTCTCTTCCCTCCTGCATGAAATACATCTCTCTTGTGAGCACTGGGATTAAGGTCCCATGCTAAAGATGACATAAGAGAAACTAGGGGACTGGGATAGTGGTGAAAATAGAGAGGGGCTGGGGCAACCTAGGGTGCTACCTCCACACTCCTCTCACATGAATAAAAGCAGTCATCAGAGGTATTTCCTATCCTTTACGATGAAAATCATTTTTGCCTGATATACTGGAGATATGAGGGTCTCCCTTATTATAAGTGAGCATTAAATCAAAATTATTATATATTTGGTTAGAAAGATGTTTTGAAAGCTCCCGATGGGTTTTTTAGTAAGAGACGAAGACTATCACAGAATTCTACAGCTGGTTACACACAGAGAATAAGTGTCTGTGAGATGCCCAGCACTAAGTGACACATCTGCAATGAAATGTCTACACCAAAGGCTTATGGAACATAGTGGAACAAGGAGTAGAGAGAATACTAATGCATCTCACAACTCTCACCAGTGAAACTTCCACATGGAACAGAGTGTGATGAAGACAGAAGGGCCGCAACTGGCCAAAACACAGGGAATAAGAGACTGTAGAGTGTGTGTCACTAGATAGGTCATATTAAACCTCACTCACTCAAGGCTCACAGACAATTGTGGAAGATGGGTTGGAAAGACTTGTAAGATCCAAGGATGGTGCAGGACCATAAGGTAACAGAATCCTCCAGGCTTCTGGGAATCGGTTCATTTGAACTTACAGCAATGCACATGACTCAAGTAACTCAGTGTATTAGTCACTTTTCTGTCGCTGTGATAAAACACCATGACCAAAGGAACTTATAAACGGAAGAGTTTATTTGAGCTTACGATTGACGGTTCCAGGGAATTAGAGTCCATTGTGGTGGGAGGCATGGCGGCTGGAGCTGGAGCAGCATGCAGAGGGTCACATCTCGCAATGAGCACAGGAAGCAGAGAGAGCGACTGGAGACCACGAAGCTTATTAAACTCACTAAGCCTGCCCCCAGTGACATACTTCCTCTAGCATGGACACACCTTCTAAGACCTCCAAGAACAATGCCACCAACTGAAGACAAATGTCTGAATACTTAAACCCTATGGGGGACACTCATTCAAACCACCACATTCCACTCCCTGGCCCCCACAGGCCCCTGACCATATAAAATGCAAAATGCATTTAGTCCAACCTTAAAAGTCCCCATAGTCTTTACCAGTTTCAAGGCCATTCAACAGTCTACAGTCCAAAGTCTCTTCTGAGACTCAGGCCAATCTCCTAAACTGTTAAGCTCCTGTAAAATCAAAAGACAAATTACATACTCCCAATGTACAGTGGAACCAAATACACATTCCCATTCCAAAAGGGAGGAATAGAGGCATAGTGAGGAAATACTGGACCAAAACAAGACCAAAAATCTGAAGGGCAAACATCAAGTCCAGTAGCTCCACGTGCGACTTCTGGGACTTGACTTCCAAAGGGCTTAGATGGCTCAGCTCTTGCAGCTTTGCTTGCAACATACATCTCTTTCTTAGGCTGGTACCACTCCCTGTATGCAGCTCTGCTTGGTAAATATCTCACAGGTCTGGCATCTTGAATGTCTTCTTGGGGGTCTCCGCTGCCAACCAGACTTCACATTCACAGCTTCACAAAATGGCCTATCAGGGCCTTCTTTATTCAGGGACACCCCTGCTGTACTCTGCCTGACCTTGGCAGCTCTCTGAAACCATGTAGGAAGAACTGAAGACCCCCTTCACTCTTGCAAACTTCATGCCTCTAAAGCCAGCACCACGTGAATGAAACTGCCGAGTTTGGCTGCAAGTTTGGGATGGACCCTGGCCTATTTCAACCACATTTGCAACTTTTCTCTGCTGTGAACTTGGAGCAGAAAACCCTTTCAGTATTTTCCTTTCAAAAGTTTGAGGATTAGCTGGGTGTGGTCTTGCCCTGAAGGTACTATTTCTGTTGTTTACTTGTAAATCTCGAGGCCCTTCCTTAATCACTTTAATCTCACTTTTTCCATTGTTTACTTGTAAATAGCTAGGCCTCTCCTTAGTCACTTTAATTTCCTTATCAAAAGGAAACTCTACTTCACAAGCCTTGGTACCACCTTTAATCTTCCTAGTGGGGTTTTCAGATCCAAACTGTACATTCTGCATTTCTTTCTGTCCCATCTGCTCTTCTTCACTGTAGATCTGTACAATATTCACCATTAATAGCCACGCCCCCATTTCTACATTAGGCTGTCTTGAAATATCCTCCACCAAAGACATTAGTCCATTGCTTTTCAACTTAGCATCAGGCAAGCATTTGGGCTGTGGGCAAACTGCTGCCAGACTCTTTATCAAAATATCCCCGTTGCTGCCTAAGTCTTTATTTTCCTCTGGAACTACATTTTTTGCAGCAATGCTTTCTTCTAGGTTTCTACTAGAATGGCCCCTTAAGCTCTGCTTACAGTAGTCAACATCTTTTCTAGCCCAAAGTTCCAAAGCCTTCCACATTTCTCCAAACATCCACATGGTCAGGTTCTTCACAGCCAACAGCCCACTCTCTGGTACCAAATAACTGTATTAGTCACTTTTCTGTTGCTATGATAAAACACCATGAGCAAAGGAACTTAAGAAGAGTTTATTTGAGCTTACGATTGATGGTTCCGGGGAATTAGAGTCCATTGTGGCAGGAGGCATGGCGGCTGGAGCTGGAGCAGCGGAGACCCCCAAGAAGACATTCTGACTGGGGTAAGGCAGAATGCCAGTGTAGTATGATTTGCACATCTCTGATGACTACAGATACTGAACATTTTTCCATGTATTTATCAGCCATTTATATTTTTCCCTTTGAAAAGTATCTGTTCTGGTAAATTTTTCATTTGTTGGGTGGACAATTTTGAGATGTTTGAGGGTAAATTTTTTAGTTCTTTATGCCTTGTAGATATGAATCACTTATGGGAGGTCTATTTGGCAGAGATTTTTCTCCCATCCTATAGGGTATCTCACTATGCTGGCTGTGACACAGTACCTACTCGATTTCATGCAACCTATTAGTTAATGCTCATTATTATGTCCTGGGCTATTAGAGCCCTCTTCAGAAGGTTATGCTGTTGCTCAGCTCTCTGCTTTCCCCTTTTGACTCAGTCCAGTGAAACCGTGTGGCCCACATTTAGCTTGAGTATTCCCAACTCAATTGACCCAGTCTAGAAACTCCCACACAGACATGCCCAGTGGTTTGTGTCCTACTTGATTCTGGACCCTGTCAAGCCAATCATCAACACTAGCCATCATACATGATATCCTTTTACTTAATTTTTGTCTTATGATTTTTATGAGATATCATTTTTCATGTTATCATATATTCTATTGGTTAGTTTACTTCCAAACACTCAATCTTTTGTTGCTACAATGGTAGTATTTATAGACAATTCTTGCTGAAATAGAGGACCATTACTTTTGCTCATGCAATCTGTATACAACCAACATAGTGAACGCTCTTGTTAATTCTGTTACTTTTATTCAGTGTGATATACATCGTAGCTATGCTTTACTAAGTGAGCCTAGGGATGTGGCGCAATGGTATGGTCACCAAAATTGATGCTAAAATTAAATTTAGAACAGGAACATGAACCACTTTGCCCTGTGGGGAGGCAGAGAAAATGGAATGTCTCCTTGAGATATCTAATAAATATGTGAGCTGATTAAGCCAAGTTTACATATTACATATACATATATTACATATACATATTACATATACATATATAAGTAATAGAGCAAAAATTCTATTGAATCATTTTTAGTCAAAGACTAACATGCTGGTCTGTATACTAGAATTTGATTCTTAAGTTTCATATTTTTGGGATCGCATTCATTTTTCACATTTATGTAATGATATTTTCATCACCATTTTGCATCTGTGGGATGCAAATAAATAAATGTGAATAACTAAAACCCACATAGTGTTCTACACCATAACTCTAACTTCAGCGTCTTCCTCTGTCCCCAGAGATCTGTGCTTGTGTTCTTGGCACATTTCTGTGAAGTGACTTAGAGGCCTCAGAGAAGGGCATCTACCCCATGACCCTGTATGCTGCGTAATGGCTATATCCTTTTCCTTGTATGCCAATATCTTAACACATCACTAGGCCGATTTTATAGCTAAATATGTTTACTATAGCTTTATCATCTACTAAATTTATGTGGACTAATTTTATCTTCAACACCACCCTGTGAGAAATAATTTTTCTTTACTCTCATTTGTCAGATGAAGAATCAGATTCTGAATAGCTCAGAGAATGGCTACACAGGCATAGAATCTGGTCTTTTGATTCCTCATTGTATTCATTACTTTTCTGTCGCTGTTATAGAACACCATGACCAAGGGAACTTATAAAACAAAGAGTTAATTTCACTTATAGATATAGAATGATAAAAGCCCATCATTACTTTTCTGTCGCTGTGATAGAACACCATGACCAAGGGAACTTATAAAACAAAGAGTTAATTTCACTTATAGATATAGAATGATAAAAGCCCATCAAGGAAGGATGGAAGCATGTGTGGGCAGAGCAGAAAGCTAAGCACTCAAAGCAGGCACAGGAAGCAGAGACAGCTAAGACCTAGGACAGTGATGTGCTTCCTCCAGCATGGACACACTTCCTAACCCCACCACTTCTAAGGTTCTATACCCCCATCCTAAGCAGCACCAGGAACTGGGGACCAAGTGTCCAAATTCTTGGAGCATATGGGAGATACTTATTCAAACCACAACACATTTAATATATTCACTTTGGCAACCCACATCACCATACACCCTCCAAATGAAAATCATAATTTTGTTCAACTGTTAAAGAAATTTGGTTCTATTCTATGCTCAAGATTTCAATTTCAAACTTGCCTTCCTCCTGCTGTAAACTAAACATTAACATCTCATGAGCATTAATAATCTGATGAAAAGAGAGAAAATAGAGCTTTGGTTATTTAACTTGTATTTGCAATCACCTTAGGTCTATAATTTTTGTTTTGATATATACTACCTGTTCAAGTCTTAATGTTATATAAAAACTGTAGCAATTTTGCGGATAAAATTATATGGTTTCTAACATAATGTTAAATTCTTATTTTTATTATCTGAGAACTTGTAGTTTGAAATAATGCCTTGTTTTCTTATATGCATTGAATGGATTTTTATCATATCCATCCCCTACTTCACTTCCTCAGGTCCCCATCTCAACATTATGTACTTCTTTTATGACCCACAGGTCCAGTTGTTGCTGCCTGTCTGTGAATGAATGCACCATCATACACCGGGGTACGGGCAGCCAGAGGCCACATCCCTGAAGGAAAATTTGAAGCTCCCTCACCCAGCAGCTATCAATTTCCAATAGCTCTTCCGCTGGGGACAGAGCTCCTCCCCATACATGCTGTACTGTTGACTGGCCTGATCTTGTTCAGGTCTTGTACAGTTAACCACAGTGTCTGTTCACTTATGAGTGCACTAGCCTTGTCATGCCCAGAAGACACTGGTTCTTGGAAGTCCTCCCCAGACTCTGGATCTTCTACAGTCTTCCCACAGTATCTTCCTCAATGGTCCTGTGCCCTACAGATAATGGGTGTGATGTAAATTTCCCACTCAAGGTTGAGCACTCCATAGTCACTTAGGCTCTGCACTTGGACCTGTTGTGAGTCTCTCTCTATTAACTGCCACCCATAGCAAACAGAAGCTTCCATGATGAAGGCTGAGTGCTGCATTCACCTATGAGTGTAAAGATAAGCTGTTAGAGGGCAGTTTGATGCTATGTCCATTGAGTACAATAATAGTCGTAAGTTTCCCTGGGGCCTATGACCTTCCCAGCCACACATTTCTGGTCAGGTTTACAGTTCCAGTGTGTATTCCCTCCTATTAAGCAGGCTTTAAATTGACACAGAAATCTTGGTTACCCCCAAGACATTCGTGCCACCATTGCACCAATGGGCACATACTGCTAAGTGCCTTTATTTAAACTTAATGCCAATGGCATAGCTCCTTTACATTTTAATTTACAGATTAAGAAGCTCAAGGAGTATTTGCACGTCATCCACAGACACAAAAGAACTGAATGGTGGAGCAAAACTCAACACCATGTTCTGTACCACAGCCCATGAAGCCTGGACTTTCTTTTTCCTCTATGAAGTATGGAATAATTTCAAGTTCTCCATGCATTTGATGTCTTGGAAACTTCTATTATTTGTTTCAATCTTTCTTTGTTTTGGAGGCAGGGTTGCAAGTATTCCAGGCTGGCCAGGAACTTACCCTGTGGATGAAGATGGCCTTGATTATCATATCTTCAGGAAAATTATGAGAATATCATATTCTCTCCTTCTTTAGACTCTTTTTAATTTAAATGTTTTTCAAATCCTCTGAATTGAGGCTGGAAAGATAGCTCAGTGGTTAAGAGCACTGGCTGTTCTTGAAAAAGATCTGGGTTCAAATGTCAGCACTGACACAGCAGCTAACAACTGTCCATAACTCCAGTTCCATGGGATCTGACACCCTCTTCTGTCCTTTGTGATGCACTTACTCACATGTAAGCATAGCACTCATACACATATCATAAAATAAATCAATCAAGATATGACTGCAATCTTCAATGCTGGCACAGCAGTCGGGTGCCCACCAGATGATCCAAACATCCCACCACCAGCCTCTCTTCTCCCACTAGACACATCCTCATCATCCCCCCCCAAGTCTTGTTATTACCAAATAACCTCGTTGGCCACATTAGTAATACTGAGTCATCTTTTTCCTTTTCTACATTAAATTTATTTTATTTTATTTTTTGTCTTTTCGAGACAAAAAAGGCTACAGGGTCTCCCTGTAGCCCCAGCTGCCCTGGAACTCGCTCTGTAGACCAGGTTGGCCTTGAACTCACAAAGATCCGCCTGCCTCTGCCTCCCAAGTGCTAGGATTAAAGGCGTGCACCACCACGCCCGGCTCCATTAAATTTATTTTAATTTATATGTTAAAACAAATTTGCATGCATTAGTGAGGGAATGTGGGATATTTCAGTACATTGCACTATGCTTAAAGTACATTAAACACTTTCTTTGTCAAGGAGTTGTCATTTTCTTAGGATACAAATCTTTCATACCTTTCTTCTATGTTGTGAAGTGTACAGCACATTATTTTTATCTATGATCATCCTACTGCAATAAGAACATGCCAGAACTTCTTACTCCTCCATAACTGTAGCAGTACCAACTAATAAACCTCCAGTGTCCTCTGCCTCCCTAATCTCTGGATCTCTGATAACCACTATTCTATAAAACAATCAACATTTTTAGATCCCACCTATGAATAAAACCATGAGGAACTTGTGCTTCTAGTTATGCTTATTTCATCTAGCTTAATTATCTTCAGTTTCATCCAAATTGTTGTCAATAATAGAGTTTTGTTCTTTTTAATAGAAGAATAGTATTTCATTTATGTACATTTTCTTTATCCACTAGTCAGTTGTTTCTACCATTGGGCTATTATGAATGAATACTGTATTAGTTACTTATCTGTTGCTGTAATGAAATACCCTCACCAAGGCAACTTGAAGAAAGAAGAGTTTCTTGGGGATTATAGGTCCAGAGAGAGAGTCCATAATGGCAGGAAAGGCATGGCAGAAGCAGCCGGACCAGGAAGGGGATGGTTCACATCTTCACTCCCATGCAGGAAGGAGAGAGAGAACAACTGGTAGTGGGTCAATCCTATGAACTCTTAAAGCTAACCACCCAGTGGCACACCTTCTCTAGCAAGATCACATCTCCTAAATCTCTACAGAAGATGCCACCAATTAGGGCAAAGTGTTCAAATATGGGAGCCTATGAGGGACTTTTCTCATTCGAACCACCACAGGCACCTAATATCACAGGTTTAAAAAGTAACTCAAAACTCTGTTTCCAGTTCTTTTGGATAGAAATTGAGAAGTGGAATTGATGAGCATATGGTAACCCTACTTGGAACATTTGGAGGAACTGCTATACTCTTTTCACACTGGCTGTGTCTTTTTAAATTAATTTTGTGTGTCTGAATGTTTTGCCTGCATGTATGTAAGTACACCATGTACATGCAGCACCTATATAAAGCCCAAAAGAGGGCATTGGATCCCCTGGAAATGGAGTTACTTTTGATTGTTAGCTACCATGCAGGTGCTGGGAACTGAGCCCAGTCCTCAGCAAAAGCAGGAAGTGCTCCTAACCAATGAGCTGTCTCCCCAGCCCTCTATGTTCTACAGTCTGCAACATTATCCCATCACAAGGGTTTTGGTATATAGCCCATTATCTCCCACTCTTGGCTATAGTAAATCAATTTCTGCCTTTCTACTTTCTCACTAACTATTGCAAACAACACATTTATAGGACTAAATAGGAGATTTTAGGAGTGAATACAAACTTCTTAGTTAATGAAACAGTAACTTTTCTATATGTATGTTTTTTCTGTGTGTACATTCTACCTTGTTAAGTAAGTTTACATATACACAGTAGATGTGAGGAAGAAAAATTAGTCAAGGTGACCTTGTACCAAGTACACATTAGAAGTAATTTTTTAATTACTTTAAATTAAAAATGTGAAGGACTGAAGGACTGTATTACTTGGGCACTGATCTAATGGGTTAGGCTTCTGAAAGAAGGTGACATTTAAGAGTATTTTTTTCTATGTGTGTATTCTATTGTGTTAAGTATTCAGAGCAACATTTGTGCTTTTCTGCAACTAGGCAATAATTAATTCAATCAAGAAACACTAATTAATTACCTGCTAAATATAAATACTGCATTACGCCCAGTGGGCTCAGAGAAGAAGGTAAGGACGTGACTTATTCACAAGTGACAGAGACTGGAGCAACCCTCCTGGCTCCATGAAAATCCTGCACTGAATGAGGCTCAAAGTCCTCAAAGGCAAGAATTTAAAAGTAAAGGGTAAGTTGAAGAAAATTTCACACCCATTCATAACACACCTAGCGAAATTGTTTGATTCTAAGAAAATGCTGTATGCCTATCATTCACTCCATCAGTTTGAATGAAGCTTTTCAGCACACCACAAGCATTCCATCAAAAAAGTCCTGGTAGGCTGACACAGCTACTTCAATCTATAATAATGTGAGTTGCTAGAAATTGAAGTGAAGGTTGAACCAACTCTGTGAACCATTCAAAATAATGTTCATAGAAGCATCATCCCTTGGAATATCAAATATTTCAGTTCGGAACTTGAAAAATCAATCAACAATAGTGACAGGAGGAGCAAAAATACATCAGAAATAGCAAACTGCTAAGCTCCGGCAGTCAGGATTTATGAGGTGCCTGTTCTATGTGCTCTTACACGAATGGAGACAAAGACAAAGGTGATCTATTCACCATCCTCTTCCATTCTCCAATAAAGAAGATAATGGTCAGCCCAGATATGGCAGACACACAACAATGAGCCCTGGAAATAGGTCCATAGTCTCACACTTCTGTACTCTTGATCCTGTCATAGTGATACCATGGTAGTTGACATCGGCTTAATGAGGTCTTTTTGTTGGTACATTTAATACACACCACCATGCCATTCTTCCATTGAGAACATGCTCCTTCTTTGTCAGGTTCTCATTAAATTTTAAAACTATTATTTGTTAGTGAGACTATACAAAAGAAAACATGAAAAGTAATTTAGCACAGGCTAGAAGAATTCTGAACGGGTTTATAGTTATTAGATTATTTTTAAAAAATATGGGACCTTCCAGGCATAGTAGCAAACATCTTTAATCCCAGTACTCCAGAGACAAAGGGATGAGAATTGATGAAAGTTCTAATCCAGCCTGGTCTACATAGTGAGACTCTATCTTTAACATCCCCGACAAAAATGCGCGCGCGCGCACACACACACACACACACACACACACACACACACACACACCTTATTTTAAACCTTGAAAATGGAGCAATATATAAAAGATGAATATATATATAAGCATTTCTTCTGAAAAACCCATTAGGTTCTGAGTTTAAAAGTTGAATTATGGGGCTGGAGAGATGGCCTAGCCGTTAAGAGCACCAACTGCTCTTGCAGAGGAGCCGGGTTCGATCCCCAGCACCCACATGGCGGCTGGGAACCATCTGTAACTCCAATTCCAGGAGAACTCCACTTTCAGGTGAATCTGACACCCTCTTCTGACCTCCACAGCTTTGCTCGACATGGGTGCACAAACCTACATGCAGACAGTACATTCATACACATAAATAAAAAAAAACTTTTTAATGATTTGAAAGTTGAATTACAATGTACACCTGATTTCCTGTGAATGCATAGTCTATGAAAGAAAACATGTATAATGTGATGTGACAGTTTGTTTTAATACAAAAATAATGATATAATAACACAAAAGAAGCAGATGCACACTGAGCTTGAAATCAGAAAACTTCATATGTGTTTCAACTTGGACTTGCAAAATAACAGAAATTCACAAGAAATGAAGAAAACAGCACATTTTCTTAACGACAGAATTTTAAAAATAAGGCCACAGATGAATGAAAGAGTAGGTCGCAAAATATTCAGAGATTATCAAGAGATCCAATTTGGCTAAACAAGTAAAGAAATGTGGTCAAAGGAAGATACAGTGGAAAGACTTTGGTAGTCAGGCTGAGAAGCATAGGCTCAAAGCAGAAGATATTTTCACCACACCATTGTGAATCACCTGTGTTCCAAACTCCTTTGTGTTTTCATTCTTTTAAGAAATGATTGTAGGAGCAGGGGAGATGGCTCAACAGGTAAAAACACTTGCTATTCTTACAGAGGATCCAATTCCCAGAACCCACATAGCAGCTAATAATCATCCTTAACTCCAGTTCCAGGGGATCTGACACCTTCTCTTGCCTCTGCAGGCATCGCATGAATGTGGTGCACTTACTTACATCAGGCAACACATTCATACTCATAAAACAAAATAATAAATAAAATAATTTTGAAAAATTATTGTAAAGAATGCCCTTATTCTGACTCAGTAAATAAATAAGTAAAAAATAAATCAGTTATCCAGTTGAAAATGATGACTAAGCATCATAAAATCACTGTTAGTGAGATTACACAAATATAGCACAAAAAATAGAACTGGCAAAGAATAAAGTTTTTATGCTAAAGTAGACCAGAAGCTACAAATTTGCCGAAGAATCCAACTTTCTTGATAAAATTGTATTTGACTTTTTGTTCCTCAAGTCTTGTTTATTACAAATAAAGACCACAGAAGAAAATATGTCACAAGGTATTATTTATTAAGTAGGATGAGAGCAAAATCAACTGCAAACGATAAGCAAGATTTAAATAAGCAAAGAAGGGAAACACATTGGGGTATCCATTTGGCAAAAAAAGAATTTTTTCACTAGAAATTATATTATTATGAATTAAATGGCAGATGAAGCCAGGAATCTGAAGGACTTGACAACATCATAAGCACAAAGTTCTTCTGTAAGAAAATGTCATAACCAAAGAACTCTTTATTTTATAATTGACTAGTTAACTAGTATGTACTGAAGGCCAGGAGAGAAAAGTCACCGGAAGTAAGCAAGAAGAAACAATTCATCATATAAGCATCATCATAAGCACCCTGGCTACCAAGGTCACCTTGGGAATGGAGAAGAAAAATCCAAAACAGAGATAAAAAGTGATCCTCAGAGATTCTCATGTATAGAAAAAAAAATTAACATGATAAGGAATATTTTCCTGGCATGTCTTCGCTGCACCCTAGGATTTTCAAAACTCAGAGAGGGATTCACTGTCCAATAACTAGCACTAGGTTAATGAGACAGAAGTCACTATGTGTACTCATTGGGTCATGGCTGAAATAAAAACCAATAATGGAAAAGAAGCTGGAACAAAAGCAAAATGCCCAGGAGCAGAGTCAAGGGCACAATGCAATGAGGGTAGATACAGAGCTCTCACCTGAGAACGCCGTGAAAAGCAAAGTCAAGGAAGGATTTCTCCAAAACTGAACTGTTCTCTGGCATCTTGAATGATGGACAGGAGTCAGATATGCAGAAAGTGGTGAATCTCTCAATATTCTAGTCTACTTGGTCTTATTATTTATTACTGTCACAGAGACAGCACTTAACACTGGGACAGAGTTTAGATCTGATACTGAGCAAGAAGCCAAGGACTCCAGCATTCCCTGCAAGAGAGGAAAGTGCAGGAGGAAAGAATTTGGGGATTATTCTTTTTCTGTGAAGAAGCATTTTAACTTCATATACTCCCTTAGAACTATTTGTTCTGCTACTAGAATCTTTTTCAGAAAATCTTTGCCAGTGCTTGTGTCCTAAACTGTGTCTAACACTCTTAATGTTCCAGGATTTGCCTTAAACTCTTTGGTCCATTTTGAGTTCATTTTTAAGCAGGGTAAGAGCTATGGATCTACTTTTATTTTTCTACATGTCAATGACCACTTTTAAAAACACTGTTTGTTGCGGCTGGAGAGATGGCCTAGCGGTTAAGAGCACCAACGCTCTTGCAGAGGAACCGGGTTCGATCCCCAGCACCCACATGGTGGCTAAGAACCGTCTGTAACTCCAATTCCAGGAGAACTCCAGGTCCAGGGGAATCCGAGGCCCTCTTCTGACCTCCGCGGCATTGCACGACACGGGTGCACAGACCTGCATGCAGACAATACATTCATACACATACGAAAATAAATAATAAAAAAAAATCACTGTTTGTTAAAGAGGCTTTCCCTCAGTGAATATTCTTGACAGTTCTGTCAAAGCTTGATGGTGTGGCTGGGTGGGTTATTTTAGCGTTCTCTGTGTGTTTCACTGGTCTTTGCGCTGGTATCACACTGCTTTGCTGTGACGCCTCTATAGTATACATTAAAATCAGATGTGATACCTCCAGCACTGCTCTTCCTGCTTAGGATTATTTTGGCTACTTGCTTTATATGAATTTCAGAATTATTTATACTTTGTGAATCATATCATTAGATTCTGATGAGTAGTGCATTGAATCTGTACAACACTTTTTTTTTTTTTTTTTGGTCTTTTTGAGACAAGGTCTCCCTGTAGTACCAGCTGTACAACACTTTTTAATAATGCAGACATTCCACAGTATTAATTCTGTTAATCCATGAACATAGGAGATCTTTCCATATATTTTTTCTTCAGTTTCTTTCTTCAGTTTTAAAGTTTTCTCTGTATGGTTCATTTGCCTCCTTGGTTAGGTTTATTTCTCAGTGTTTTCTAGTTGTTGTTTTTTTTTATTATTATACATTAACACAGTGGTGCCAAAACTTGTCTTCACATTGGGATTACATGAAATCTTTCAGAAATTTCAAATCCTAAGCCATCATCCAAAGCAATTGAATTATAGTCCCCTAGGATAAGAAACAAACCTCATTATTTTTAAGTTCCCAGATGAGATGAATCCAATAAACAGACAAGTTGAAAACCACTGTGTTAACACAAAACTCCTAGAGGAAACCTCTTTAGCCCCTGAAAGCAATAGCTTTCAGGTCCTACTTCAAATAGAATCACCAAAGGAGTTCTACAAACTCCGAGGCCCCAATCACACACCAAACCAATTAAATTATAGACTTTGAGGAGGCTGGGAGACAGTCACTATTTTTCTTTAAGATTCCAAATGTAGTGCCAAGTTTGAAAACTAATGCTTTAAACTAGAAGAGGATTTGTAACACTAATTAAAATCATTAGATGCCTGAGAAAAGAATTCCATTGATACATTAAAAATTCTTATTAAAAGTTTCCAAAAGTGAAGAAAAAAAAAGAACAAGAATCTGTATTGTATTATACTGTGTAAGGAGAGTGATGCTCTTATAAGTAGACTAGCTATTATGTTGATTATAAGGGTGAAACTTGGGACAGAACCAGAAAAAGACTAAAACAAAGGAGGAACAGAAGTATAATCTATTATCATTTAAAGATGTATAATTGAATTTTTCAAATGGCCATATAACTAATAAAATATGCTCCTACCTACCCTACCCTACTCATAGTCACTACATAAATTTAAGAAAATTTTAAAAGAATTTTAGCAGTAGAATAAAGTTGCTAACTATTCAAATATGTAGATAAAGTATAATTTCAGAGCAAGAAAGGATTGCCTCTTTCTACTCTCTTCCATTCCTACCAGTAGCTTCTGGTTGAAAATGAGCTCATTGGAGGTCTCCAAGACCACCTGAAGCGCAGGTACCCCCTCCACCCCCTGCCAACTAGGATTACAAAGGCATCTGAAGGAGGCAAGTAAAGCAAGCCTTCAAAACAGTGAAGAGGCATTTGGGACTCACATTGGAATATAGGTAAGGAGAAGCCCATATGCAGGAACACGAAGAAGAGACAATATGGGAAATGGGAAAGGTACTGGATAATCCCACACCAAGCTCTACCAACCCTGTGGAGGATTCCTACAGGGGATCCCCCTGGGGATGGCCCAGGACACAGATATCAGAAGCACAATTGTGAACATACTTAAAGAAGTGCAAGATTATAAAGAGCAAATCAAAGAATTAAGAAAAGAGAATGAAGAACTCAAGAAGGAAGTGGAAACACTGTAAAGATCCCATGTTGAAAAAGATAAGGAAACCAACCAGCGAAGCAAAGAGCTACCAGGAAGGGATTGAGAAGCTCCAAAAGGAAGTGGAAATACTAAAGAAATCAGAAGAGGAAATGAAAAAAGAAATCAAACATTCATCCAATCAAGAGTAATGGAATGGAAAAAGCCTCAGAAGCAGAATGGAGGAAACAGAACAAAGAATATCAGACCTGGAAGATAACACAGAACAACTAAAAACCTCAAGGAAAGATTATGAAAAATTTAAAAATACACAAAAGTGGAACAACCAGGAACTATGAGAAGATCAAACCTTCACATCATAGGAATAGAGGAAGGAGAAGAATCCCAAGAGAATGGTATTGATCAGATCTTCAACAGAATAATAGATGAAAATTTCCCCAAACTAAAAAAAGACAAACCAATACAAATACAAGAAGCACACAGAACTACAAACAGGCAAGATCAGAAAAGAAACTCTCCACACCACATCATAGTTAAAATGTTAGACACCCAAAACAAAGACAAAATCCTTAAATCCACAAGAGAAAAACAACAAGTGACCTATAAGGGGAAATCTATCAGAATTACAACTGACTTCTCAGTGCAAACTATGAAAGCAAGAAGAACGTGGAGCAAAGCATTCCCAGTGTTAAAGGACAATAGATGCCAACCCAGGTTACTATACCCAGCAAAAATGTCGATTATAGTTGAAGGATAGAGAAAAACCTTCCATGACATAAACAAGATGAAAGAATGCATGTCTCGAAAACCAACCCTCCAGAGAATACTTGAAGCAATTCAAAGGACAGAAGAAAAGAGCAACCATCCCCAGGCACCTAGAAAGAGAAATCAATAAAAGCATAACTGCAGAAATAGAAATCTAAACCAAAACTGCAAATGGATAATAAAGCAAAAGGAAGCAACACAAACCTATCAGTCATAACCTTAAATATTAATGGACTAAATTCCTCAATCAAAAGACAGAGACTGGGAGATTGGATTAAGAAACAGAACCCATCGATATGCTGTCTACAAGAAACACATCTTACCTTCAAGGACAGGCATCACCTTAAAGTGAAAGGATTCCAAGCAAATGGTACCAAAAAGAAAGCAGGTGTTGCTATTTTAATATCAGACAAAATAGACTTCAAAGTAAAAGAAATCAGAAGAGACAAAGAAGGCCATTACATTTTTATCAAAGGAACAATTCACCAAGAAGATTTCACAATTATGAATATATATGCCCCAAACTCCGGTGCACCAAACTTTATAAAGACAATCCTCCAGGACCACAAGTCACACACTAACCCCAGTACACTCATAGTAGGGGACTTCAATACCCCACTGAGCCCTTTGGACAGGTCAACAGGACAAAGAATAAACAGAGAGACATCTGAACTGAACGATATGATACACCAAATGGACCTCATAAACCTCTACCAAATATTCCACCCTAATACCAGAGAATACACTTTCTACTCAGCACCCCATGGAACATTCTCCAAAATCGACCACATACTGGGACACAGAAGAAACCTCCACAAATACAAAAAGACTGAAATAATTTCATGCATTCTATCAGACCACAGTGCAATAAAGCTCAACATCAACACCAGGATAAGGCCTACTGCCTACAAGAACACAAGGAGACTAAACAACACATTCCTGAATAATGAATGGGTCAAGGAAGAGATAAAGAAAGAAATAAAAGCATTCCTGGAACTGAACGACAATGACAATACAACACAACAAAACTTATGGGATACCTTAAAAGCAGTACTAAGAGGGAATTTTATAGCCCTGGGTGCCTACATTAGAAAAACAGAAAGAGTACAAGTGAATGATCTAACGCTGCAGCTAAAAGCACTTGAGAGGCAACAACAGATGAACCCTACATGCAACAGACAGGAAGAAATAACAAAAATCAGAGCAGAAATCAATGAAATAGAAACAAAGAAAACTACAAAAAAAATCAATGAATACAAAAGTTGGTTCTTTGAAAGAATAAACAAAATAGACCTCTAGCCCAGTTAACCAAAAGAAAGAAGGAACAATTCCAAATCAATACAACCCATGAAGAAAAGGCAAATATCACAACAGACAAGGAAAAGATCCAGAAAATCATACAGGAATACTTCAAAAAACCTATACTCTACTAAGTTTGAAAACCTAGAAGAAATGGATGAATATCTGAAATCCTGGGACTTACCAAAGCTCAACCAAGAAGAGACTAACAGCTTAAACAGACCCATAATATATGAAGAAATTGAAGATGTGATAAGAAACCTCCCAACTAAAAAAAGCTTGGGCCCAGACGGTTTCATGGCAGAATTCTATAAAACATTTCAAAAAGACCTATGACCATTATTACTGAAATTGTTTAGAAGGATGCAAACAGAGGGAAATATCCCAAATTCCTTCTATGAAGCCAGCATCACTCTAATACCAAAACAAGGCAAAGACAAAAACAAGAAAGAAAACTATACATCAATCTCATTAATGAACACAGATACCAAAATTCTAAACAGGATACTGGCAAATCGCATACAGACCCACATCAAGAAGATCATCCATCATGACCAATTTGGATTCACACCAGAGATGCAGGGATGGTTCAACATATGAAAATCAATAAACATCATCAAGCACATAAATGGAATGAAAGACAAAAACCACACCATCATCTCAATTGATGCTGAAAAAGCCTTTGACAAAATCCAGCATCCCTTCCTGCTTAAAGTTCTAGACGGAATTAGATTGGAGGGATCAATCCTCAATGTAATCAAAGCCATATACAGGAAACCCACAGCCAATATCATCCTAAATGGGGAAATGACAGAAACATTCCCTTTAAAGGTAGGAACTCGGCAAGGCTGCCCCCTGTCACCACTCCTTTTCAATATGGTGCTTGAAACACTTGCTAGAGCAATAAGGCAAGAAAAGGAAATCAAAGGAGTACTAATTGGAAAAGAGGAAGTCAAGCTATCCCTATTTGCTGATAATATTATTGTTTACTTAAGAGATGCTAAAAACTCCACCAGAAAACTCCTAGAAATGATTAACAGCTTCAGCAAAATGGCAGGTTACAAAATTAACCTAAAAAAAATCAGTGGCCTTTCTTTACATCAAGAACAAGCAACTGGAGAAAGACTTCAAAGAGACCTTCACACTCACAATAGCCTCAAAAACAATAAAATACCTAGGAACAAACCTAACCAAAGACACCAAAGATCTCTACTACAAAAATGTTAAACCCTTAAAGAAAGAAATTGAAGAAGACATCAGAAATTGGAAAAACCTCCCATGCTCATGGATTGGGAAAATTAACATTGTAAAAATGTCCATTCTACCCAAACTCTTGTATAGATTTAATGCAATCCCAATTAAAATCCCCAAGAGTTTCTTCACAGGCTTGGAAAAAAAGTCCTTAAATTCATCTGGAAAAACAAAAGACCCCGAATAGCCAAAACAACCCTGAGTGAAAAGAGCAACACAGAGGGGATCTCTATACCAGACTTCAAACTATACTACAGGGCTATAATCACAAAAACAGCCTGGTACTGGCATAAAAACAGACCTGTTGACCAATGGAACAAAACAGAAGATCCAAACTTGAGCACATACAATTTCAGCCATCTCATATTGACAAGGGGGCCAAGAAGACACAATGGAAAAAAGACAGCATTTTCAGCAAGTGGTATTGGCAAAACTGGATCACCACTTGTAGAAGAATGAAATTAAACCCCTACCTCTTGCCCTGTACAAAAGTCAACTCCAGATGGATTAAAGACCTCAACGTGAAACCCCAAACTCTGAAGGTGATAGAAGAAAAAGTTGGCAGCAGACTACAAGACATAGGCGTAGGAAAAGACTTCCTAAATCAGACAGCAGCTGCACAAGAATTAAGGTCGACAATTGACAAATGGGACCTCATCAAACTCAAAAGCTTCTGTACATCAAAAGAAACAATCAAGGAAGTGAAGAGAAATCCCACAGAGTGGGAGGAAACCTTCACTGCAGATACATCTGACAAAGCATTGATTTCCAGAATATATAAACTACTCAAAAAACAAAGAAAAAAGAAAACAAACGACCCGCTCAATAGATGGAGCAAAGAACTGAACAGAGACTTCACAAGCGAGGAATTAGAGATGTCTGAGAAACACCTCAAGAACTGCTCAACATCACTAATCATTAAGGAAATGCAAATGAAAACCACTTTAAGATATCATCTTACTCCAATAAGACTGGCTAGGATCAAGAAAACAAATGATACCAAGTGCTGGAGAGGTTGTGGGGAAAGGGGAACACTCATCCACTGCTGGTGGGAATGTAAACTCGTACAGCCACTATGGAAAGCAGTGTGGAGAACCCTTGGAAGACTTGGAATGAACTTGCCACCCGACCCAGCCATACCACTCCTGGGCATGTACCCTCAAGACTTACGCCACCACAGAGATACATGCACGGCCATGTTTATTTCAGCTCTCTTCACAATAGCAAAGAGCTGGAACCAACCTAAATGCCCCTCAACTGACGAATGGATAGAGAAAATGTGGTACATCTACACAATGGAGTTCTATGCAGCAGTAAAGAAAGACGACATCACGAGCTTTGCAGGAAAATGGCTGGAGCTAGAGGACATCATGCTGAGTGAAGTAACACAGTCCCAGAAAAACAAACGACGAATGGTATCCCTCATCTGTGGATGCTAGTGCCAATTACCCAGTTGTAAGTATTTCTTGTGTAGGGCCCCCTGAGCTTCTGTACAAAGCAGTTGGACATAATGCATTTTGGAAACAACAACAACAACAGAAAATACTGCATCAAAGAACTGACTGAAACAGTGAACTTCTGCTCAAAACAGTCAACTTCCAGATGGAGAATATCGAGAAAGACTGAGAAAGAGATGAAAAGCATGTTTGGCAGAATACATGAGCTCTGGTGGGGTGGGGGGATAGGGTGGGGGATACGGGTCTAGATTTGATAATCTTGTACAAAATCTATATTAAAATAAAAAAATAATAAATAAATAATGAAATAAATAGGAAAAAAGAAAATAAGCTCAGTATAAGCAAATATATTATGTTTTAAATGCAGCAGAAGGAAATAGCAAATTAAGATGACTTCATATTATAACTTTTTTAATGTTTGTTTAATCTTCCACTTTTATGTAAATATATTTCAATGGAAGTTTTAACTACCATTTAAAACCGGTTTTCTAAAGTATAATTAGATATGCTGTCAGATGGGAAGACAAATTAAAAGTGCAATTCACACTGTCTCGAGTAGAGTGGTACTCGGGAACAACTGATCTTTTCACCACTCTGCTCACAGCAGAATGCAATCCAGGCTCCACAGCATTCAGTATTATAGATGGAGGGGGGCTCACTGGCATTTCAATTGCTAATTAATGCAGTTTCCTTTCATGGAAGAACCTACACACTACATAATTGGGAAGCAGGGGCTTAATTTTTGTAAAGTGCCTAGTCAAAAGCCTCAGTTCCTCTAATTTAACAACTAGATGTGCACTGCCAATTGAAATATATGTATAAGACTAAAGTAGCAGCAAACATTCACATAGCCAATACTTCGGGGGAAGATTTGGTGGTTTGTATAGATGTCCATCCTGAGTCAAACTCGGATGAGTCAACTAATTTTTTTGTATGTGTGTCTGCATGTAGGTTTGTGCACACCTGTCATGCAATGCCGTGGAGGTCAGAAGAGGGCATAGGATTCCCCTGGAACTGGAGTCAAAGACAGTTCTCAGCTGCCGTGTGGGTGCTGGGGAACGAACCCAGGTCCTCTGCAAGAGTGGTTGGCACTCTTAACCGCTAGGCCATCTCTCCAGCCCCAAGTCAACTAATTTTTAACTTTTTTATATGCAATCGAGGTGTACCACATGTCGTTTTGTTGTATAAAATTATTGGTGGAGTCTAGAAAATTAATATCTCTATAAACTCACATTGCTTTTTGTGTTAAGAGAATAGAAAAGTGATTCTGCAGACCTCCAGTGACAACAGAGAATTATTAATAATGGTACTCCCACTGCACACTAGGTCTCTAGTCTTATTCATTCTCCATAGACAGGATCTTACACATGACTTTCATTTCCCTATGTGTGTCACTCCATTCCCCACCTTCGTACTCTAAATAAAACTCATTTAGTATACTTGGATTCCACACATGAGTAAGGTCCTGTGGTATTACTCTTTCTGGGTCTGACTTCCTTTGCCTCGCTGTTCTCCAGGATCAATCGTGTCATCAGAAACAGTGAGGTCTCCTTTTCGAAGGCTGAATAATGTCTCAATTTAATTATGCACAGACAAAATTTATATCACATGTTTCTAGACCTAATCATCCATTTATGATCACTTGGGATTTCTCTCATATTTGGAGTACTGTGAATAATGACTCAACAAGCATGATGCACAGATGTCTATACCATCCTCACAGCTTCTGGTATAGTCAGGTACAATTCCAGATATGCATGGCTCCTCCTGAAATGACTGCTGAAAGGTACTAACTTTGTAAGACTATAACCTCTAGACACCTAATGTACAGAATAGTGACCAGAATTAATAAGCATGTAATTTATGCCTGAAATTTGTTAAAGGGGTAAATCCCAAATGCTCTCAACACTCAAAAAAGCATGTGAGTTGTTAATTAACTTGATCCTGAATCATTTCGAAATGTGTACAAATAACAAACCATCATATTGTTATTTTAAATATTTGCAGTTTTTTATTTGACCCTTGTATCTCAGTAAAGATGGATGGAAACTATCATCTTATCAAATGGTGCCACTAGGTAATTATCTAATCTAAATCTTGAGTTACATTCCCATACTACAATCTGAGTTATTTTAAGACGCCTCCATCGTGACACGTGCAGCCTAATGTCTTGTCCTTTTTATTAAATATACCTATTCACTGTTGTAGTCTGGTTCGTTGGTGACATGTGCTTCTCAGTTCACACGGGATTCTGAAAACAAAAAAAAATTTTAACATTTCCAATGTAGACTCTCCCAGAAAGCTGAAAGAAATGCATACAAACCAGCTAAATTAATTTTTATCTGGAATCTGGTGAGTAATGTCTGTTATAAACCAACAAGTATGGGAAAAAATGAGATAATTTAAATATCCTTCCCTCTAAGAAAGAACATTTTGGAACTTGTGGTGTGAATCTACATTTGTGAACACAGCACACTGTCCCGCCTAAGACTCATTAAATGATCAATGTGTGATCAACGTTTCTAGTCTCCTTTCAATAGTATCATTGAATAAATAAAATTTTTATTTCTAAACTTTTAAATGGTTCCCAATTGTAGGTATCAAACAGGCATTTTAACATTAATTATCTCATTTCCTGAAAGATGACCTATACTTTTCACATCCACATGAGAAACAGTATAAAGAACTCCACCGAAATAAAAAATAAAATAAAACACTTTTTACTATTTGACTTCCCTACTTGGCCTTGCATGCAGGTGAGCCCAGAACAATATGCATGGTGTCCATTGGTAATCCAGATGATATGTGTGCTGTCCCCAGCAAGTTCTCATGACTGAAGATCATTGGCTGTGAAATTCACTTGATTGCGCTATACCTGACCTATCTAAAAAAACTGAAATTTTAGCCAGGTGTGGTGGTGCACGCCTTTAATCCTAGCACTTGGGAGGCAGAGGCAGGTGGATCTTTGTGAGTTCAAAGCAAGCCTGGTCTACAGAGTAAGTTCCAGGACATCTGGGACTACAGGGAGACCCTGTCTCAAAAAAACAAAAAAAAAAAAAATTGTGTGCCTATGTATTACAGTTGGTAAACAGATGGTTAAGATCACCATTCCTGGAATGCTTAGCTTGTTCTTGACTGCATTCTCTTATCTTCACAGCCTTTGCAGTCTACAAGAGCAAAAGGCCATTCTTTCCATTTGTCTTTCACCAGGAGAGAAATCAATGCAAAAGAGCCACTTCTGGGAATATGGGTCTTTCAGTCTGATTCTCAAATAGTATAGTGCACCCTCTTCTCCCAGTCAAGGTCAGACATTGATGAGGTTTGGGAGAGATGGAAGAAAAGAGAGAAGGAAGAAAATCAATCTACTGATTAGGGGATTGCTCCTTTTAGATGAAGAATCCCTTTTTAAAAATCATGCCTATACAAAAACAACATGGTGAAGAAGAATCACTGTCCAGTTTTTATCCACCAGTCAACTTTCAATGAACTATGGGATGTTCGCTTAGCTTCTCTATGCCATGTTTTTTCATGTGAAAATAAATATGCTAGGCCGGGCATGGTGGAGCATGCTTTTAATCCTAGCACTAGGGAGGCTGAGGCGGGCGGATCTTTGTAAGTTCAAGTCCAGCCTGGTCTACAGAATGAGTTCCAGGACAGCTGGGGCTACAGGGAGACCCCGTGTCAAAAAAAAAACAAAAGTAAATAAATAAATATATAAGCTAATATTACCGCTCTCAATAAATTTGTGTATTAAAAGGGATAATATATTTTAAACATCCAACCTAATTGCCCAGCAAGATTAACTTATTTTGAAAGCACAATATAAAGAACAGCTTCAAAGAGCCTAACATCCTCTACAAATATAAAATAAATTTGGTAAATATGACATCCTAGGCAGCATTTATCTTAAATACCATATGCAATTGCAAAGTGAAACCAAATGGCATTTCCCATTTTCCTTCAGATGACTGAAAGTTATCCCCTTTTGCTAGCTAGTAAATTACCAGTAAAATGAATGCTGTACAAACTCCCCCCAACAGTTTCAGTACTTTGTTTAATTACCCTACCACTGAAGAGCACTTACTACATAATTAGGTAAATAGTAATTATCCTGTGAGGAAGCACTAAGTGGAAATGGTATTCGGTAAACTGAATCACGGCTTTACCGGATAAACATGAGAAGACTGTCAGCAAACGCTGTGGGAGGAACCCACCAAAGAACATCTTCGCTAGTCATGGGTTGTAGTTTCCATCATGTAAGCAGAAAGGAAGGAGCAGCATTGTGATGAGGCGGGGGTTCATCTACGCATCATCTGGAACGCAGACCTGGCTGCATACGCCACCCTTCCCTCTCCCAAAACCAAATCCAAGCAAGCATCTAGAGCCAAAGTGCAGGCCGAAGGTGAGAGCAGAGAGCTAAGGTCTGTTCTGACAATCCACTGACGTACTGCCCACACAATGCCCTGAAAATGAAGAAAACGGGGCTACGATTAGAAAAGAAAGGGGAATTACTGAAGAGGGGGTCTGAGAGGGGTCATGGCTCCCTGAAAGGGCGGTAAAATGCGGTGATATAAATAGGGAACTGGGAATAGAGTAGGAGGAAGAGGGGTGAAATGGAGTGGGGAATGGGAAACTGGGGCACAGGAGGGAGGATGGGAGGCCAACACTAACAGCCTTTAGAAAAAGCATATGGAAACCTGCTGCTATAGAAGTGTCTTAAAATATACACATACGCAGTATAAAAAGAAATTAAAAGAGCCAGGCATGATAGAAAACAACTTTATTCCCTGCACTAAGGAAGCAGAATCGGGTAGACCACGATAGATCAAGGCTAGTCTGGTCTACATAGTGAGTTGTAGGCCAGATGGAAGACTCAAAAAACAAAGAGAGAGAGAGAGAGAGAGAGAGAGAGAGAGAGAGAGAGAGAGTAAAAGGAGTTAATTTATTACAGGGAACCATTGTTCCTACTAGACACTGTAGGCTGGCAAAGTAAAAGCCAATGACAGGAATGGACTCCCTCTTTTGAAGCTGTTGTCCACAGCTCCATAGACCCTCAACTAATGCTAGTCATTGCCTCTGATGTTGCTTACCACCAGAACATCACAGTGAGACCCTATTGCTGAAGACACTACACCCATAAGCAGTAAAACAAGGAGAAATCAAGCTGATGCCGACTTCAAAGCCTTATCTCTGTTGACTAGTGTTCTGGAAGGCAATACACATGCTACCAGAAGGGGGCGTTCCCATGGCTGTGTTGGGATGTTGCATTGAGCTTGCATGTTGTCTGTCACCACTGCTGTGGAAAACTCTATTTCCTTCTGGTCATCCACCACAATATAGATGATACATAGATGATAGATGATAGATAGATGATAGATAGATAGATAGATAGATAGATAGATAGATAGATAGATAGATAGATAGATAGATAGATAGATAGATAGATAGATAGATAGATGATAGATAATGGATAGATAGATGATAGATGATAGAGAACTTTGCACTGGTCAGGGGAAAATGCCAAGATCTTTTGTGTGCCAGTCTGTAGAGGCCGTTTCAGTGAGGTTTTCCTGGATTGCTTATTCTTTGTGTCCCTTCACTTACAGGTGTCTGCTATGGAGCTTATGAGCCTAGCTTTTCCATTTAAAGGCTGTGTTAAAGAAGATAGTTAGGGAGCTGGGGAGATGGCTCTGTGGTTAAGAGCACTGTCTGCTCTTGCAGAAGACCCGGGTTCAATCCCCAGCACCCACATGGTGGCTGAGAACCGCCTTTGGCTCCAGTTCCCGGGGAATCGGACACCCTCTTCTGACCTCTGTGGCATTGCACTACACGGGTGCACAAAGCTGCATGCAGACAGTACATTCTTACGCATAAAAAATAATTAAATTAAATTTAAAAAATTAAAAAAAAACTCTGGCCCAATGCTTTTCATATATTTAGAATAATTTAAGTTCTCTATCCTCCCCCTTAAGTCCAAATTCCACTCAAATTTAGTTTGAAGTAAGAAAAAAAAAAAAAAAGGAAAAGCTTATTTCCGAAAGCACATGTCAGCAGCTGGAATGAAATTTAGTTTGAATAGGAAATGAAACATGCTACTGATCTAACAGGTTCTCTCTTTAAAAAAGAATAGATTGGCGTGCGTCTTTAATCCCAGCACTTGGGAGGTAGAGGTAGGCGGATCTCTGTGAATTCAAGGCCAGCCTGGTCTACAGAGTGAGCCCTAGGACAGCTGGGACTAAAAGGGAGACTCTTCCTCAAAAATACTAAAAAAAAAAAAAAAAAGCTAGAATTTCCTAAGGAAGATGGTAGTTTCCTTCATTAATCAGCTCTATCTCCCATAAATCTGCTCATACAAGTGGGATCCAGAACAATACCCTTGGAACCAAAAACAAGCAGAAGCTCCCATTTCTGGTCACCACTGACTCCCAGCAGAACTTTGCCATGGGTAAAGATAATAAAGGGTGGAACTCTAGGTCCTGAGTCCCCACCATTACTCAGCAGTCGGGAAACTGATCTGTAGCCTGCACTTCATGAACATGAACGTCAGAGCTCCATCCTGTTCTAGGCCATAAACAAGGGTAAAGGCACTACTAACCAGATTCAGCTAATGGCCTCAGGCCCTGGTACGAACACCCATATGAGTTCAGGTTTACTAGCCTTTTTGATTATAGTTATTATTACTACAGCAAGTTGTCCATACCAGGGATGGCAGAGCCTCTCGCAATTTACTCTGCCCTGAACTCTCCAGCCCTTGTACACACAGAGCTCATTCTCTCTCATCTCCTTTATGACCTGACTTATGTGTTACTTTAGCAAAAAGAAGTGTCTTTCTTCCCTATGTAGGTCCAGGCCTCACATGGGCACATTAACACATTAACACACACACACACACACACACACACTGTACCATCAATCTGAGAGCATCTAGAATGGTGTCTGGCACAATGAACATACTTATTTATGGAAGAATCTGCATTACTATGGAAGTTGAAGATAGAATAAAGAACAACAGAATCCAATCTCTGACCTCATGGAGACTGCAGTCCTATAAAGAGACAAATGAGCTGTAGAATTTGCAGTAGAACTCAGACTTTTGACACATGTAGCTCTTCCCAACCTGGCATTCACAGCAGTCTACAAAAGATGTGGTTTGATTATTTAGTGACAGCTCTGGAAAGACATTGGAAAACATGAGAAAGGGGGGCTTATAAAGGCTGAGTTAGTTGTCCTTTTCCATCATGGATCTTGAAAGACTGTGGATATTTTTTTGGTCTTTTCGAGACAGGGTCTCGCTGTAGCCCAGCTGTCCTAGAACTCACTCTGTAGACAAGGCTGGCCTTGAACTCACAAAGATCCACCTGCCTCTGCCTCCCAAGTGCTAGGATTAAAGGCATGCACAACCACACCCAGACTGTGGATATTTTTAAAGACCCAGACCATTCAGAACAGAGGCCACAAATGAAGAAATAGTGGTGAGGACACTATATGGACTTGTATTAGTTCAGAGGGCATTTTCAATTATATTTTACATGCAGGGCAGTACTTACACTTTCAATAAATTACCATAGTGGTAATTTAACCAAGCTGTATATATTTACATGAGTACATAGCACACGAATAGTTGAGCAGTGGGTATAGCTACTGACAATGCAAATGCTTCCAGACTATCTCCCTTGCCCTTCGGAAGCTGTGATGCCTCCTCTCCAACAGAATGAGAGCAGACTCTGACCAGCCTTATTAGAACTGTGATAGCATTCTTGTAGCAAGCACTTTAGGAAACAAAGCTGCTGTCCATATGTCCCAGATTAGGAACAAACATCCTATTTTATTTTTTTTAATTTAATTTTTATTGATGGTTTGTGCATTTCGTACATCATTTTCCAATTCAGATCAGGCATATTTCCCTTTCCCTTACCCCCCACCCCCACCCCATCCCAGATCATGTATTCTGCCTGATCTTGCATCTTTCAGGTTTGTTTGTTTTTTTCACTTTTTAGCTATAAGTGATAATCCATGAGTATAAGCATCCTTCGTGCAAAACCAATCTACAGACTGTTGTGCCCAAACCCCCACAGTCCCACCATTCAGTGGGGGGTGACAGGTTGTTTGTTCAATCAAATTGATCAAATGAGTGTCCAGACTACATCGCTGTAGTTTCACCGTTCACCCCAATTGCAGCCTTTACATTCTACCACGCCCCCTCTTCCGCAGATTGTTTCCTAGGCTTAGAAAAGGGGCACGGTGGATGAGAAGTAAAACTGTCCTCTCTCTCTGGAGCTGTTGACTTGGATTCTGGTCAATTCTGGCTGTTTCCTTTCATGGGCTGACAGTTTGTTCAGGAGTAACCTTTCGATCCTACTAATGAAGCACAAGCAATTAGATATATAGGTATTTAAGCAGCACTAATAGTTATGGTAGGTTACTTTGGCATAGACACATATGTTTGGATGATATGTTAATCCATGAATTACATTTTTACCCCCTGATAAATATGACAGGGTCTTACTGTGGCTTATAACATCTCCTACATCCTCTACAGGTTAGGAGATGTTACAAACATCCTATTTTATATTGTTCAGCAGACTCTCCTTGACTAAGCTTTAAAGAAGTGAAAAGAGCTGAAGTTTTAAACACTGTCTTAGAATCTAATTGAGAGAGGGAGCAACTGAAAGTTGCTTTGAATGTAAAGTTGAGCTGATCATGCAATTTATTCTCTAGAAGCCCTGTGTCAGTCCAGTTGACAGACAATTCTACCCGACACCAAAGAAACCAATCAGACAGAACCATCCCTGCTCTGAGAGCTAGAGACTTGAAACTGGGAGGAATATTGGGATTGTTTTTAGTTGCGCAGTACAGCCTAAATATGTATGAAGATGGGAGGGAAAGCAATGCTTTGCAAATAAATTCAGTACAAGTTTGTTTTTTTCCTGGCTGTTCTTTAACCCCTAGGACTCATAACGATGAAGTGTTAAGCCATGGAGTCGTCTAGTCTTAAGCAAGACCACAATGTTAATTTATCATACATAGTATGATAATAGGAATACATTATATTTTGGGGGAATGCTACCTGATTCTGAGGTTGTTTTCTAAGCATCAGTTGAAAAGATCTCTCGTAAACTAGATGTCAAATTCTTGACTTTCTACTATGCGTGAGTCACAATCTCCCCTGCCTAGGAGCACAGTGTTAGGTGTGCTGGATCAAAAGCATAAAAATCAAGGAAAAGTCACAAGCTCCTTCCTCTCCAGTTTCTTGCTTTCCCTAACTTTCTAATAACACATTTCTCTTTCTCTTTGGTGCTATTTGGGGTAAGAGTAAAGGATCCAACCATACTTATTTCCACTGACCTAGCAAATGACATTTTTTTTCCTTTGAAAAGTTCATAAGTTGTATTATTATGTGCAGAGTTATTTAGATTACTATATTTAGATACAAAATACAGGTCTGCATACATCGTGGTTACACTTTGTCTTTGAATGAGGTCTGCATTGTGACCACAAGGTTGGACCGCTCTTTGTTCCCCAGCCTCCTTACCTAAGTAAGCCCACTCTCAGCACCCCTGAATTTACCTTTCCTCATCATATCAAATTGTTTCCCCTGGTCCTTTAGGGGTCCCACAACACAAAATCTTTAGTATCAAGTTTGATGTATTTACTACTAAAAGAGTGTTAAGCAAAATATATTAGATTCATGAAGAGAGATAGCCCATGTTTTTGGTCATTTGCAGAGGGGGGTGTGCACGCATGCCTGTTTGCACACACGTGTGCGTGTGCATGTACGTGTGTGTGTGTGTGTGTGTGTAAAGGAAAAAGGAAACTACAAGAGGAGAATGAAAGTTCTTTAGGGAACAATCTGGGGATGTGGGAGCAAGAAAGGTGGGAAGGTTGGTAGAGAGAGGGACAAATACGATCAGTAAAACAACACATTAGACATAGATATATGAAAATGGCATAACTAAACCGATCAAATTGGATACTAACTTTAAAATTCATTTAAAATTAGAAAGAAAGCAGGGCATGGTGGTGCATGTCTTTATTCCTAGTGTTCAATAATCAAAAGCACGCAGGCCTCTGTAAGTTTGAGGCCAGGCTGGTCTACATAACAAGTTCTAGGACAGTGGAGAATGGGGGGAGGAGAACCTGTCTTAAAAAAAAAAACATGGACTCATTCCAATTACAGGACCTCAAAGGGTTGCAGGACATGATGTGGGATGGGGGGGGGAAGGGAAAGGGGAATATGTCTAAATTGAACTGAAAAATAATGTCTGAAATACACAAAACGTCAATAAAAGTATTATTAAAAAAAGAAAAGAAAGATTACAGCACCTGGACAAAAGATCTAAGTGCTATTTTTTTTTTAGTTTTAAATCGACCCTTAATGACAACTGAACCAAAAATCACTTCTCTTTTAATATAAAATTCACTCTGTCTTCTTCAGGGTCATTTTCATCAAAGATAAAATGTGCTGTATCTATATAAAAACATATGGGTATAGGTGAATATATACATGTTTGGAAACCAGAATAATTCTAATTTTGAATGACAATATAATAACATAATATATAAATAGGTCTTTATATAATTAGCAAGGTCCTATCAAGCATCTAGGTGCAAACTCATACTTTTCACCCATGACTTGTAAATTAGCGTCTTGGTCGGGACAATGAACTCTGCTTGGCCACATCTTGCTGACTTGTTTACAAGAAAAACCTGCTCGTTATTTCTTTTTAATTTATATAGTTGAAACTTTTCCTTTAAATACAAGGAAATCCTTGAAATCAAGATTTTTCTATAATTTAAGAATCCAATATCACAAGTTGGAAGAGGAGACACCTTTCTTTTTCTTTTTCAAAATTCAGAGAAAACAGGCTTGCACCAGGCCCAAAATTCTTGTTAGTGCTGCAGGCCTCACACTCATAAATCATAATGTGTTTCCTCTCAGCATCCTCTTAACATGAGGCTGAATTTAAAATGCAACAAGGGATGAGAAAAGCATTGCTAGCTTCTCTACAATGGGTGCTGGATCTGTACATCTCTGCTTGCTTTCCAAGCCAGTAATCCACCAAGGTCCAGAACCATAATAAATGACTTTGGTCAGCTCATCACTGAGCAAATGTACCAATGAACTTCTCTTGGGCCTAGATGCCACAACTGTACAGCTTGAACATCACACATAGTATGTATTCTGCCCTGGTCAAAATACAGATCAGCTCTGTTAGAAACTTCCTAGAGGTTAAGAGCGCCAACCGATCTTACAGAGGACCCGGGTTCGATCCCCAGCACCCACATGGTGGCCGAGAACCGTCTGAAACGCCAATTCCAGGAGAACTCCAGTTCCAGGGGAATCCTACACCCTCTTCTGACCTCCGCGGCATTGCACGACACGGGTGCACAAACTTGCATGCAGACAGTACTTTGATACACATACAGAAATAAATAAATGCCGGGCGTGGTGACGCACGCCTTTAATCCTAGCACTTGGGAGGCAGAGGCACTCGGATCTCTGTGAGTCCGAGGCCAGCCTGGTCTACAGAGTGAGTTCCAGGACAGCCAGAGCTACAGGGAGACCCTGTCTCAAAAAGACCAAAAAAAAAAAAAAAAAAAAAAACTTCCATAGACTATCACACCTTACAAGGTACTCTACTTCCAAGAGCCCAAGAAAGTCTCCATCGGCTGATCTGTTGGATTTTGTACTTCCGAGAATATGATGATATCCAAACCAAAAATAGGCTAATCTGAAGGCTCTTAAATTATTCAGGCTTTCCTTCACCTTAAATAGATTGGCAGAACTGGTAAATGAAATAATAATGCAACATCTTCCAAAGAGTCTCTTTGGTATAAGCAAGTGAATGAACAGGCTGGGGAATGTTGCCCATGACAGCATACTCTAAAAGCTCAGGAGGAAAATCTGCTGTTCTTGTAAATTGCCAAGTTAAATTGAGACTCTTGACAAATGTTTGTTGAAGCAAGTTAAAATCAATGAATTTCCCTAAGGCTTAAATCACATAAAATAAGTCAAAGATTATAAATCATCACCACAATGAATTAGTGTTCAATTAGTGTTTTTCTATGGAGGATGAATGGGTGCCTCTGACAGACACAGTGGGAAGGGGTGGGAGGAGGGTGGCCCTGGCTCAACTCTCTCTAGAGGGCTGTCAGGACAGGTCTCAAGAACCCAATCCTGAGCTGCATGCAGAACTTAGCAGCTTACTTCTCCATGTAGCGCTCTCTCTCTCTCTCTCTCTCTCTCTCTCTCTCTCTCTCTCTCTCTCCCTCTCTGTTGGTTTATTTTTCATTTATAGCATATGCCCTGCTCATTCCCCAACAAAACTTAAAGTATTTCAAATTGAAGATAGCTAAACAGATTAAATGCATTCTAACACCCTCTAACATTTATAATCAAGAAAAAAACTTTATAATATTAACACATAAAATAACTAAGTTTAGCCAGGCATGGTGGAACATGCCTTTAATCCCAGCACCTGGGAGGCAGAGGCAGACAGATCTCTGTGAGTTCAAGGCCAGCCTGGTCTACATAGCGAGCTCCAGGCCAGCTGGGACTAAAGACAAAAAATAAATGAATAAATAAATAAGTGTAAAAGATCAATCTAAAGTCATTTAGGAAGTTACACCGATGAAAGAGGTAGGGTTTCATATGGAAATGTAAAATTTGCTGGTAATAACACACTGCAAGAGTTCTTCAAATGACACTTATGGGCGGAGAGCTGAAGTACTGTATAGGTCTTCATTTAGCCTTTTACTCAGAAACTGCTTCTTGAAAACAGCTACAGTGTACAGTGCAATTTTGATTAAGAAATATTCTTTAAAAATGTATTTCTTTACTTAAATTCTGATCAAAACTGAGGATATAAAATTATCACTCCAAAAATCCATTCTAAATGGAAAGCAAGCTTTAAACAAAAATGTGTTCTAATCGCCTGGTAACCAGATCAGCAGTGGCTCTCAGAGGTCACTCAGTCCTTACTGAACGGTTAGTGTGCCTCTTATCCAAGAAGTGCCCCCAAGCTGCTGTTGCAGTCAGGACTGGGCAGGAGGCTGCCTGGGCAGCCCAAGGCTCTGCTGAGTGTCGCAAAATGTAGAATTCTAAGTTCTTGGTGTCAGACAGCAGAGTAGACATTTTATTTTGACACTTAGGAATACAAGTTTCATCCTTGTTTCAGTAAAAACAGCCCTGCTTCAGTACATAGGCAGGCAGCAGCAATGGCACTGAAAAGATCCAACTTTTCTCCAACATTATTTTCCAACAATATTTTCACCTGGCCGATTGCCTCTTATGTATCACAGAATATAGGTGGCTTTAGCCAGGAAGAAAAACTTAAGGCATGTACAAATTTGTTAGTTGTATGTTGATTTGATCATATTGCTTTAAGATGGTCCCCCACCAAGATGAGTACAAGCGGGTCCTCAGGGCTTGTTCCCCAAGGGCTGTGCAGCAACACAGAACTCTAAAATAGAGTCACCCCTCACCAGTGTGGAAGGATGCCCAGTGGTCCATACAAAAGGCCAAGGGTAAGCCAGGCTTGGTGGCACACACTTTTAATCCTAGCACTTGGGAGGCAGAGGCAGGCAGATCTTTGTGAGTTCAAGGCCAGCCTGGTCTACAGAGTGAGTTCCAGGACAGCTGGGGCTACAAGGAGACCATGTCTTGAAAAGACCAAAAAAAAAAAAAAAAAAAGGCAGGGTGAAAATCTTCTAGTGCAAAAAGTGACTGTTATCCTGCCTCTCTGACAAGAGCTCATGCGTGAGACACACTGAAAAGCTAGATCTTGCCATCAGCTTCCCTGCTCGCCCTCCCCCACACAATTGTATGACTTTGACAAACGTCCAGCAGCTTTGTGAAATCACTTCTGGCTGACAGGAATGTAAAAAATGTGTGCTCCCCATACTGTAATTCTTTTCTAAGCCCCTCAGTTGCGCCCCCCTTGCCAGCACCTTCCTCATTCAGTCCACCACCTGCCCTTCTTCTCAAAGGAAAGGAGCCAGAGACTGTTAGAAGAAGAAAAGAATGCAGGGGCGGAGGAGATGGCCTAGCGTTAAGAAGTGCGCCGACCGCGTTCTTGCAGAAGGACCCGGGTTCGTCCCCAGCAACCCACATGCGGCCAGACCGTCTGAAACTCCAGTTCCAGGAGAACTCCAGTAAACCAGTCCGGGGAATCAGAGCCTCTCCTGACCTCCCGCGCAATTGTCACTACAACGGGTGCACAACTTACATGCAGACAGTAGCAGTTGATATACATACCGAAATAATTAAAAAATAAAATAAAATAAATAAAATAAATAAAATAAATATAAATAAAAAGAAATGAATTAAAAAAAAAAAAAAAAAAAAAAAAAAAAAAAAAAAAAAAAAGAAGAAGAAAGATGCAGCCCACATTTCTTGAAGCACGCTGAGACAAGGCTTAGTCCAACAGTGGCATCTGGCAGGCTTCCAGTTGTCCACCACAACTGCATAGAAATTCTCCAAGCTATAATGCCAGGAAAAGACACCAGTTACCTGGGCTGGAGAGTGTCTGAGTCATGGCAGCTAGTACGCCTTCAATATGCAAATACCCTCAGTATTTTAAGGATTTCAGTAATTGAGAATCATAGTTTTCTCATCATTCGACCTCCAAAACAGCACTCCTCGCAATTCAGACTGTTAGCTATCTGCCAGGACATTAATTGAATATTGAACCAGAGAAATGTTGGCTACTGGTGGCATCACCGCAGCTCGCCAATCGAAACCCAGCTCTAAGCTTGGGATATAAAGAGTAACAAATTTCATCTCACCACTTGGATTACATTTTAACTGCTAATACTTGGAAGACAAAGGATCTTAATTAAACGCAAGGATTCGAAAATCAAGACTGCTACAGTATAATGAAAAAATTCCCTAGACTATGAGAGAGGAGCCTCTGCTTTCTATCAATGCTCTTTCAAACTCGACATTTATTCTTTTATTCAACTGTGAAGTCTCTACGCTGAGCTAATTACTATAGCAATTTCCATTGGTGTCTGTGTTTTCATTCGTTTAAACAGAAAATTTATATCTAGTCTAATCCAAAAAAATTGTTATGAGCATTAAATGGGATCGTTTATGTAGTAATGCTTATCAAATAATAAGTATAATATAAATAAAGCACTGTGTAATTACGAAGGAACTATTGTCAAAAATACTCCAACTTCTTGATTCTTCATTTGACCATTACTGGTAGAGGGTAAGGAAAGAAGAGAGGAGAAAGAAGAGAGAAATACATGTATATGATATGTAAATTACACATGATAAGTGTACTATGTGAGTTGTAACAAGCGAAAGATAATTTGTGGAATTGGTGGAAATCACTTAGATAAGACAATAATGATATTTTTAAGTTCTCAGAAAACAACTGTACACTGGGTTAAAAGTAATCTGTAATTTACTGGACAATAGACTAAGGGGGCAATAGAGAAAAGTGCTGTATGCTCACTTCTGACACCAGCTTGTCTGAGTTCAATGATGAGTCTACAACTTGCAGTTTTTGTATAGGGAGAGTTGCTTAAGCTCTGCTTTTGTTTCCTCGCCATAAAATATGACCAATTATAATCTGTATTATGGGATTGTTAGTATTAAATACACTAGCCTATAAAAGAATAAATGTCATGTAGAACATGTTTACCTAAGGATGAGTTATTTATACTGCAGGCTTTTGTATCTTTTCTATTTAAGGAAATGATCAAAGGTGATGATGCCAATTCAATGAAATTAACTAAAAATACTTTTTCTATTTTAATATATTTTAACATGAATATTCTATTCAAAAAATCTGTAAGACTTCATGCTGCTTGTCTTAAAGTCAAGTCATCCATTGGCTTTAAAATCTTAAATTATCTTTATCTATTCATCAGTTGAGGGACACTTGGGTTGCTTCCAGCTCTTCACTATTTTGAAGAGAGCTGCAGTAAACATGGTTGTACAGCATCTCTGCAATAAGACGAGTCTTGTGGGTATATACCCAGGAGTGTTATCACTGGGTCAGGTGATAGGTTCATTTTGAGTCTTTTTAAGAGTTCTCCACACTGCTTTCCATGGGGATTACATGAGTTTGCATTCCCACAATCAGTGAATGAGTGCTCACCAAATCCTTATTTGTAAGGCAAACAGTATTTTTTTTCTCTTTTTTAGTCAATACAATATACCTGATTAAGAAATGCTGTATGAAATGAGCAAAAGTTCAATAATTTTTTTTAATCTTAAATTATCATCTACTACCAAACATAGCTCACAACTTCTAACACAAATTCTTCAGTTGAGTTTCTCCATTAGCACTTTCCATTAATATGAATACAGTATCTCCTCCATCTTTTTAATTTTTTATTTTATTTTTTATTGTATGTGTATGAGTGTTATGCCTGCATGTGTATAAGTGCACCCATATCATGCACTGCCCGCAGAGAACAGAAGAGGCTGTCGGGTCTCCTGGACATGGAATTACAGATGGCTGTTAAGCACTGTGGGCTCTGGGTCCTAACCTGGGTTTTTTGCAAGACCAGCCAGTGCTGCAAACACTGGAGCATCTCTGCCCCTCTCCTACACCTTTTAATCTTCCTTATTTCATTTCTTTCCTTTTGCAGCAAACTTATTTAAAGAGTTATCTGTCTAAACTTTTGGTTTCATTCTCTATTGAGACCATTCTATTGAAGCCTTATTCCCTGCCTATCTCTCAAACAGCTCCTGTCATGGTCATCAAGGACCCTACCAGGGCCCAACCCAACTGTCATTTCTCAGGGTTCCTCTACTCCTTTGTTCAACAGAATCTGTCATTACTGATCACTTCCTTCCTTCCTTTAGAATAAGTGATCTCCAGTCTATCCCTAGTCTTTCTTGATTTCCTTATCATTTTCCTGACCTCTAAACACTGGAATAACTCAGGATTCATCCCCTTAGATATCCAGCAAAGTAGGCTATTTTATGAAGGTGATAGCTATTAAAAAGGTCAAAAATAAGAGCTATGCTCCTTGGAATCTTTCTTCTAAATATGTTTTATTAAACTTTGTGGATTATATACATCTTAATCATGTTTAGCTCTCTCTCCCCTATCTACACCCACCCCTGTCCATAGGACTTCATGGATTTTGTCATATATGTTAAACCCTATCAAGTTTGTGTACACAGATATCCCTCAGTGTGAGTTCATCCACCGTGGTCTAGTCAGCTTATCTAGAGTCACTGCCTTATAGAACAACTCTCTCTCACCCAGCAGTGATCAGCTGCCAATAGTTCCTGGACTAAAGTTGGGGGCTCATGCCTATTTTCCCAGTTCTATTCTTTTATCTTGTCTGATTGCGTTTGCCTGGGTCTTGAGCATGTTGTCACTACTGGAGTCTTCATCACCTACTACCTGTCTTGCATGATAACAGACCACTTTAAGGACACGTAGGGTCTCCTTCTTAACTGAAATCATCAGCATAGAAGAGTGGGGGCATTGACACTGTTTACCAATAGGCCAAAAAAATAAGCCAATAGCCTTGGATGTTTGTTCAGTGTGATATTACTATCTGGGCTGTCCACATTAGTCATTGAAACCTTATATTCTATGGATATTGTAAAAGCTAGGAACATGTAAATTAAGTACTAATATGTTCCGCCTGGATTTCATTTTTCCTAGTATGGAAAAATAAAAGGCACTGTGAATTTGCTATTTTGATGTAGTGTTATTGACGGGAGCTTGACCCTTCTGAATTTATTTGCTCTTGATGTGCTGTAATGGAAAACTGCCCTTCTGAACCGGTCTCTTGCCAGCCAAGGTTCCTTGGCTTGATTGTGCCAGCTGCACCAACAAGGTAAAGCAATTTATTAGTCTGTTCTGCTGACAGAGTCACACTGTGTGATATAATCCCAGCCAGTTGCTAGATGTAACCCATTACCAGAAATTTCAGAATATAATTTGCATTTCCATGCCTCCAAAGTAAGGCTTTTATACCAATGATTACATCTCTCCTGTTGTTTGAAAGCTTGTAATTGTATCTTAGTGGTGTCCTAATTATTATATTTTCCTTAGTCATTTAATGGAATTTATCTCCATTGTCTTCAGTTGAGAATTTCTTACCAAGTTGATATGACTTAATTGTTAATGCTATGGTCAACTGTATTAGTTGTGGTTATTACTTTGATTAATAAATAAAATGTGGTGCACAATGCTGTTTCCAACTAGTTTCTTTTTTAAATCAATTAAGGGTAAATTTTTCTCAAATTTATATTTCCAGGTCACTTTTTTCTACTGAAATCCAGATGTACATCCAACTTCTATTGTTTTATTTCATTTAGAAGTCAAAACATCTGAATTAATATGCCCTTCATAATTCTTATTATTCCTCTACCTGCTGCAAACACTACCTCTCTAATTTCAGTGAATAGAAATTTCATTCATGAAAAGTCTTCCCTGATTCCCATCTTCCCCTCAAACTCTACACTCAGCCATCAGCAGGTTCTATTACCTCCTTCTTGGAGATTTATTTTTTCATTCTCCGGCCAATCTTGGTAGCATTCACTACCACTTAACCCAAGAGCCCTTGGCTGCTTGTTCATATTTCAGGACAGACCCTCATTCTTCTGTCTTCATCTTCTTATGGTCTATTTCTACCTACACAGAAAGTGTAAGTTCAGAGTGAACCACTTCTCTGCAGTAGTTAAATAGCTTTCCTTTCCACTCAAAACAAAGGCCAATGTTTTTATGACAGCCTCTAAGGCTCTTCGTGATGGAGTGGAGTTACCGCTTATTCTGTGACCTCATCCATCACTCTTGTTGAATGACACTATTCCTGGGGGGATGCAAACCAACTTCTACTCACCTCTGGTAGAAAACTGACAACAGGACAAAGTAAGGATACCACCAAAGACCAACTTGGTGAGCAATGAGTTTTATGGTGGTTATTTACAGGAGAGTGGGTGAGGGGTTACTCACAGGAATAGCTGCCTCACCAACCCACCCCAGCCTGGCTGACAGCTCATATAAGCTGGAAACCCAGAGCACACCGCACAACTCGCAGGGACTTTACAAGTTAAAGAGTGTCTTTTCCCCGGTAGCTCAACTGGTCTCTCCCTCTTCCAGACAGTTTGCCTCTTTGACATGTCTCAGATTCTCTGACAATTTTCTAGTCAGCTCAACATGTCTGAAAGAGTCTCTCAGCAGTCCTTACTGGGTATATAGGTTTGGGGGAGGAGGTGGGAAGAGCCTACTGTATCTGGTCAATTTGGGGGTGGGGGTGGGGGTTTCTGAAGCCTTTAAGTTGTTGCATTTCCAAGCTTAATGAGCTTCCCTGCAGGATAAAATGTTTCACTTCCCCTTAGAAAACCCTGTGTATTAATTTATTTTTCTCCAAGATGGCAGGTTTTGTCTCAGAGGAAATTGCTACACAACTCCTCACCACCTCCTCCACCTTCTTTTCTGCTCCTACTATATATCTCTTCCTTTTCTTCTAGAATGCATCCCTCCACAGTCTATAAGGAAAGCCTCCCGTATTTTTTTTCTCTTTTATTTGTTTATTTTTTTTTATTGATGCTTTGTGTATTTCATACATCATTTTCCAATTCAGTTCAGGCGTATATCCCCTTCCCTTCACCCAGCCCCACCCCTACCCATCCCAAATCACGCATTCTGCCGTAACTTTTCTGCATCTTTCTGGGGTTTTTTTGTTGTTGTTGTTTTGTTTTCATTTTTTTTTAACAATAAGTGATAATTTGTGAGTACAAGCATCCTTCATGTCAAACCAATTTGCGAGCAGTTGTGCCCAAACCCATACAGCTCATGGGTCCCACCATCCAGCAGGGGGGGGGGGCTTGTATGTTCAATCAAGTTGATCAAATGAGTGTCCAGTATATATTGTTGTAGTTTCACCTTTCACCCCAATCGCAGCCCTTACATTCTACCGTGCCTCCTCTTCCGCAGATTGTTCCCTAGGCTTAGAAAAGGGGCACACGTGGATGAGATGCAAAACAGTCTACTTTCTCTGGAGCTGTTGTCTTGGTCTCTAGTCAATTCTGGCTGTTTTCTTTCATGGGCTGCCAGCTTGTCCAGGCATAACCTTTCAATCCTACTAATGAAGCACATGCAATTAGATATATAGGTATTTAAACAGTATAATATATAGCCTTTCGGTCCTACTAATGAAGCACTCGCAATTGGATATATAGGTATTTAAACATTACTAGTTGTTATGGTAGGTTACATTGGTATAGACACAGATGTTTGGATGGTATGTTAATCCATGAATTACATTTTCTTCTGTTAAGTTAAGTTAATGTGGTACATGTACACAATGGAATTCTATGCAGCAGTAAAGAAAGACAACATCATGAACTTTGCAGGTAAATGGATGGAGCTAGAAGACATCATGTTAAGTGAAGTAACACAGTCCCAGAAAAACAAACGACAAATGGTATCTCTCATATGTGGATGCTAGTACCAATAACCCAGTTATAAATATTTCTTGTGGAGAGGGATGCATATTAAAAGAACAACAACAGAAAGATTGCATCAGAAAACTGACTGAAATGGTGACTCGGGAAGGGTGGGAGGGGTGGGAGAGGGACAAGGGTGTATATTCAATTGGTGCATCTTTAATTGACGTGAGTTCAACAAGTATCCAGTTTTGCCCAGACTCTGTCTACAGGATACAAGGTGTTTTAGGACTTAGTAAAAGCAAATATGTGCATATTAAACAACATTGGTTTAAAGGCTGATAAAAAAAGATAATGCATCTGAGTTAATTGGTGATATAAATTGCTGTTGTCCACATTAGCTTTAATTAAAAGCTGTATAACAATTACTTTGGGATGGGTATAAACAAATGTTCTCTATAATTTTGCTGTCCTATAGTATCACCTGGCAGTAATCTCTTTCACCTATAGGATGATTTAATTTAAAAATAAAGTTTGTTTCCCAAGCTAATCACATACAGTAACCCAAAACAGCATGGGTGAACTTGATGAAATCTGTGCCTTGACTCCACCTGATAGGTATATATTTGCTTTTTGTGAGACTCATGGGTCAAAAATAAAAACCTAAAATTAAAAAAGGGGGATATAGATAGATATGAAAACCTTTTGTCAAAAAAAACCTTGCAATCCAAATCTTAAAACTAACTATGGGAAAGGATTTGTTTGTTCCAACAGGCCAGAGTATCACCAATTTAATAGCTGAGAAAGAAAATGCGGCTTTGCAGTGAGTAGGATGTACCAGAAAGTGCCAGCAGAAGGATGGAATCCTCTGGGCATTGAAGGGAAGAAATGTCTCAGATTGCTGCAGACATCAGGCCCCTCTCTGGATCCTACTTGTAACAACGATTTTTAATGAATCCTAATGAAGCTTATCTTCTAGGTGCTGCAAAGGTTTTAATACAAGAGACTTTCTTAACTCCCCCCCCATAGAATAATGAGAAATATGATGATGATGAGGTCATTCTCCAGCTGTAGATTGGAGCCAGCTGTTATAGAGGTATTCTCTTGTAAAATCGGTAAAACTGCCTTCTTTAAGTGACTAATGGACATAGAAACTGTGAAAAGGATTATTCGCTATTCAGAACCAAATATGCTAAAGTCTCCTTAAGCTACGAACTTAAGCAAAATATATTAATACAGGAGCTCTGACATCAACAATGGATTACTCTACCAAGGAGATGCTGGCCAGGGGATCCAAGCCCCCACAAAAGGTAAAGGCTCCTTGCCTCCAAACTGGGATATCTGCAGGAAGAGAGGCGATAAGGCCTTGCTGTTGAAGACCTGATATAAACATGGGAAAGATGTATGGAGACCGCACTTGCAAGCATACAGATGGCCTCTGGAATGCCAGAGAGTGTTACCAAAGGCCACTAAACCAATAAAGCAAATATGGGTCTCCTTGAGTCAAGCAAAACCCCTCCATCAGCACTAGCTACACCTCATCTGCCTGGAAATACTGTGCAGCAGTGGCAGCCTTATGTCTGTATATCCCAAATCTAATTGGCTATTGGCTCTCTCCTTGGAGGAATAACCCACGGATGATGCCACAAGCTTACATCCTCTAATGGTTAGGAGATGTTATAAACCACACGATGACCCTGTCATACTTAACAGAAGCCTCCCGTATTTTTAAATCAGCCGTATTTCCTGAGCTATGAACAGTTTCTCGTGAGTTCATGTATTTCCTCCAAGAATGGACTGGCTGAAGAAAAAAGTCTCCAAATTGTTTTGTAATAATAGTTCCTACACACTGAATGTCAGGCTCAATGCCTATGCCATAATAGACATTCATAGAAACTGTGAACAAGCATTATAATCTTTGTGAGGTAGACCAGAAAGGCGAAGCTTTATGTCCCAGATCACATGCTGGAAATTGTAAGGTTTTAACTAGTCTGTGCTCTTTCTGTTATTCCCATTGAACACTATGACTCAGTAGTCCACATTCACTGGTGCTCCCCAAAATGGGCAGTGTTCTGAAACCTTTGAAATGCTCTCTTCCGAATCTGATTTTCTGCATTTGACACACTCCTTGTCCATATAAATTATTCTAATGTTTGTCAGTGTCTCCATTCCCACACAATCTCAAGCAGATATCTTTTCCTATCATGTTCTATTTTTTGCAGTGTGCTACACTTAACTGCACAAGCACATGATTCAGGTTATATTAATATCTATTTTATGTAAATGCTATTGCAAACAAAAATTAACAAGGGATAAATGACAGTAAGCTAAAATATAAATGCAAAAGAATATAAGGTACTTGGGTATTAAAACTACATACATCACTGATACCCTTTAGAAATTCCTTTCTGTTATTTTTTAGTATTATAGTAGTATTGGGTATAGTAGTGTTGGGCACAGGTGCCAACTCCACACTCTTTGGTTTCCATACTTTGAATTTTCTTCCTACTTGCAGAGAAACTCTTCCTCAGCCTCTCCCACTGGTTCCTTTTATCTTGACTCCAAACATTGATTTAGGATTGAGCCATCTTCTGATTTCACTGCCCACATACCTTGAACAAATTTACTTCTCTAATTATGCATGGGCATAATAGTTATGAGACAATAAGCTTGATTCATAATTAAAAAGACAGATGGTGGAATGAACAAATCCATATCACCATGATCAGCACCTGGATTTCTAACTTGAATCTTCTTAATTCAGTAATGGATGATGTGAGTTTTTGGACAAATTAATCAAACATCAGTTATCCAAAAAGTTGAAATCTTGAGAAATCTTCTCTTTCATAAATGCAAATATATAAAGTGTGTTGTTTCATCTATTGAGGAATTGTCATCATTTTTATATAAATGCATATGCACAATATTAGATTATACTTTTTTTCAGGTGCATTTTTTTCAAAGCCAAATTTTATTGAAATTTGGGTGTTATGGCAGCTAACAACCATCTGTAACTCCAGTTCCAGGAGATCTGATACCCTCTTTTGACCTCGATAGGCACTCCATGATACAGGTGTACTTCATACATGCAGGGAATGCACTCATACACATAAAATAAAAGTAATAAATTTTTAAGCTTTTATTCATTTCCTACAAAATTTCCCAATCAAATCTAGACCCAATTCCCCCTTCCTTGCCTACACCCCCCACCAGAGCTCATGCATTCTGCCAAACATGCTTTTCATCTTTTTCTCAGTCTCTTTTAAAATTTTCAATGCAGAGGTTTACTGTTTCAGGCAGAAGTTCACCATTTCAGTCAGTTCTTTGACCAGTATTTGTTGTTGTTGTTTTGTTGTTGTTGTTGTTGTTATTCCTTCCAATTTGCATCACTCCAAAATATGTATATATGCATTCCACACATATATCAAGATTATGACATCATAGGTTTTAGCATCTTCAGCTTATGATTTCTTTTTTTATTATTATTGTTTTTTCTTTATTAAGCTAAATGTTGTCACGTTTTCCTTAAGGAATTGTTTGAAGGCTCCTCCTTGGCAAGCCCAAACAACCATCAATCTTGCCCTTGTGCTCCACACTGGGATTTTCCCTTCCCATGGTCACCAAATGAGGTCCAGTAAGCTCTGTGTCCTGTCTTGATCCTCCTATACTGGTCTCATCATACAGCCTGGGTAGTCCAACAATGGCAGTCTCTGAAGTGGCTGAAACCCCAGTAGTTGCTCAGTCCACAAGCGGGATGTCACAGCAGTCCCCATCTGGCACTGAAGGTTTGGAGGATTCTTAGAGAGACATGAGTCTTCAGTCCATATTGGAAGGCTGAAAAGCTGTGTCTCATGTCTTTGAAGGATGGTAAAAGCAGTGGCAGCCACAGGGTAGCTGCACTTGCCAGTAAAAATTGTACTTTTAACAAGTCAAATTTAGGGGGAAATAGCATAATCTAGAACTCTCTAGAAGTTATTTATATAATTTATACTTCCAGGATTGAAAATAATAGTAAATTGAAAAAATTAATGTAGTCAATTTCAAGTAATGAGGGAAAAATTAAAAACCAAAGTTGGTGGCTAGAGAGGTAGCTCAGTGGTTAAGAGCACTAGCTGGTTTTGCAGAGGACCCAGGTTTTGTTCCCAGCACCCACATGGCCGCTAACAACCATCTGTAACTCCAGTTCCAGGAGATCTGATATCCTCTTCTGACCTCGATAGGCATTGCATGATACAGGTGTACTACATACATGCTAGCAATGCACTCATACACATAAAATAAAAGTAATAATTTTTTAAAAATCAGCTCAAATTTATTTAGACTCAAACTTTAGTTAAACATGTGAAAAAATTACAAAGATAGATTTTGGGTAACTAAACAGAAGCCAGAAGGGCTGACTGCCTTTCAGAGAACACATTCATTTTCTAAATGGAACTTTTTTGAAATGTACCAAGATTCAACTTTGAGTTCTTCATGTGAAATTTCCCCATCTTTAGGTCACGCTTCTCTGTTGCTTGGGTGGCCTGGAGTGCTTTCATTCCACATACAGGCCTCTACAGACCAAAGACTTGCAGCAGCAACACTTCTGCCTAAACAGCAGCACAGTGACATGTTTTACGATACTACTCATACATGTAATTATTTTCAAGCCAGGCAGTATGATTGCTGAGTTCTTGATGCTGTAAGGAATGTCAATACAGATAAACGATGCAGTTTTAAACTGACATTTTTGTCCTGGCTGTACAGCACTACTGATCCCTTCCCCCAGAATCTGTCTCTGAGCCTCTGCTATTTTAACCTCTAAAATAATGCAGTTCTTGGGTCTGCAGTTGTTCACATTTCAACATTCAAGATTTTAATCTTTCAAGGAGTAATTTGAGGATTTTCAGATTTTGGAATTTTAGTTTTAGAGAGTGTTTATCTTTCGGGATTTCCAACAGTGCTTGTGATTGTGTCTTTGAGGACTATGATCAGTTCTTCTTCTCCATTGCTTCATCTCCCTGTGTCCAGCATACAGCTCAGCTCATAAAACACGCTCAGAAGGAATGAGGAGGTGCACACAGCCTGAAGAGGACATTTGCTTACATTTTTACCATTCCATTTGCCTAGAATTTGCAGAATAGACAAGTTAATAGATTCAGAAACTAGTTGATGCTTGCTGAGAGGTTGGAGCAGATGAGAGGAATGCAGGGTAAATACTACCAGCATGGGCTTTCTTGGGGGAGAATAACTTTTGAAAATCTTCTAGAATTAATTTTAGTGCTCATTGTATTAACTGCAGAAATATTTTAAAATGGCTAAATTTTATTTGTTAATATTCGTGAATTGGGGGCTGGAGAGATGGCTTAGCAGTTAAGAGCACTGACAGTTCTTGCAGAAGACCCAGGTTTGAATCCTTGCATCCACATGGCAGCTAACAGCCATTAGTAACTCCATTTCCAGGGGATCCAATGCCCTTTTTTGTCCTCCATGAGCACTGCATGACACAGGTGCACTTACATATATACATGCAACACACATATATATTCATAAAACAGAAATTAAGCAAAAAAAAGTTTATGATTTGTGGATCTGGAGAGATGTTAGTTAGCAAAGAAATTGGGTTCAATTTCCAGAATCCACACGGGCAGCTCACAATCTCTGGTAACTCCAGCTCCGGAAGGACACTTTGCCTAAGGCCTCCATGGACACCTGTACTCACATGTGCATGCCCACCTGCAGAAACACACACACACACACACACACACACACACTAAGTTAAACTAAAATATGTTTTAGATATTTATGAATTGTAAGATGAGGAAGGAGGAAAAGAAAGCTTGTTGTCTCAGAACTACTAATCCCCCATCCCCTATTTTTTCCTGAACACCCACTTTTATTCCGGCTGGTGCTTTACCAACCAGCTGTATTCAGTTGTTGCCTACCAGTATTTAATCCCTGCTCTCTACCAAGCTTTCATCTGCAGCCATATGGGGCACTGAAAAACTGTTCAGCAATTCCAATGTATGAGCAAACTTACATCACATGGAAGTTACACCTGACACAAAAGTTGATTCCTTGATAGCTGAAACATAAATACTCCACTCTTCTGGGTCTTGAGTATATATTATACCACTTCTCAATGTTTGTCCAGTAAAATTTAGCTACAGTTTAGCACAGATATAAACAGCTCAAAGATGTATCTTAAATGGAGTTTACTCCGTGTCTTTTTCTTTTTCCCAAACGTTCTGCTCCTCTGCCCTGAGATCATATCCTCCCAATAAACTTTAATCAGAAACCTTTGACTAGGGCTCTGCTTTGTAAAAGGGGGGTAGGGGGGAGGTAAGTCTTGATAATCTCCAAAGTCTACTTCTGTATTTTCATCAATATTATGAACATGAAGCATGTCATAAAGCCATAAATTCTTCGATAAGAAGCCATAAATTCTGCTTTGCTGCTTCTAGCCCTGAGCTCCCTGCCATGTGAGCATCATTATCACAAGCTTCTACTGCCAGGAACTCTCCTGCCTTCCCACCATGAGGGACTGACTGTCTCTAAAACTATAAGCCAAAATATTCTAGATATTAAAGAACAACAAATATAATAATTACTGTATGCTCAATATGGTTGTAACTGCTTTATACTGATAGATAAACCTTAGCTGCATTAGATGTGTACCTTTCTCCCCATTTTACAGCTGGGGAAGCTGAGGGTCTAAGAAGATAAACCTTAACCAAGTTTTCGCACATGGAAGACAGAATTCAAAGACTACAAATGCTCATATTGTACTGTACAGATGGTGCCTTAGTTTAGAAATTAAAAAAAAAATAAAAACAGAATGAGCATGATATACTTTAACAAAGGGAAGAAGCAAGCAATACATATGTCTGCCAAGCCCAGGGAAGATGCAAGTGGAATGTTATAATCCTGCCAACCCATATCCTGAAGATTTTACTCCAATTGATGTAATCAAGTGCCAACCTGCCCTATTACTAGGGCATCATGACAAAGAAGCTGGGGGTTTTTTGTTTGTTTTTGTTTTATTTATTTATTTATTTATTTATTTATTTATTTATTTATTTATTTATTTATGTGTATGAGTGTACTGTCTGCATGTAGGTTTGGGCACCCATGTCATGCAATGCTGCGGAGGTCAGAAGAGGGTGTCTGATTCCCCTGGAGCTGGAGTTCTCCTGGAATTAGAGTTACAGATGGTTCTCAATCAACATGTGGGTGCTGGGGATTGAACCCGGGTCCTCTGCAAGAGCCATCGGCGCTCTTAACTGCTAGGCCATCTCTCCAGCCCCGAAGCTGCGTTTTTTACTCAGCTGCATGAACAAGACCTAGTCTCCACTGCTAAGCTCCTCTAATTCTTAGCCTAGAGATGCCCCACAAGGCTACAAAACACTCTGGCTACCTGAGGAACTTCACATAAGTGGAAATACTTATGCTCAGTGCTTTTTTATAACTGCAACTTGATGAAATGACAAATTCAAAGTACCATTCAATTAAAGCATGTCTCCTCATTCAAAACTGGTTTCAAGATCCAAATACTTTATGTTCTGGCTTCAGCATACAAATTATAATTCCATAATTTCATTCTAAACAGTGGCTTACATTTAATAGTATTTAGTTTAAACTCATAAGAATCCTAAGATGACTTCTCAGATGTTGGCGTCTGTATTTGCTGGATGATAGAACTGAAAAAAAATTGGTTAAACATCTTAAACTGAATGAGATGTGTTGAAGTTACATGGACATAGCTCCCTATAAGTGAAATCAAGCCACTGTTTAATCTTAAAATTTAGCACTTTATGATATACTGTCCATGTTTTCCTTCAATGTTTCATGTGTCATACCAAACATATTTTAAAAATTTCAAAGAAGATCTACAATACTCCTCTTTATTTTTATTTTCTATAATACCTCCAGAACATAATAGATGATCAAGACCTTCAAATGGCAATGGAACCTGTGAACCATATTGTATACCATGTTTGGCAAAGATTAGGAGCCAACAGAATTCTCAGGAATTGGAGAAATTAGTCAAAACTGGTATAATGCTTTTGGACAATATGTGGCAACATATTTACAAAAACTATGCATATATGTACCTCATGACTTACCAATTCCACTATGGTATATATTGAAAAGATACACATATGTACAGATAGATAGATGATATATAGATAGATAGATAGATAGATAGATAGATAATTGCTAGATAGATAGATATTCAAAAAGCATGTTCAAAAATGTTTAAAATAGTATATGACATAGTTTGAGACCAAAACAATATATTCTTCTAAAGTATAATAAATAAGTAAATTCTGATATATGCATATTATAGACCATTGTCCAACACAGATATATCATATCAACATGGTAACCCTCACTAACCTTGTAAAGACAAAAAAATCAGACCCAAAGAAATTCATATTCATGATTCACTTTACATAAAGGTCAGAAGCAGGCAAAATGAATCAATGATGACCGAATTCAGAATAATGTTTAACTTTGAAAGATAAACATGGGGGCACTTCTTCAAGAATACTAGTAAATGTGTATGAAAACAAATACTAAAATATGTTTATGAAACAAAGCCATGAAATAAACATTACTGTACTCTACTTCTCTGTTCCTCTGCCTATTGATAACACTGTAATTTATGAATTTTATGAATTTTTATGGAATTTTTGTGAATTTTTATAAAAAACAGAGGAAAAGGTGTTATAGAAAACATACCAGCATTGAGACCATCAAGGTTTGTTGGTGCCTTGAACTAGTATTACTAAGCCTCTATGTGCTCCCTCACCTCAAATATGCATTGAAAATTTTTATCCACTAGAACACAATGCATAGTCATCTCCATTTTCTGTAAAAAATAAAAAGAAAATATGATCATAGCTAATTTAAAACTATGTAAACAGGGCTGGAGAGATGGCCTAGCGGTTAAGAGCGCCGACCGCTCTTGCAGAGGACCCGGGTTCGATCCCCAGCACCCACATGGCGGCTGAGAACCGTCTGAAACTCCAACTCCAGGAGAACTCCAGCTCCAGGGGAATCCGACGCCCACTTCTGACCTCCGCGGCATTGCACGACACGGGTGCACAGACTTGCATGCAGACAATACATTCGTACACATACAGAAATAAATAAAAAAAAATTAATAAAAAAAAAAAACTATGTAAACATAAGTTTGAAAGTCAGAAGAAACCACAAGCAGCACTAATTAGCTCCCCTTAAATGATGAGATTAAAAGGTGTTGATGCAAATAAAATACTATCGAAAGGTCTCAGGATGGTCTCAACAGAACAAAGGCAAAATTCCTTTACCAGTTACTAGAATCACTGCCCCCATGCTTATATTTGGGGATCTTCCACCACCATCATCCCTCCCCTGGATTATCGCACCAGTCTCCAAACAGCATCCTCAACTTCTAAGGTTAGCTATTGTTCTAGTGTGCTTTCTGTTGCTGTAATAAACAACCAAAACCAGCTTGGGGAGGAAAGGGTTCATGTCATCTTACAGTTCTTACAGTCCATCATCAAGGAAGGCCAAGGCAAGAACTCAAGGCAGGAACCTAGAGGCAGGAATGGAAGCAGAAAAGATGGAAGAATGTTCCTTAGTGGTTGGTTTCCCCTGACTTGCTCAGCTATATTTATTTTTTTAATACTTTTATTGATGAATTGTGTATTTCAGTCATTGTCTTTCAGTCCAATTTAGATACATTCCCTTCTCCCTGTCCCCATCACACCCTTCTGCCATACATGTCTTGAATCTTTCTCTCAGTCTTTCCAAAGTTTTTCACTGCAGAGGCTTATTGTTTTGGGCAGAGTTTAAATGTATCATTCAGTTCTTTAACCCAGTCTTATGTTGTTGTTTTTCCCTCCCCTTTGTATTACTACATTTCTTATACAGCTCAGGCTCCTCTTTCCAGAGATGTCAACTAGTCATTAAAGAAAAATGACTCACAGACAATGCCATAGGCTGGTCTGACTTAAGGAATTCTTTATTTGGGGTACCCTCTTCCCATGTGAGTTCAGTGTCTGTCAAGTTGACAAAAACAAACCAGTACAGTCATCTATAGCCTGTTCTCAGCATAACAGTTGTCCTGGATAGCTTTAATTGTCATCTTGACATACTTGGGTTGAAGGAGTCTCAATTAAGGAACTGCCTCCATTGGACTCACCTGTGGCCATGTCTGTGGGGTATTTTCTTGATTGTTGTGTGATGTGGGAGGGCCCAGCCTACCGTGGGTAGTTCCACCTCTGGGCAGGTTGTTCTGTATTGTATAAGAAAGCAGGCTGAGCTTGGGCCAGAGGAGCAAGCCAGTAAGCAGCATTCCTCCATGGCCTGTGCTTCAGCTCCCACCTCCAGGTTCCTGCCCTGAGTTCCTACCTTGGGCTCCCTAAGAAATGAACCCAGGAGATCTAAGCCAAATAAACCCTTTCCTCCCCAAGTTGCCATTGGTAAGAGTGTTTTGTCACCGCAATTGAAAGCAAACTAGAGCAGGAACTGAAGATTGTTAGAAAATGTATGTATGTATGTATGTATATATGTATATATATATATATATATATATATAAAACTATGTATATATATATATATATATGTATATATACTGTAGCAATACAAGTTGGAGAGAACAACAACAAAAGAACTGAAAAAAAAAACTCTGGAAAGACTCAGAAAAAGGTACAGGACATGTACGGCAGAGTGCAGGGACTTGGGGGGGGTGGGGGGGCATGGAAAGGGAAGCAATTCTAGATTCGATTGAGAAATGATGTATGACCTATGGAAAACGTTTAATAAAAAATTAAATTATTTATATTAAAAAAAAAAGAAAATGTAAACAAAGTCCAGTTGTTCTTCCACTGAAAACTCCCGAATTGCATCCATGTTACACATAGTAAAAATCAAAATCCAAGTCATCCTTTTGGACACTAGCAATGAGCTATCTCAGGATCTTTACATCCTTCCTTCTGCTCTTCTGTACACTCAATCCAGATTACTCTCAGTTCCTCAGTCAGTCCACAGTCCTCACAAACAGCCTCTGTGCTGACTGTTTCCCCAGAACATTCCCATCCTAAATGTAGCCCCCCGCAATTTCCCCTTTGCTTTCAAGATTCGTTCAAACTTCACCTAAGTGAGATTTAACTTAAGCATCTTTTAAAATTGCAGCCCATAGCTTCACACCCCCAACATCACACCTTGCTCTATTTGTCATTTTACCATTACACTTTTAACTTTCTACTTTCCTGTAAAATGTTATTTATTATTACTAATTGCCCCTCTCCTTTAAACTCCATGAGAAATAAAAATCTTGATCTGTCTTATTTAGTTATATAACCTAAATTCCTACATTAGTACCCAGTACATAGTAGATATACAGTAAATATGCTTAAATAATTTAAGCATATATCTATATGTATGACTTGCTGCATTTCAATAGAAGCAAATAAGACTTGGTAAAAAGATTCAGATTCCAATATATCTACAGAAAACAGTGCAAAATAAATATAAACTTCATGACTGACCCATATATTATAGTCTAAATTTTCTATATTCCTTGCCCTAGTGGAAGATTCATATATCTATAAATTCATATAACTGTAGAGTCATAATCTATTTACAAATATATATAACATAATTGTTTAAAATGGCATATGTTATAAATGAGTAACAGTAAATCACTACATGAAAGGCATTATTTTATTTGGAGTACCAATACTTAAAAGCAGTCATATTTAATTAAAGAAAGTGAAGAAAAATGTAAACTTTTATGCCTGTTCTGAAGGGGACTTGAAGGCCCTTCATGTCACAGAAATGAAATCTTTTTAATTTATTTTCACTTCAAAGCATGGTTTTCTTCATCCCTGTTCAAGTGGATCACCAGCACCACTCTTATATGGTTAGGTTCTTTTCAACTCATCTAAATGAAACAAAGAGAGTTCTAGGAAGGGCTAAGGAGAGCAGGTGTTTGTATGATTACTAAGCAACAGCTGGAAGAGGGGAGAAGCACAGAGGTGTTAAAAGTAGAAAAATTACTTGTGCAGAAAACAGCTGTATTGTAAAAGAGGAGCAGGCATCTAATGTCTGCTCAGACGTGAGTAGAGAGGAAGAAAAACTGGTGTTGCTGGGACTGGCAAAGAATGCAATAGGGTGTAAATTGCCTTTAAGATAAGCAAGATCAGCAAGATAATTGCCCAATTAGTGAATCGATGAGCAAGTGAATGAATCCATATGTCATGTGTGCACAAGTCAGAGGCTGCTTTCACTCTGAAAAGGGAGATGCTTGACAACAAGTGCAGCTTGTCCACTTTTACCCCTTCTTTAAGGGCTAGGCAGAATAGACATTATTTAAGCATTCTCAAAAGAAAATTAAAATACAGTATCACAGAGCACTCCCTCTTCTGCTTATGTACTCAAAGGAAATAAAGTCAGTGCAGAGCAGAGGTATCAGAGCCTCTGAGCACTTTGCGACTTTCGTCATAGAACTCAAGATGTGGAGACGGTTTTCCAGTGGTCTTGAGACCCAGGTAGGCTGAGTGTGCCACCCCCCCACCACCAACAGCCTTCCTCCATTCAGGTCACCCTAAATCTCCACCTCTGCTTGCCAGGGAATGGCATCTCCTCCTGGCCCCTCTCCCTCCCTTTGTGATTCACTAAACTGCCAGCCCACTCCCCACCCCACCGGGGACTCTCCAGTTGCCCCAAATGCTCTTGGACACCAGGTAGGCTGCCTGAGTATTCCTATCAGCCACCCTCCATTCTGGTCACTCCAAATCCCTACCACTCCCTGCCCCTGCTGGGGACCTCCACCTTCTCCTGACTGAGCTGCTCCCTTTGGAATTGAAATCCCATTCCAGTCCCCATCAGGGACCCCTCAGACTGCAAGGAGACCCTGGTCCCTCACTTCTTTCATGGTTCACCACGGTCCTACCAGCTACCTGGGGGACCCTCCAGTTATTCCATCAGGATCAGGCCATACACCCAGGCTAAAATGACTAAGTGACTGCAGACACCAGACTGTGGCTGTCAAGCAGAAGACCTAGCGAAGAGGCTGTAGTCCTAAATACCAGACATAGGAAATCATGATCCCAACCCTGCTATGAACTAGCCCCCTCCTGAACATGGTAAACGTCTCTGCCAAAAGAAATGTGACTACAACAAAAGAGAAAGAAACACTCAAAAAAAATCAACTCCAGATATGCAAATTACAACAAAGATATGAAAACAATACACAAAATCAAAATAACATCTCTTCTCCCCAAAATACAAATTGCATAGTAACAGCCCTTAAGGAAAATTACCTGGGAAGAACTTCCAGACAAAGCATTAGAAAAAATGATTACAGCTACCATCAACTCAAAGAGGACAAAGACAAAGAGATGAATAAATAAGGAAGCCAATCCAAGTAATGCAAACAGAGATTGTAGTGCTGAAGAAAAACCTAACTGAAAAATGCTGGATGAAAAACTTCAATAAGCCAAACAAAACCTCAGTGGAAAGCCTTACTAAGAGAATGCATCATGTTGAAAAGAGAGAATCAGAGATGAAAGATAAAGTGGAGGGACTGGATCACTCAGTAAAGGTTAATGAGACTAATACATATATTTCATATATATATTTCTTTATTTTATTTAAAAAAAAAACATATATATATATATATATTTTTTTTTTTTGGGGGGGGGGGGACAGGGTCTCCCTAGATAGTTAGTCCAGACTGGCCTCTGCCTGGAAATCACTGTGAGCTGGCCTTCAACTCACAGACATCCGCCTCTTACCTACTTTATTTTCATTTTTACTTATATTATCTCATCTTTTACTACCCCCTTTCTTTTTTACAATATGTGGCAACATATTTACAAAAACTATGCATATATGTACCTCATGACTTACCAATTCCACTATGGTATATATTGAAAAGATACACATATGTACAGATAGATAGATGATTATAAGATAGATAGATGATAGATAGATAGATAATTGCTAGATAGAAGATATTCAAAAAGCATGTTCAAAAATGTTTAAAATAGTATATGACATAGTTTGAGACCAAAACAATATATTCTTCTAAAGTATAATAAATAAGTAAATTCTGATATATGCATATTATAGACCATTGTCCAACACAGATATATCATATCAACATGTAACCCTCACTAACCTTGGTAAAGACAAAAAAATCAGACCCAAAGAAATTCATATTCATGATTCACTTTACATAAAGGTCAGAAGCAGGCAAAATGAATCAATGATGACCGAATTCAGAATAATGTTTAACTTTGAAAGATAAACATGGGGGCACTTCTTCAAGAATACTAGTAAAGTGTATGAAAACAAATACTAAAATATGTTTATGAAACAAAGCCATGAAATAAACATTACTGTACTCAACTTTCTGTTCCTCTGCCTATTGAAACACTGTAATTTATGATTTATGAAGTTTTATGGAATTTTGTGAATTTTTATAAAAAAAAGAGGAAAATTGTTATGAAAAACAATACCAGCATGGACCCATCAAGGTTTGTTGGTGCCTTGAACTAGTATTACTAAGCCTCTATGTGCTCCCTCACCTCAAATATGCATTGAAAATTTTTATCCACTAGAACACAATGCATAGTCTCTCCATTTTTCTGTAAAAAAATAAAAAAGAAAATCTGATCATAGCTAATTTAAACACTATGTAACAGGGCTGGAGAGAGGGCCTAGCGGTTAAGAGCGCCGACCGCTCTTGCAGAGGACCCGGTTCGAATCCCCAGCACCCACATGGCGGCTGAGAACCGTCGAATTCCAACTCCAGGAGAACTCCAGCCCAGGGGAATCCACGCCCACTTCTGACCTCCGCGGCATTGCAGACACGGGTGCACGACTTGACATGCAGACAGTAATTCATAACATACAGAAAATAAATAAAAAAAATAATAAAAAAAAAAAAACTATGTATAACATAAGTTTGAAAGTCAGAAGAAACCACAAGCAGCACTAATTAGCTCCCCTTAAATGATGAGATTAAAAGGTGTTGATGCAAATAAAATACTATCGAAAGGTCTCAGGATGGTCTCAACAGAACAAAGGCAAAATTCCTTTACCAGTTACTAGAATCACTGCCCCCATGCTTATATTTGGGGATCTTCCACCACCATCATCCCTCCCCTGGATTACGCACCAGTCTCCAAACAGCATCCTCAACTTCTAAGGTTAGCTATTGTTCTAGTGTGCTTTCTGTGGGTAATAAACACCAAAACCAGCTTGGGGGAGGAAAGGGTTCATGTCATCTTACAGTTTCTTACAGTCCATCATCAAGGAAGCCAAGGCAAGAACTCAAGGCAGGAACCTAGAGAAGGAAGGAGCAGAAAAATGGAAGAATTTTCCTTAGTGGTTGGTTTCCCCTGACTTGCTCAGCTATATTTATTTTTTTAATACTTTTATTGATGAATTGTGTAATTTCAGTATTCTTTCAGTCCAATTTAGATACATTCCCTTCTCCCTGTCCCATCAACCCTTCTGCCATACATGTCTTGAATCTTTCTCTCAGTCTTTCCAAAGTTTTCACTGCAGAGCTTATTGTTTTGGGCAGAGTTTAAATGTATCATTAGTTTTTAACCCAGTCTATGTTTGTTGTTTTTCCCTCCCCTTGTATTACTACATTTCTTATACAGCTCAGGCTCCTCTTTCCAGAGATGTCATACTCATTAAAGAAAAATGACTCACAGACAATGCCATAGGCTGGTCTGACTTAAGGAATTCTTTATTTGGGGTACCCTCTTCCCATGTGAGTTCAGTGTCTGTCAAGTTGACAAAAACAAACCAGTACAGTCATCTATAGCCTGTTCTCAGCATCACAGTTGTCCTGGATAGCTTTAATTGTCATCTTGACAACGTTGTTGAAGGGACTCAAACGAAAATCCTCCATATGACCTGTGGCCCATGTCTTGGGGTATTTTCTTATTGTTGTGTGATGTGGGAGGGCCCAGCCTACCGTGGGTAGTTCCACCTTGGGCAGGTTGTTCTGTATTGTAATAAGCAGAGCGATGCTGAGCTTGCGCCAGAGGAGCAAGCCATAAGCAGCACATTCCTCCAGGCCTGTGCTTCAGCTCCCCACCTCCAGGTTCCTGCCCTGAGTTCTACCTTGGGCTCCCTACGAAATGAACCCAGGAGATCTAAGCCAAATAAACCCTTCCTCCCCAAGGTTGCCATTGGTAAGAGTGTTTTTGTCACCGCAATTGAAAGCAAACTGAGCAGGAACTGAAGATTGTTAGAAATGTATGTATGATAATGTATGTATAAATAATGTATATATATAATTATATATATAAAATAAATATATTATATATAATGTTTATATATACTGTAGCAATACAGTTGGAGAGAACAACACAAAAGAACTGAAAAAAAACTTCTGGAAAGACTCAGAAAAAGGTACAGGACACGTATGGCAGAGTGGCAGGGACTTGGGTGGGGTGGGGGGGCAGGAAAGGGAAGCAATTCTAGATTCGATTGAGAAATGATGTATGACTATGGAAAACGTTTAATAAAAAATTATACTTAAAAAAAAAAAGAAAGTGTAACAAAGTCCAGTTGTTCTTCCCCTGAAAACTCCCGAATTGCATCCATGTTTACTGATCTTATAAAATCATCCAGTCTCCTTTGGCCACCTAGCAAGAGCTATCTCAGGATCTTTACATCCTTCCTTCTGCTCTTCTGTACACTCAATCCAGATTACTCTCAGTTCCTCAGTCAGTCCACAGTCCTCACAAACAGCCTCTGTGCTGACTGTTTCCCCAGAACATTCCCATCCTAAATGTAGCCCCCCGCAATTTCCCCTTTGCTTTCAAGATTCGTTCAAACTTCACCTAAGTGAGATTTAACTTAAGCATCTTTTAAAATTGCAGCCCATAGCTTCACACCCCCAACATCACACCTTGCTCTATTTGTCATTTTACCATTACACTTTTAACTTTCTACTTTCCTCGTAAAATGTATTTATTATTACTATTGCCCCTCTCCTTTAAACTCCATGAGAAATAAAAATCTTGATCTGTCTTATTTAGTTATATAACCTAAATTCCTACATTAGTACCCAGTACATAGTAGATATACAGTAAATATGCTTAAATAATTTAAGCATATATCTATATGTATGACTTGCTGCATTTCAATAGAAGCAAATAAGACTTGGTAAAAAGATTCAGATTCCAATATATCTACAGAAAACAGTGCAAAATAAATATAAAACTTCATGACTGACCCAATATTATAGTCTAAATTTTTCTATATTCCTTGCCCTAGTGGAGATTCATATAGCTAATAAATTCATATAACTGTAGAGTCATAATCTATTTACAAATATATATAACATAATTATTATTAATAATGTAGTTTTTTAAAATGCATATTATAAATGAGTAAAGTAAATATACATGCAAAGGCATGATTTATTTGGAGTACCAATACTTAAAAGCAGTCATAGTTTATAAAGAAGTGAAGAAAAATGTAAACTTTTATGCCTGTTCTGAAGGGGACTTGAAGGCCCTTCATGTCACAGAAATGAAATCTTTTAATTTTTTTCACTTCAAAGCATGGGTTTTCTTCATCCCTGTTCAAGTGGATCACCAGCACCACTCTTATATGGTTAGGTTCTTTTCAACTCATCTAAATGAAACAAAGAGAGTTCTAGGAAGGGCTAAGGAGAGCAGGTGTTTGTATGATTACTAAGCAACAGCTGGAAGAGGGGAGAAGCACAGAGGTGTTAAAAGTAGAAAAATACTTGTGCAGAAAACAGCTGTATTGTAAAAGAGGAGCAGGCATCTAATGTCTGCTCAGACGTGAGTAGAGAGGAAGAAAAACTGGTGTTGCTGGGACTGGCAAAGAATGCAATAGGGTGTAAATTGCCTTTAAGATAAGCAAGATCAGCAAGATAATTGCCCAATTAGTGAATCGATGAGCAAGTGAATGAATCCATATGTCATGTGTGCACAAGTCAGAGGCTGCTTTCACTCTGAAAAGGGAGATGCTTGACAACAAGTGCAGCTTGTCCACTTTTACCCCTTCTTTAAGGGCTAGGCAGAATAGACATTATTTAAGCATTCTCAAAAGAAAATTAAAATACAGTATCACAGAGCACTCCCTCTTCTGCTTATGTACTCAAAGGAAATAAAGTCAGTGCAGAGCAGAGGTATCAGAGCCTCTGAGCACTTTGCGACTTTCGTCATAGAACTCAAGATGTGGAGACGGTTTTCCAGTGGTCTTGAGACCCAGGTAGGCTGAGTGTGCCACCCCCCCACCACCAACACCGCCTTCCTCCATTCAGGGTCACCCTAAATCTCCACCTCTGCTTGCCAGGGAATGGCATCTCCTCCTGGCCCCTCTCCCTCCCTTTGTGATTCACTAAACTGCCAGCCCACTCCCCACCCCACCGGGGACTCTCCAGTTGCCCCAAATGCTCTTGGACACCAGGTAGGCTGCCTGAGTATTCCTATCAGCCACCCTCCATTCTGGTCACTCCAAATCCCTACCACTCCCTGCCCCTGCTGGGGACCTCCACCTTCTCCTGACTGAGCTGCTCCCTTTGGAATTGAAATCCCATTCCAGTCCCCATCAGGGACCCCTCAGACTGCAAGGAGACCCTGGTCCCTCACTTCTTTCATGGTTCACCACGGTCCTACCAGCTACCTGGGGGACCCTCCAGTTATTCCATCAGGATCAGGCCATACACCCAGGCTAAAATGACTAAGTGACTGCAGACACCAGACTGTGGCTGTCAAGCAGAAGACCTAGCGAAGAGGCTGTAGTCCTAAATACCAGACATAGGAAATCATGATCCCAACCCTGCTATGAACTAGCCCCCTCCTGAACATGGTAAACGTCTCTGCCAAAAGAAATGTGACTACAACAAAAGAGAAAGAAACACTCAAAAAAATCAACTCCAGATATGCAAATTACAACAAAGATATGAAAACAATACACAAAATCAAAAAATCTCTGCTCCCCAAAATACAAATTGCATAGTAACAGCCCTTAAGGAAAATTACCTGGGAAGAACTTCCAGACAAAGCATTAGAAAAAATGATTACAGCTACCATCAACTCAAAGAGGACAACAAAGACAAAGAGATGAATAAATAAGGAAGCCAATCCAAGTAATGCAAACAGAGATTGTAGTGCTGAAGAAAAACCTAACTGAAAAATGCTGGATGAAAAACTTCAATAAGCCAAACAAAACCTCAGTGGAAAGCCTTACTAAGAGAATGCATCATGTTGAAAAGAGAGAATCAGAGATGAGATGATAAGGTGCGGAGGGACTGGATCACTCAGTAAGGTTAAGAGAGACGTAATATAGTCTATATATGATATATATATAGATTATAGATATATATATCTAAATATGATATGAAAGGAACATGGGAGAGCTTGGGGACCCTGTGGAAAAGCCTTACCTTCACATTATGGGCACAAAATATGAAAAGCTCCATGGTAATAGAAATTATTTATGTTTTTAAAATGTATACGAGTGTTTTGCCTACATATACTTAAGTACACCATATATATGCAATGCCTAAGGAGGCCAGAAGAAGGTGATACACCACCCAGAATTGGAGTTACAGATGGTTGTTAGCCACCATGTCAGTCCTGAGAACCGAACACAGTTCCTTTGTAAGAGCAACTAGAACTCTTAAACTCTGAGACATCTCTCTAGCCTATAGCGATAGAATAGAAAAGTATCTTCAGTGCAGGCAAGGTGGCATGAGCCTTTGATCCAAGCCTTTGTAAGCCAGAGGCAGGCAGATCTTTGTGAGATCAGAGCCAGCCTGGTACACATAGTGACTTCTAGGTGGGCTAGGACCAGGGAGACCCTGTCAAATAAAGTATCTTCAGTAAAAACATAGATGTTTTCTCAAACTTCAAGAAACGCCCATCCAGGTACAAGAGACCTACAGAACACCAAAGACAGAACCAGAAAAGAAATTCTCCACCACATATTATAATTCAAATAGTAAAAGCACAAAATAATGAAAGAGTATTAAGAACTTCAAGAGAGAAAAAAAGCAGTCATTTATAAAAGCAGACACATTAGAACAACACCTGGTTTTCAACAGGAACCTTTAAAACCAGAAGGATCTAGAAAGATGTATTGCAAAGACAACAATGTTAGCCCATGCTATTAGACCCAGAAAAATGATTAAATTGAAAGCAAAATTAAAACTTTCCATGATAAAAACAAATTAAAGAACTTATGACTACTAAACCACCTTCACAGATGATACTAGAAGGAACAGAAAATATAAAAGCACTCAAGAGATCACAGGAAATAAACCATTCCAGGACACAGAAAACAGATCTGAGAATACATCACAAACTCAACAAAATTATAGGAATTCAAACATATAAATCAGAATATTAATGGCCTCAATTCCCCGATAAGTAGATACAGACTAACAGATTGACTTAGAAATGAGGATCCAACATTTCACTGCCTCTAAGAAACAGACCTCCCCATCAATGATAGATACCACCTTAAGCAAAAAGCATAAATAAATGTATTCCAAACAAAAAGAAACAAGCATGCATAACTATTCTAAGATCCAACAAAACAGAAATCAAACCAACCAAAAGTAGTCAAAAGAAATAAGAAAAGATACTTCATATTCATCAAAGGAACAATAGACCAAGAGGATATTGCAATCCTAAATATATATAAACCAAACCACCCAATTTCATTTAAAAATTTTTGATTAGATCTCTACATTTGAATCTTTAGATATGTGTGTCTCAAGTGGAAAATCCACAGAGGTCAGTCAGGAAACTAGGAAGGGGCCATGGAGGATGCTTCATAGGAGGGGAGATAGAATGCAGTCCTATAAAGAGAGGAAGCGGATAATGGAATAGGAAAGGGTAAATGGGGTGAGTAATGTAAGACGGGGTAAGGAGGAAGCATGGGCAGGGATAACACTAAAGACCCTTAAAAGCCATATGGAAACTGTGCTGGACAGCTTCAGTGTCAACTTGACACACCTGCCTTGATTGGGGAATTTCCTCCATTGGACTGGTCTGTGGGAATGTCTGCGGGGTATTTTCTTGATTGTTGAGTGATGTGAGAGGGTCCAGTCCACTGTGAGTGGTGCCATCCTGGGAAGGTGGTCCTGTATTATACAGAAAACCAGGTTGAGCATGGGCCAGGGGAGCAAGCCAGTAAGCAGCATTCCTCTGTGTCCTGTGCTTCAGCTCCTGCCTCTAGATTCCTGCCCTGAGTTCCTACCTTGGACTCCCTAAGTGATGGACTGTGACCTGGGAGATGTAAGTAGAATAATCCCTTTCCTCTCCACATTGGTATTAGTCCAAGTATTTTGTCACAGCAACTGAAGGCAAACTAGAATAGAAACCTACTACTGTAGAAGATTCATAAAATATATATATATATATATATATATATATATAGAGAGAGAGAGAGAGAGAGAGAGAGAGAGAGAGTTTAAACAGAGTTACCCTGTAATGGGAGGAAAAATACCCCTACCAGATAGCACAGAATAGTAGATAATAAGTCCAGTGCTCAGAAAGGGCTCCCTCTTTGGAGGTGTTAACCAGGGGGTCTTATAGGCCTTCTAATAATACAGGCCATTGACATTTCCCTTGATTTCCTACAGTACCTGATGGTAAGACATTATCATTGAAGAAACTACATACATGACCTATACAACATACATGGGAAAATCAAGCCGGTACTGACCTCAAAGCTTCATCTTGATTGGCTAGCTGGAAGAAAAAAAGTAATCATCACCCTTTTCTAGCTGTGAACTCTGAGAGCTACAACACACAACTAGCCTGACAAGATATGCCCACTGGTATAATAATGGCATGAATATTATGGGAGCAACCACTTCACAAGATGGAGCCCATACCTGGCTGGGCCAAGAATCTGTGTCTACACAGGTCATGTAAGGAGATAAAGGAGAACCTATTACTATTATTCTCCTAAATGGACATAGTATGAAACCAACTCCTAATGGCTTATCATCATACCCATTAATTAAGGCCTCTCATAACTCTCATCAGAGAAGCTTCTTCTTGCAGCAGATGGTGATTAACACAGAGACCCACAGCTGATCCATGTGCAGAGAATAAGAGACCACAAAAGGTTCTTCCCTAAATGAGACCTGTATCATACCCTGTCCTCCTAAGCCCCAAGACTCACTGAGGAAGAAGGAGCAGTGGATGAATATAAGGAGACAGTGTTTTCTAGAAACAGCAGGGCAGTTGCACATATGAACACACAGCACTAGTGACAACACACACAAGACCTGCACAACTCCAAGCCAGACAAAAATCCCAACATGGAGCATCAGAAGTGTCAAGAAGCCCCAGACCTAAACAAGGAAACACTCTTAACTGACAGCTGCTGGGAGAGAAAAATTGAGCATTATTTAAGGATGTGACCCAGGTAGGGTGACCGGGCTCGAGGCTATGGATGGGCACACAAGGAACACAAATTAGTCTAGATAGGCATTAAAAAAAATAATAGGGGGCCTGAAGTGAGGGCATGGGTAGGAAGGTGGGGGTGAATCTGTGAAGAGATGGGGGCTTGTTATGATTAAAATATTTTATATGACATTCTCAAAGAATCAATAAAAATTTTATTTAAAAAAAATTTGGAGATAATTAAGCATCCATGGATGAATAGACATATATTACATATGTATGTATATATGCATGTATGTTTATTAATAAAATATTATGTAGCCTTATATAATGATATCTTGCCCTCTAAAATGGCAAGGACTTACCTGGAGAATATTAGGCTGATTGAAGTAAACTAAATACTCAAAGTAAAATATTGTATGATCTCACTTTTGGGGGAACTTTAAGGTTTTGTTTTGGTTCAGAGGAGGGTTTTTTGTTTTTGTGTTTTGGGAGGCTTGAGGGACTCTGGGGTGTTTTTCTGAGACATGTTCTCATATAACCCGGCTGGCCTCAAACTTGCCATAACTAAGGCTAGTCTTGAACTCTTAATCCTCTTGCTTCTGCCTCCTAAGTGCTGAGATTAGGAGATACGCCCAGAATAATGCAAAATGTTTCTTTAAGTCAAATGCAGGAGGGTCTGGAGAGATGGCTCAGTGGTTAAGAGCACTGACTGCTCCTGCACAGGACCTGGGTTCAGTTTCTAGTACTCACATGGAGACTAACAACCATCTCTAACTCCAGTTCCAGGAGATCTGACAACTTCTTCTAACCTCTACATGCATTACCTGACACAGGTGCACTTACATACATGCAGACAATATACTCATACACATAAAAAGAAAATAATTGTTTAAAAAGTCAAATACAGAAAACAGAGTAGAATGCTGGTAATGGAGGAGACACAAGTCAGAGCTACAAAGCCATAGTCCTGTAAGATGAGTAAGGCTCCAGATGGAATGCGCAGCAGAAATACGATGGTTGATAACATTGCCCTGAATACTAGAAATTTGCTGAAAGAGCAGGCTTTAAGTGCCACAAAAAATTGGTAAATATATGATATGTTATACATACTAATTTGTTTAACTGCAGCAAGCATTTCGCTATATATGTGAGTAGCAAAACATGTTAAACAGCTTATATGCATAGCACCGATGTATGAATGGAAACAAAATGTCCCAACTTACACTGCCTCTGATGTGGCTTCTTCCCTCTTTCCAATAATATTTCAAATATTAGGGCCTCAGAAGAAAGATAGTTCCCCAGAAAAAAAATTGCATAGAAATCACAGAGAAAGCATATTTTAACCTTGGTTATGTTTCTGTATAACTTTCTTCTATGGTGGGCATTTAACATGAAATTTAGCATGAAAGTGCTTTCAAGGACCATATACCAACAATACAATAGATAATGAATAAACTCTTCTGAAAAAAGTGAAACCCAGAGATGGTGTTCATCTGCCTGAAGCTACAGGGCTGGTTTAGAATGCGGGTTCCTCTGCCTACAATACAAATAAAGAGGCAGATTTCCCTACATGTGTTTTACAATAAGCAAGTTGTGCAATAGTAGGTGGCCCAGGTCAAGTCTACTGTTCTTTCTGGTATACAGAACAGCCAGTAAGAATCATATCTGAAAAAAGAAACAACTGCAAAATGAGTAGTAAACAACTTACCCTCAAATCATCTGTTTTTTACATTTTTCATTTCCTTATTTTCATATCAAACTTTACTAACAAATTAACTTATTTCCCTCTTTTAAAAAAAAAAATACTGGGCTGGAGAGATGGCCTAGCGGTTAAGAGCGCCGACCGCTCTTACAGAGGACCCGGGTTCGATCCCCAGCACCCACATGGCGGCTGAGAACCGTCTGAAGCTCCAATTCCAGGAGAACTCCAGTTCCAGGGGAATCCGAGACCCTCTTCTGAACTCCGTGGCGTTGCACGACACGGGTGCACAGACTTTCATGCAGACAGTACATTCATACACAAACAGAAATAAATAAAATTAATTAAAAAAAAAGAAAATAGAATTGACTATTTAAAAAAAAATACATGGATGTTGTTCTGGATAATTAGCTTTAATGTCAACTTGACACACCTGCATTGAGGGAGGCTCAATTGGGAATTGGCTCCGTTGGACTGCCCTGAGGACACATCTGTGGAGAATTGTCTTGATTGTTGAGTTATGTGGGAGGGCCCAGCCCACTGTGGGTGATGCCACCCCAGTCAGGTTGTTATGTACAGGATAAGAAGGCAGGCTAGGCATGGACTGGGGGGAGCAAGCCAGTGGACAGCATTCCTCCATGGCCTGTGCTTCAGCTCCTGCCTCCAGGTTCCTTCCCTGAGTTCCTATGGTGGGCTCCCTCAGTGATGAACTCTGACCCAGGAGATCTGAGCCAAATAAACCCTTTCCTCCCTGAGCTGGAATTTGTCAGAGTGTTTTGTCACAGCAATGGAAAGGAAACTAGAACAGATGTGCTGTATTATTTTTCTTCTCCATTTATAAAAACTACTTTCAGTCTCTCAGATTATTTGGGACAACATAAAATCTAGCCTGATAGTAAAAGTATTGACCCAATGAAATCTCTTCAATTTTGATGATTTTTATTGTTTCATAAACTATGTATGTGAGATTTTAAAAAATTATCTAGAGTTTGTTTGTTGGTTTGTTCATTTGTTTGTTGAGTTTGGGGAGAGTTTGGTGATGGCTTTTATTCATCTCTTCCTTTCTAGTTCATCTGTGCTTTTGATTCTGTGATCCTAGGCTGTGAAGTATGCCCTCTGCTGGTAAGAAGAAGAAAATTATCAATACTTGAAGCTAGAAGATCCCATGAACTCGTGTGAAATTCTGGCATGTCGGGCTGGAGAGATAGCCTAGCGTTTAAGAGCACCGACTGCTCTTGCAGAGGACCCGGGTTCGATCCCCAGCACCCACATGGCGGCTGAGAACCGTCTGTAACTCCAATTCCAGGAGAACTCCAGTTCCAGGGGAATCCAAGACCCTCTTCTGACCTCCGCGTGCATTGCACAACACAGGTGCACAAACCTACATGCAGACAGTACATTCATACACATACAAAAATTTAAAAAAATTTAAAAAACTATAAAAAAGAAATTCTGGCATGTCAAAAGACATGAAATATAGTAGTCTACAAATGATCTCTTTTTAGACTAAGCATATATGCTGTAAAATGGAAAAGAAAACAGATTCACAAGACAGTAAAGCTGAAGCTAGATGATAGGATTTATGTTTAATTCTGTATTTGATGTGAACTTTGATATGATCTAACAGAAGCTACCTAAAGGAAGAGAACCCTTCCTTAATCATCCTGAAATGGAACCACATCGATTTAATTTTTGTGATAATTTACCAAGGAAACTGTCAATGAGCTGTTTCAAAACGTCAGTTGCAAGCATGACAAAATCATGTAAATCAGTCACCAGATTCAGTAACTGATATATCTTCTCCCCACTCATTTTCTATCATTTCTTTAGTACACTTCATCAACTTTTTTATTTTTTGACAAGGCAAAAAAGATTGAGTTTTGTAGGAAGATCCAGCTTGAATTGAGGGCTAGTTCTCAGCTAGCACCCCTCAGGGCACCACATGGAGGGGAGTCAGGGGACTTCTCCGACTCTGCCCCAAGAAGGAGCAGACAACGTGGCCCAGGTGCATGATGCTGGGTGGGCCAGCAGTGTGCAGTGGGGAGGAATTGGGGGTCTGTGATTGGCTCTGGGAACTGACATCATTTTGCTTATAAAAGCAGGCTGTAGCAGGCAATCTCAATTACCATCATTACAGAATTCCCAGCCATCATTTTTTGCATGCATACAGGCCAAAGCAGGCCTGCATTTCCTTTGGGTGACCAGTGGGCTGGACAGCAGTCCTCAGATCACCAACCTGTATAGCTGGTATGGCGAAGTGAATTGTGAGTGGATATAGGCTGAAGATAGGCAATCAGCCATCAGCCTGAAATTCCTGTCCAGGGGCCAGCAGTCTCTGGGCAGGTGGAAAATCACAGCCAAGAATGATTCTGCTGTCCTAGGCCAAAGACCTGAGTTGGAATTACCTCTCATGTCAGGTTACGAAAGTAACTGACTGGTCTCTGCATTGAGAGGTCAGTCCCCTATGGTGGCCGCAGGTGGGAACTGTGCTCCCCCTTCCCTTAGCAGGGCTGCTTTGTACCTGCTTCTGGCAAAGGGAGCTTCCTACAGATTTATCACAAACATCACAAGTTAACTCAAGTCATCTATAAACCACATAAAACTCCTTATAAGACCCGGTAAATAATACACATAACTTTTAGGGTGTTGAGAAACAAGCCTTGACCAGGAAGCCCAACAGACCTGGAAGGAAACTGAGCTCTTGGGCTTGGACAAGGTAAACCAAAGTTAAAATACCTCACCTCCAAGATGCTATTCTCTGAACTCCTTTGCCTCATCTGTAAACCAGAGGAAGAACTGATTACATTTATAAAATGCTTTCAGCACATGCAAATAAAAAAAAAATCATATAACTACCATGGAGCCTACAAGGATGTTTACCTTAAGCAAAATGGCACATTTGTTTCTGATTTTTCAGACATTGTGAAAATCATCTCACAATGCATTTTAGTGAGGATCTGAAGAAATCTAGGATTCCTAAGGTTTAAATTGTCATACTCAGGAGACACTAATAAAAGTGATTTAGAGGTGGTGATAAGCACTCCAACCCATGTGATATATACTAGTGCACTGAGAATCGTCAATAAATGTTAAACATCTGACTGTCACACTATTAAATGTTTGATAAGTCTGTATTTCTCCTAAGGCAAATATAGTAAACAGAACATTCTCTATGTAATAAAACTTATTTTTATCACTTTTATTTTCCCTTAGGTAAATATACCATATTGAAGCCACTGGGAGGCACATACATCATCATCCTCATATTTCAGCATTTCCAAAAAAAAAAAAAAGACTGTTGGTTTGTAATAGAGTGTTGTGGGACTGTTTAAATTCTGTGGATGTTTTGTGATGGCATAAAGGTGCCTGTGGCTAGAAAGAGACAGCCCCATCTTTGTAAATCCCTTCAAACTGCCATTGCTTACATTCTTATTGAATTTTCTCACAGTACAAAGGTATAAAAGCTCTATGGGAGTAAAATAGTATCCAAACTATTCCAGTTCATACTCCCTTGTCTTCCTCCTAAAACTACTCTACCAGAACAAATATCTAGAAATACAATGGGAAATAATTTGATCTGGAACATAGTACCCAAAATTCACATAAACAGAATTAGTACGCTTTGTATACTAAACTATGCCGAAATATTTCACAATTAAATGTGCTCAGAAGAGAAAACAAGTCTCTTTTCCAGACTGCTACAAGGTTAGAAAATAAAAGTCACTTAAACCTAAATAATGGAGGGAAATGTAATTTGCAGAAAACAAGGTAAGTGTACTCCTGCTGCAGACAAACATCACCCTGAAACCTGCTCCTGTAACAAAAAAACTCTGGGGATCAAAGCACACACACACACACATTCCCTCCTTACTAAAAAGCTGAAAATTAATCCCTTGCTCAAGAGGCCACAGCCCCACATTTAAATGTACAAAGGTTCACAAGGGGAGCATTTAGATTATCTGCAGATGCTGTCAGGCAAGTTTACCCGATTATTGAGCATTTGTAGTTTGTGGTTAAAAAAAAGGAAAATCAGTAAATTCAGCAGGATACTCTACTTAAGAAGGATTAGATTATCAGATGATAAATGAGGTAGAATTTTACTACATAGAAATCAGCAAGATAAATTCAGGCTTTATAAGCTTATAAATCTGGACTATTTACCATAAGAGCAGCACAATAGAGATCACTGCCCGCCACTACCCACCCACAAATCTCTAATCATAGGGTGCCAGACAGGTGAATGAATGAAAGATCAAGTAGAACACAATTTTCCCGGTTAACGTATTTTAAAACTAAGTGTGTTAATACACACACAACAGGCTATAGGAAAGAGAACTTCCTGCTGCTAATGGATACCATTTGAGACTTAAATTAATAGAAAGTCTGAACTTCCAATATCTAATTCTTCATGCAAACACTACACCCAGATATTTAAAACCACACACGTCATCACCACACAGCATGATTGCTCTGCTGGACTTACTCTATTATAAAAAATCACTCTTATTACTAATCCAATACCACAGTGTGAGTAATAAACTTCATTGTGAGCTGTATAGGATCACTTAATGAACTGCAATAATATGAAATTGCTTTCCAGTAGAATGTGTTAAAGTCAGGTTGTTCTACTTAATAACCTAGCTTATTTACTCAACTATTCAGTCTTTAAACTGTGACAATCTACAAGCAGAAACTAGGAAGATTCATAAGCTAATATGACATATACTTTTTAAGTTAAGCAATTATCTGCAGTCATCTTCAAAATACCTATACTTTTGTTTCAAAATACCTATTCTTTTTTTTTACTCAGCGTTAAAAAGTTCTTCACAGCAACCATTACACCTATTCTATAATTGATAAAGGGGTCAATACTTTCCATCTTTCCAAACCTACCCTAAGCAACAGTACATGCAGAGTGAAAACTAGAGATCTTCACCAATTTCCATAGATACTGATTGGGACATAGATATTCCTTAAATATTCATATCTATTGACTGATACTTTAGTCAAGTAGTGTGAAAGACATTAACCAAAACTAATAGATAGATAGATAGATAGATAGACAGACAGACAGACAGACAGACAGACAGACAGACAGACAGACAGACAGATAGATAGCCTCACTGGATTATATGAACACACATTAAATTGAAAGACTTGAGCAGTAAGATGTAGAACTGTAAATCTTCATCCAAAGGACACTGCATGCATCCATATTTTAGGGAGCCAAATAAGGAAGTAAGATATCAATATTTTTAAAAAAGATATCAATATTTAGACCAATCACAATAAGTTAACCAACATTCTGAGCAGTTAATTTTGTATATGCAAGCTGGAAAATGGTTAAGATCATATAATTAAATATACCATAAGACAATGAAGGTAAGATTCAGCTAACATTTACTAAACAAAACTATTAATTTGAAGTATCTGACTAGACCCTCTCATATGAACTATAATGCTAATTCTGATCACTATTCTAGTTCGGAACCAATTTTCCAGTGCTAGAATACACAGCACCACAAAACTATTCCCAAGGAGCTCCAGAAATATATAGATCATCTTTGAAGAGTTCTATAAGCAAAACTTTGCATAATATGGCTTCTAAAAAATATCTGTCCCAGGATGTCAAGTCTTTCAAACCAGCCCTCATCTCTCTATTTGGCAACACAGCTCTTTACAAATATGAGAAATTCACTCTCCACTTACTTCAGTTTAAAATTGTTTGCCCCCATCTCTAGCCTTTTAGGAGCATTCTCATAATTTACTCCTAAGGTATTTGTCCCAGTTTGTGGTCTCCACTAGGCTTTTCTGTGAGTTCAAAGATCACATCTATTTGGTGCATCACTCAACAGTCAGCACTTAAATCATAACAAGTGCTCAATAAACATTTTGTGAATACTTTCAAGAATAAAAAAGTGTTCTAAATGTACAAACTCATAAACTTTGGCTTTTACCACCATAATTGAGTTTTTAGAGACAGTCACAGGAGATGAATGGACATCCCTGATTTATATGGTCTCCAACAAAGAAGACAAAGAAGAAAATCTAGCCTGGCGTGGTGGCTCATGCCTTTAATCCTAGCACTTGGGAGGTAGAGGCAGGCGGATCTCTGTGAGTTCAAGGCCAGCCTGATCTACAGAGTTCCAGGACAGCTGGGGCTACAGGAAGACCCTGTCTCAAAAAGACAAAAAAAAAAGAGAAAGAAAATCTTAGTAAATACAAATTTTAAATAATTTAGGTCAAGCTTCTAATGATCAAGATCGGCACCACTTGTTTATTCTATATGTTGGGATACCTGCAAAAAGAAAAAAAACTGGGTTTTCTAAAGTGTTCTAACAATGCACCTGATACCTGTGGTATAGTGTGGTGAGCAGAACACATGAATATCTTGCCCTCACAATGTGATAATATGATATGAGGTTACTATACAGAGGCAAAGTAGAATATTTATTATGAGAGAACTGCATTAAGTTTAGCTGTTTCTGGAGATTAATCCCAATAGTCAATAACCCCAATAGATAATAACAACAACAAGAAATAATAGAACATAGTAGACTTCGATTTAAAACCAATAAACCAGGGTATATAGAGCTGAAACATGAGCAGTCTAATTCTGAACACAGAATGCTGGTGGTCAGGTGCTAGGAAAAGAACAAAACGCAAATAAGTTTTTAGTGAGTACGTGAATCGAATCTGGAAGAATTAAAAATTTTGGAGATAGATGGTGGTGATGCTTAAATATACTTAATGCCAGAAGACTGCACAGTTAAAAATCATTAAAAAGGTAAATATTTTATTATGTATATCTTACCACAACATTTAATATTCTTTCAAAAAAGTTACACATAGGAAAGTCATACTTTTGATATATACGAGTGACTTCTCAGGCACCTGTGCAGAACTGCTACTGTTTGCTACACCTGTGTGCTCCATGCAGGTCAGAACTCCTTGTCCTGAGTTTGTTGGAACTCATGTGTACAAATATGGAGAAACATCTCCAATAGCAGGAATTTAAAGTAGAGGAAGACAAGTGCATGTATCAATGATGTATCATTATGTGACTAGCAAGAAGCCTCAAGGGCACTGACAGCTCATTTTTTACCTAAATTCCTTTTTGGAAAGCTCTCCAGGACTATGAAACTTAATTTTTTAATTCTTTCTCTTCCAAAACACAAAAAGGTTATTATCCCTCAAGTTAAAAAAAAAAAAAAACTTAACTTTGAAAAAAAAAAAAAAAACCGTAGGACATAATCACCAGAAATTGCTTCAGGATGAGACTGGGAGATACTGGCAAAGATAATTGGAAGATGCTATCTCTGCCTGAATATTCTGTCTGCTCTGAGTCCTTTGTCACAAGGCACCAGGGAAATGAAACTTAGACTCAAGATACAGGTGGCATATTACTGAGAAAAAAACTCTTTTTCCCGTATAAAATGTAAGGTATACCCTAGCAGCATTCCTCTGAGCTGTTCTCAGAATCAACCATCCTACCCATCATTCATACAGAAAACAAAACCAAAAATAGTGTCACTGCCAAACCAGTTAGACTGTCGACAACACTTAGTATTGCATATAGAGTGTACTAGGAAATGATACAAAAGGAAAGTAGCATCTTTTGCTGTCAAGGAGTTCACAATAGGAAGGATAATGATTTTCTCCACGTATTTTGGTCTGGGGAGTTGGGATAAAATACTGAAAAGAACGTGTGCTCTGAAAGAAAAGGGATCAGGGGACCTAACCCAACCTCTACACTGTTATAGCTGCATGACCTTAATGATAAGCAGTAAGTTCCTGAGGCCTTACCGTGCACCAAGAGGTTTGGTATGTTATCCATCCCAGTTAATCCTCATCAATTCCATAAAGTAAAAACAACGTATTAACTGTCAGGTTATTCAATTTTCCTCAGCCTTAGTTTCCTTTGGGGCATGGGGAACGAATACCAACCATATACCATCATTTTAAAAGTTAAATGAGGGGGCTGGAGAGATGGCCTAGCGGTTAAGAGCGCTGACTGCTCTTACAGAGGACCTGGGTTCGATCCCCAGCACCCACATGGCGGCTGAGATCCGTCTGTAACTCCAGTTCCAGGAGAACTCCAGTTCCAGGGGAATCCAATGCCCTCTTCTGACCTCCGCGGCATTGCACGACATGGGTACACAAACCTACCTGCAGACATTCATACACAAAAATAAATAAATAAAATAAAATAAAAAATAAAAGTTAAATGAGGTAATATGTAAAAAAAAAAAAATAGCCAAGATACTGAATGAATGTAGCTATCATCATCATCAAATATGATAAATTTGCAGGAATGGCAGATATTTGGCAAAGTCACTCCTGAATTATTTTGAAGAGCACTATCTTTTCATGTATGATCAGAACTTTTTATAAATGCAATTTAATACAATAAATATATGGGTACTTGTTTTTAAAAAATAAAATACTGTACAAGCTATAGGAATATGAATGAAAATATGATGTATGTCACTTAGGAGCTTGTAATACAAAGAATTTATAGAAAAAAATATATCTTAAAATTAAGGCACCTAATCAGTATTCTAAGGATCAGAGACTACTATAAAACACCCCATTTGGGGGCTGGAGAGATGGTTCAGCTATTAAGAGCACTGGCTGCTCTTGCAGAAGACTCTGGTTCAGTTCCTAGCACACACAAGGTGGCTAACAACTGTCCCTAATTTCCAGTTCCATGGGCTCCAACTCCCTCTTCTGAGCTCCACAGTCATTACACAACAAGGGTGCACTTACATACGTGTAGGCAATGCATTCATACACATAAAATAAAAATAGTGAAGAAAAAAACCCTATTTTAAACTATATTCACTTAAATTCTCTTTTACTGTTTTACCCTAAAGATACAGTTTTTCAATAAAGTAGAAAACAGGTAATCTCAGCAAAGCACAGCTGCTTTGTTTTTCACATTTATATGATGTGTATTTTTCACAAATACCTGTATCAATTGAGCATAAGCTGATGTCCAGCCACTGGCATGCAATACACTGCCCACAAGAGGACAAGCAGCTAGACTCAGACCTTCTGTCTATACTGTCAGCCTAATGACCATGGCAACTCATGAATCTGTTATAATTATAGTACTGAATGAAAATAAAATATCGATAATGGGAAAGCTTCATTTCCACCTCAGATTGAGATGAAAAAGAAGCAAAATGGTGTCGATTCCAAGTGAAATTTTCCAAGGTGACGGAGAAACCTACATATAACATTGATCTCAATTGAAAATCTTATAGTTTGGGAGGATTCAGAAAATTTTCCCTTGGAAATAGGGAGAAATGAGATACAAGGACATCTCTGCAGTGGCTGAGGATGAGCAGGTATAAACTATGTGACAGCATTAATAATAGACGCTGTCATCCATGTGCCTTACAAAATGCTTCTCATCAAAATACAGTTTTGAAATCACTTAATTTGCTGAAATATAATAATTAGTAATCAAAATATATTATGCTTCATCAACAAAATCCAGTATTATCATTATCCCTCATCTTTCCAGAAACCAAAGTCAATACATAAATACAGTTAAATGATATTACCATTTATGCATACTAAATCAAGCAAAGACTTAAGTAATTTTAATTTTATTAAATTGATTTATGTGTGTATCTGTGTGGGCACAGCACACGAGGTCATGGGTCAACTGTCAAAAGTCAGTTCTCTCTTTGCACTATGTGGGTTCCAGGAATCAAACTCAAGTGTCAAGCTTAGCATTAAGGGTCTTTAACAACTGAGTTAGCTCATCGGTCTCAAAATCAGTAATTTTTTGATAGATCTAAAGATTTTAATGTAAATAAGCTTGAAATCAAGTCATAAAGTTAATATCTTATACCACATATGAAATCTTTTCATACATGGTTTATAGTATAATTCTTTGATTATAATATAATTCTTTTAAATTTTTATGATACATTTTGCAAATTTTATTCTTGTCCATTTTTATCACTTCGACCACCTCGCTGTAAATGCTGAAAGACAGTCTCAATTGTCTCAACAAAACATTGGGATTTACCTTTAAATACAAGCAATGTATTTGATTAAATTGTCACCAAATGACCATAAGTGGCCATCTCAGTACTGAAAAAGGAATATAGCATTAACTTTAGAACACAATGGAAAGGACAACATAGAGAGACGAAAATACAGAACTGCAGTGTGCTGTCCCCCAGCTGTCCAGGGAGCAGCAGGCAGCCTGACCTGGGTAGCCCAGCTCTCCGCAGCCCCTGGGAAACAGAGAGCCTGTTCCAACCAAGACCCCAAAACACAAGCACACTATCCATCCTGACTGTGGTCCATCAAAGCCCCAGGTTGCTCCACCCACCTCGATGCAATGACAAACAGCTAAGTAGAACGTCTTGAGGAGCTGAGTCCAGCAAGGCTTCTACAAAGCAGACACACAAGCTTACCCACAGACATTTGGGAAGCAACTATACCTGTCCTGAACATGTCAGCTCCAAAGTTCCTGCAGAGGCATGCATACAGGCATCAGACACTGATGAGTACATCATCTGGGTCCACTTGAGTGGCCCAAGTCCATGTAACTTTCATATATTAACATGTCCCATCTCCAATATTAGACACACTGAGTCCCATAAACCTAGCTTTACTGGGAGCCATGTACCCAAATGGCCCATGGAAATTGACAAACACCACACAACCACAGTCAAGGGCATCACCAAACTACTCCAAACTACTGATGTACTGTCAGACTGAAGAGAACTGTATCACAACTGCTGAAGCAATGCATAGGCTCTTGCAGTATGAGCCAGTGGCACCCACTGAGGTATCATCAATATGGTTTATTTCTGAAGAAGGCACGTAGAAACCACTCTAGCCACCCAGAATCAAAACTAACACAATCTATCCAGTGAACATTCTAGGACATGCAGGCAGGAGAAAGGTTTTGGTTTTGTTTTTTTTTTTACCCAAAAAGGTTACTCTACAAAATTGATAGACATGACTGACCCACCACATGAGGGAATGTCAATGTAGAGACCCAGAAGCAAGACAAAGATAGGAAGCAATAGCTTTCCAGTAACAGTCCTCATGCAAAAGGACATGGGCAAACAGCATGACAAAAACTCAAAGGAATGGTTCTCAGGAAATAGTAAGGCAGATAATTTATGAAATAAGAAAAGCAACTGTCATATCAACAGAAATTGAGGTGATTAAAATATAAACCATCTTACGAAGTCCCTGACCCTGCCACCCTGCCTCTGGCTCGCTACCACATACCTCCAAGCTGCCAGTCTAGCCCCACCTGTTCAAAGCCATTTCACGTGGTTGCTGTACTTAAAACCAGACCTGAGGTAGAAAATCATGCTGTGGAGGCCAGTTCAATGACCAGGGAAGGAGGGTCGTGTGAAGCAATGACAGTAAAGAAGATTTCTGGAGCTACTGGCAAATACCACACACTTAATTCATTAGCACATAGGCCCCTTTGCAGGGACAAACTGAACACATTACACAATCTGGTCCTGACAGTCGATCAGCTGGCATCATCTTGAGATAAATCAAACCCCAGGCCTCCTTGAATCCTAGTGTGACTCGTAAAGCCATACCAGAGCACAACACCTTGGCATTCAACCCCCTGTGAATAGCTGTGACATTCTCTGTACCTTCTTCAGTGCTGCTCTGCCCATGCTACATACTCCAGACATCTAGAATGACATCATCCTGATCTGTGCTGATTCTCCAGCACATCATCCAGTGTTAGCATACCAGCCATGATTAGTCAGTCCATCGCCTATGACCACCTGGACAGACATGCTTCTTCATTTAGAAAACAAAGAAATGGAACCTGTGGAGATGACTTTTATGTGTCCGTGTTTCTTATGACTTGGGCATTTGATCTTGTTTCCATGACAACGTCAGTTTGGTACTCAACTCAAAAAGATAATGAGTGAATGTGGAAATGCTTGAGAATTAACATATCAAAATGCTAAAAGGCAGCAGACCCCTCTACACTGCACACAGTAGAGATTGGGAAAGACACATGAGTTTGGGTAAATGAGATACTCTATAACTAGAGATAGAAAGGCCTGGTGGTCTGTTAAGATTGGGGTAAGCCAAGCTTGTACTTCCCCAATTGAAGCTGAAAAAACCATTTAGTAGAGCTGGGCTCAAAGACACAGTTCCAGAAAGAGAGTACCATCAGTACAGTTCCAGGAGACAGACAATTTTAAGAGATATCTCAGCCCCACTCTTAAAAAATAAAAAAGAGAGGGGCTGGAGAGATAGCTCAGTGGTTAAGAGAACAAACTGCTCTTGCAGAGGACCCAGGTTTGATTCCCACCTCCCATATGGCGGCTAAGAACTGTCTTTAACTCCAGTTCCAGGGGAATCCGACACCCTCTTCTGACCTCCGTGGCATTTGTGCACCAACCTACATGCAGACAGTACACTCATACACATAAGAATAAATAAATAAATAAATAAATAAATAAGTAAATAAATAAGAGAAACAAACAGAAAATCCTGTAGCTAAGGAATGTGATCTCAAAATAATAAAAAAGTACATTTGAGAGCTCAACATTAGACTAAATCAAACAGAAAAAAATAACTTCTGAGTTAAAATCAGGTCCTTGAAATAATCCAGTCATTATTTTAAAAGAGCCAAAAAGTAAAATAATGAAGAAATATATGAGACTCCATTAAGCTAATAATTTTTTGCAGTAGAAGTATTATCAAAGGAAACCTATTCAGAAAAAAAGTGATAACTTTTCATATCTTGGGAAAGATATAGAGTTCTAGATCCAGGAAGTTCTATGGACTCCTAATAGACTCAATTCCATTCCCCCACTAAACATTCTATAGTCAGACTGTGAAATATTAGACAAAGAATTTAAAAAAATAGCTTGAGAAAAATGTCACATCATATGTACGGACAAACTCGAACTTCTCAGGACTCTTACAGAATAAGAAACAGTGAAATGATAGACTCAAAAGTCCTGGAGAAAAAACTATCAGTCAAGAACCCTATATCCAGAAACACGAACTTTCAGAAATAAGGGAGCAGCAAAAACAAAACAAGCAAAAATTGGGGGAATTCATCACTGCCAGACCAGCCAAAGAAATGCTTAGGAGACTCCTAAACCAGAAATGCAAGGACAATAATTGCTGCCATGAAAATCCAGAAAAATATAAAACTTACTAGTGTAGCAGATACACGAATTAAGAATAGAAAATTAAACTGTATCAATACCTAAGACACAAAGATGAACAGGAGAGGAGAAAAGGGACCAAACATACACAAAATAATCATTTAAATGTAGCAAAATGGCAGGAGTACATTATCGACTTATTAATAAAAACTTTAAATATAAAAGGTGTGTGCCGGGGAACCGGGGTCTCAGGGGAGATGCCATAATGCGCCAGGGCAGGTACACAGTTCTACAGCTCTAGGCGTGGTCTGGCGGGGGGTCAGCTGGGAGAGGGTCTCGCTCTGAACCCATCTACTGGGTCCCCGGCCCAGAGGGACCACGCTCGGGTGAGCGGAGGGTCGCATTTCCCTCTGCTCTGGTCCCGGCTGGACTTGTGGGCGGGAACCGGGGTCGCAGGGGAGACGCCATAACGCGCCAGGCCAGGTACACAGCTCTACAGCTCTAGGCATGGNTTGAACTCACAAAGATCTGCCTGCCTCTGCCTCCCAAGTGCTAGGATTAAAGGCGTGCGCCACCACTCCTGGCCAGTCTGTATATTTTTCTACCTAACTGCTATTCCCTAATTTTTCCGTTTCCTTATTGAATGAAACAATACTTTTATAATACATATATTTCTTTTTGCATACAATAGATACTGAGAGAATTTGCTTTGTTAGAGAATGTGAAAGCAAATATCTGAGTCAGAGCAGGGAAGCTTTTTACGTTTGTCATTTGATTTAAGTTTTGATAATTTCATACATGTGCACATGTACTTTGAATGCTTTTACCCCATTCTCTCATACCCCCCCACTCCTGTAGCTCCCCTTCTTCCCAGCTAGTCTTCCTCCTACTTTAATTTCTTATTTTTGGTGCAGGTTTATGTGTGTAACTAAAGCTGCTTTTGTGTTCATGTTTACACCACCCATCTCATAACCAAAAGACATTTTTTCTTAGTACTCCACACCACACTGTAAGGCTTTCTGCTTCCTTTTCTGTGATGTTTTCCTGGGTCTTAGAGAGGTGATATAGATGTCATATTTAAGGCTGAGCACTGAATAGTCACTTACTTTTAGTGCTTTGACCTGTTGTGAGTCTCTGTAGTAACTGTTGCCCACTGAAAAAAAGAAACTTCTCTGGCCAGTGTTAAAGGTAACAACACACTAAGGGGTATAAACATTAATATTTAGGGCTGGGTGTGGTGGCACATGCATTTAATCCTAGCACTTGGGAGGCAGAGGCAGGTGGATCTCTGTGAGTTCAGGGCCAACCTGGTCTATAGAGTAAGCTCCAGGCCAGCTGGGACTAAAGGAAGACCCTGTCTCAAAAAAAAAAAAAAAACCACACACACACAAAACAAAACCCCAACCAAAACCACATTAATGTTTAGAAGGAAATTTGGCTATTTGTCCATTTAGTGTAACATCAGTAGTCATTTTCCCCCTAGAGCCTATGACCTCCCCAGCCTTAGGTTTTTGCCCAAGTTTAGAGTACCAATGTGCATTCCTTCTCATGGAGTGGTCCTCAGTTCCAATCAGAAAGCAGTTGTTTATCCTCAAAACAGGCATGTCATTATGCACCAGTGGGCACATCTTGCCTGGCAAGTCATTATTTACAGTACTTAGGGTCCAGAGCTAGGCAAGTCATTATTACAGTACTTAGGGTCCATAGGTAGGCAAGTCATTATTACAGTACTTAGGGTCCAGAGCTAGACAAGTCATTATTACAGTACTTAGGGTCCAGAGCTAGGCAAGTCATTATTACAGTACTTAGGGTCCATAGATAGGCAAGTCCTTATTTACAGTACTTAGGGTCCAGAGCTAGGCAAGTCATTATTACAGTACTTAGGGTCCAGAGCTAGGCAAGTCATTATTACAGTACTTAGGGTCCATAGCTAGGCAAGTCATTATTA
>VZQC01002141.1:1462693-1531905 GCA_009823505.1 Rhizomys pruinosus | reverse complement strand
AGATGTTATAAGCCACAGTAAGACCCTGTCATATTTAACAGGGGGGAAAATTGTAATTCATGGATTAACATATCCAAACATGTGTCTATGCTAAAGTAACCTACCATAACTATTAGTGCTGCTTAAATACCTATATATCTAATTGCTTGTTCTTCATTAGTAGGATCGAAAGGTTATTCCTGGACAAACTGTCAGCCCATGAAAGGAAACAGCCAGAATTGACCAGAGTCCAAGTCAACAGCTCCAGAGAGAGTGGACTGTTTTACCTCTCATCCACCTGTGCCCCTTTTCTAAGCCTAGGGAACAACCTGCGGAAGAGGGGGCGTGGTAGAATGTAAGGGCTGCGATTGGGGTGAATGGTGAAACTACAGCAATGTAGTCTGGACACTCATTTGATCAACTTGATTGAACAAACAACCTGTCACCCCCCACTGGATGGTGGGGCTGTAGGTGTTTGGGCACAACAGCCTGCAGATAGGTTTTGCATGAAGGATGCTTGTACTCATGGATTATCACTTATAGCTAAAAATGAAAAAAAACTGAGAGAAAGATGCAGGACAGTTATGGCAGAATGCATGATCTGGGATGGGGTGGGGGTGGGGGGGGAAGGAAAGGGAAATAAGCCTGATCCAAATTGGAAAAAATGTATGAAATGCACAAAGCATCAATAAAAACTAATTTAAAAATAAATAAATAAAAAAAATAATAAAGGTGTGTGCCACCACAAAAAAAAAAAAACTTTAAATATAAATGAAGTAAATTCCAAAATAAAAATTTTTTAGACTGGCTGAATAGATTTAAGGAAATACAATTCAATAACTTGTGGCCTACAAGAAACGTACTTTATAGTCATGACATACACAAAAGACTGTAAGTAAAGAGATTTTTAAAAAGACATATCACATAAACAGAAGCCCAAATAAGAAAAGGTACCAATATTTATATCACATAAAGTAGAAAAATATCTTGGGAAAGGTACAGACATCTAGATCCAGGAAGTTATATATAATGACAAAAATATCAATTCAACAATACGAAGTATTTACGCACCCAATACTGGCACACCCAATTAAATAAAAGAAATATTATAGATCTTAAAAGAGAGATAGACTCCAGTAGTATAACTTGGGGGATTCAACAACCCACTTTCAACAATGGACAGAACATCCAAACCAAAACATCAAAATCAATAAAGACATATCAGAGGTAAGCTACCCAACACAATAAATTTGCCTAACAGACATTTACAGAACTTTTCTGTAAGAACACAGCCAACTTGGACCTGGAAACCCCAAGGAGTGATTTGACCACCATCCTACCCTCCGAGAAAAGGGGGAAAAGGTCACTGTAACCTTGGCTGATTTTTACAAGCTGTTTCATCATGATACCAGCCACATAGCACCTACACCCTATTGCTTAATCCCCTCTTAAAAGGTCTGCCAAAGTTCCATACTGTCGTTGGCCATCTTGCTAGTCAGATACCAGCCGCCATGCCCTAAATAAAACCTGAGTTACCTTTATCAGAGTCCTGTATACTTGTGCACCAGGATCTCCCCTCAATATAATCCTAACAATTTCAATCAACAGCTCCAGAATACACACGCAATCATCCCTTCAGCACATAGCACATTTTCTGCAGTAGCATGTGCCACACCACAAGGTGAGTGAGTCTCAACAAATTCAAAACAAATTGAAATCTTAGAATACGTCTTCTAGAACCATGATGTGACTTAAATAGAAATTACCAAGATGAATTTCAAATACATGGAAATTAAACAACATGGTTTTGAATCACCAATACAATGAGAACACCAAAAAAGAAATTTAAATTCTCCTTGCCACATAAAAAGGGTAAGGAAACAGAATATCAAAACCCATGCAGCAGCAGCAGTACCAAGAGAGAAGTTTAGATCAGTGAATGGCCGTGCCAAAAAAAGAGAGAAAGGTTTCAAATGAACAACTTAATGATAGCCATCAAGGAACAAGAAATGCAGAAACAAGCCAAATCCAAAATTAATAAGGAAAAAGAAATAATAAAGATCAGAGCAGAAATAATAGAGGCACCTTGCACTGTTTAAAGAATCAATGAAGCAGTTGGGTTTTCTTCAAAAGATAAGCAACATTGCCAGCCTAAAGCCAAGCAAACCTAGGAAAGTATTAAAAAAATACTGAACTGAATAAAATCAGCAATAAAAAGGAGCAATTACAACAGACCCCAAGATTCCATTAGACAAACAATTATATACCAACGTATTGGAAAAACTAGACAAATTTGATAGATTAAAACCAAATAGAACCATGATGATATAGAAAGTTCGAATAGACCAATAACAAACTTTAAGAGAGAGAGAGAGAGAGAGAGAGAGAGAGAGAGAGAGAGAGAGAGATTGGAGATAACCTGCATGCTTCAAATAATGCAATGCTGCTCCTGAAAGCCAAGGATTATTAATAAAATCGCAGTGCCAGGTGTAAGATCCTCATGAGTCATTGGTCAGGGAGGCCCCAGAAGCCCTCAAAATAACACAAGCTCTTGTCATTCCTCTTGGTCAGCCACCAGAATTAGTCATTAAGATCCTGTTGCTGAAGACACCACATACCTCATTTGTAAGATGTGAAGAAATGAAGCTGGAAATGAGATGGAAGCTTCCTCCTTCCTCTGACTGGGTAGCTTTCACAGTGTTTGAAGGCACTAAATGGGCTGCTGGGTGTGAAAAGACCTAAGCAGTCTGACCCAGATGCAAACCCTACCATCTACAATACCAATCTGCCAGACAAGATGTGCTCACTGGTGCAATAGAAGCATGACTGTTGTGGAGGACCAACTGTTCTCTAATTGGACTAGATTCCACAAGAGGAATTAATACCTGGTACTTTAAACCCAGTCAAAAATCCATGGCTAGAGAAGTCTTAAGCTCTATGGGCAATCTTAATACTGTTGATGGGTTAAATTGTCATGATGTTAGGCTGCCTTTTAAATATTTATGTTTATATTCACAGATAATTCTATGTCCAGCTTTAGTCAGAGAAGCCTCTCTTTGCAATGAAGCAGCACTGAATGCAGAGACACAGGGCTACCTAATGGGGTAAGGATAAGTGATAGCCGAATGCTCAACCATGAACAGGACATGTATACCACCCCCTTCTAAAACTCAGAGAACATCTTGAAAGAGGCCCTTTTCTGACCTCCACAGGTATTACATGACAAGTGTGCTTACATACATGCAGGTAAAACACGCATACACATAAAAATATAAGTTAATTAATTTAAATTAAAATGGGGGCTGAGGAGATGGTTCAGTCATCAAAGTGCCTGCTGTACAAGTATGAGGACTTAAATTTGGATCCAAAGAACATATGTATGTAAAAGCTGAATGTGAGTCTATAATTCCAGAGAGAGAGGGACCTATGAGACGGAACTCATCTGACAGCCAGTCTAGCTGAACAGTGTGCTCCACTCTCAAAGACTGTCTCAAAAATGAAAATGGAGAAGGATAGAGGAAGACACTTGGCCTCCACATGCAACTCCATATATGTGCTCCATATGCACACATCGACACACACACATACACACCTCACAGAAGGAAAGGAGAGAGAAGGAAGGAAGGAAGGAAGGAAGGAAGGAAGGAAGGAAGGAAGGAAGGAAGGAAGGAAGGAAGGGAGGGAAAAAAGAGGGAGAGGAAGGGAGGGAAGGAAGGAGTGAGAGAGGGAGGGAGGGATTCTAAGTAAATAAAAACATGGCACACACAGTTCATAGGTCAAAACGGAGATGACATTTTCAGAGAACGTCCGTTGTGTAAATGTGATACTGGCAAGAAGGCAACAGGAAAAGGCAAAGATTAACTGAAAATGAACTACCTACTGTCCATATTGTAAACATCCTTCTATGCCACCCTAAGGAGTTTAGATTCTATACTACAAGCAACAGATGGTCATGCAAATGTTCTCCTTGTGTTTGAAAACGATTTCAATAAAAACATACTCATCTAGTCACTTCTCACTTAAGCATGCATATTGATTGAGCACCATTTCTATGCCAGGCATTTTTAGAGAGGAAATCAGCAAGTATGACACAGGCCAAAGTTTGCCCACAATCTGTTTTTGCGTAGCCCACAATCTAAGAATAATTTCCACATTTTTAATGGATTAAAAACAATCAATGTAAGGATACTTTTCGTGATATTATGCAGGGTCCAACCTTTAAGCATTTCTCACTTAGAACCCCTCCTACCCTCAGGAGTTTCTTTTCCTTAATAAATCTATGTTTTCTCAGCTTTAGAAAAAAATAGAATCTGGGCTGGAGAGATGGCTCAGCGATTAAGAGCACCAGCTGCTGCTCTTAAAAAGGACCCAGGTTCCATTCCTAGCACCCACATAGCAACTAACAACCATCCATAACTCCAGTTCCAGGGGATCCAACTAACCTCTGCAGGATCTTTTAACCTCTGCGGGCATTATACAACACAGGTGTACTTACATACATGTAGGCATTACACTCCTACACATAAAATAAAAATAATAAAATATTTTAAAAGAATATAAATTGTAATGCCCATATAAAATTTTGTTGAATATAACTGCATTTGAACTTTTGCACACTGTCTACAGTTACTCTTGTGGAATTAAGTAAGCATACATCTATATTCACAGAAACTCATGGAGCTAAAGTCAGAAGAGAGCCATAAAGCTAAGGACAGCCTGGCCTACATAGTGAGTTCCAGGCCAGCCTGAACTACAGTGTGAGATTCTGTCTCAGAAACAATTAGCAGATTAAGTCTAGTTATTGCAGCAAAGACAGTTTGGAAAGCCAACAATATTAGCCATCACAGAAAAATGTTGCTGGTTTCTGTGCTTAACACTAAGAAAACAAGACAAGGTCTGATTGTAGAAATGAACAAAGAATTGGACCTATACAACTCAATTATGATAAGTACTGAGGTACAAATAATCTTAGCATATTGTAGAAACACACAGTTGGGGCAGAGTGGGATGGGTCTGGGAATGAGCAAAGACTTCAGAAACCAAATAGAGGAGCTTTAGGGACTGAAAAAGAAGGGCTTTCTAGGTTCCACTAAAACCTTCAAAACTCATTTTAAAGACTATAGCTAACCTTTGTTGGGTTTTAAGAAGGTCTGTGCTATTATTGATTTTATATTTTTAAATAGTTATTCTGGCATAAATGTATCTGATTGTACTTAGAGCCTTTTTCTGACACAGGAAACATACTGGTTGGAGATCTATTTACTAATAAATGTCCCTATCACTGGGCCATCATTCTTGCTCATTTTCTCTCTTGTAATAAAATAATGATGATACCTGACACTTATTGAGTGCTGTTTTGTGCCAGGCACTTGCAAAGTGCATTAATAGCACTAACTCATTCAGTCCTCACTCATATAACCTATGCAAGTAATTTCTGTTCAGCTAGGTACATATAACAGCATGTTTAGATTTAACCCTTGTCTGGATGAAAGGATTTCTGGAATTAAAACCACACCTTTTTTTTCTGTTCTTAGATAAATGCATTAAATAGCTGTGGCATAAATTTAATTCCCTTTGTCAAGCCAGACTGGTAGGTGAACAATCACTCATTTACTCAAAACAATTATTGATTGCCTATCACCCATCAGGAATTGTCCAGGACAACCATTGATATACACTGGCAAGCCCCTGCCATATCTTAGGGTTCTCATAGTGGATTTAAGGGTGAAAACACGTTATAAATCTTGGACCTAAAACAGTCATTGTTTATCAGTATGTACTTAGGTGTACCTAACTCTTGAAAGTCTTATTAAATCACCTACCTTCCAAGCAGCTTTGTAGGTGCACACTCTAGTAAGGAAGAGAAATAAGTAGTCAGAAAAGTATGAACAATGGTAATAATAATGAATCCAGGAAAAACAGAAATAAATGTTTCACACGAGACCAAGTATTGGTATTTAGAGCCTGTCAAAAGTAGACACAAGGGATTGCTTCCTCAGTTAACTAGGTTAAGAGTACGAGGAAAGAGAAATAGGAAAAGAGAGGGCACACAGTAGGTAGATGAGGGGAACCTCCTTCTGTGACATGTGGCATTTTACTTGATATATAGTATACAAGGTGCAATACTCCATACCTCTAAATAGTCTGCTTATATTAAGTAGGCTTGCTTTTGAGTTCAGATCTAAATCTAGTAAATATATAATATGCATGGTATGGCTTATTTTATAGGCTCAAAATTTATAGGGAAATCAGATAAAACCACACACAGCAACAAGGAAGTTATCATTTTATTAAAGCACTGTCCAAACAGTACAAGATTTACAAACCAAGACTTAAGAGCAATAAACTAGAAAACATAATTTTAAACACAGAGGGTGCTGTCATGCATCTGGAATTTCCCCTAAATTTCTTTTTCCTAAACTTTAAGTATTTATTATTTTTATTTTATGTGTATTCTAATGGGGAAATTCCACCAGAGAATATCATTCAGACATAAAATGATGCCAAAAGAAAGCCTTTAGTCAGCTGACGACTACACATAAGACATTTAGTCTGAGGTGTGGAGCCTCGAGCTATGGTTGGGAGGAGTTTTATACAGAAAAACCATATCCAGAGTTCCCAAGCTTAGGGGTGGAGAGTCCCTCTAATAATTCCTATTGTCTAAAACCAAGCCACGCATAAAATGCAGAAATCGTGAATCCAGGTTAACAGAGTAAGTTCCCAAGGAACGGGGTACATGCTGACCTGACCTCCAACTCCGACCCATATTCAGTTGTCTGTTCCAACACTTTGAGTTAAGTTTTAACTACTGGGCTCAGCCGGGGCTCATACTTTGGCATAGTGATGGGCAATGTTGCTATGCCTCACCACAGTATGAGTGCATTGCATGCATGTGTGTAAGTGCACCCATGTTGTGCAATGACCAAGGAGGTCAGAAAACAGTGTTGGACCCCCTGGAACTGGAGCTACAGATGGTTGTCAGCCACCATGTGGGTGCTGGGAATCAAACCCAGGTCCTCTGCAAGAATAGCCAGTACTCTTAACCACTGAGCCATATCTCTAGCCCCTCCTCTACATTTTTTTACAGCAGCAATGTATGTTTGAGATTCATCCAGGTTATGGTAAAAGAAACAGAAAAAGAATGACAGTGCATCTGTATTTTCTTCAGTCCACCTGAGATGCACAGCTTTACTATGCTGTTCAGTCCTTACAATCTGAACTGGAACTGCTGCAAAATAAAAAGAGAAAAAAGAGAGAGGAAAAAAAGCTAAATATAGGCCTAGCATGGAGGTGCACACCTTTAATCCCAGCGCTCAGGAGGCAGAGGCAGGTTTCTGTGAGTTCCAGTCTAGTTTAGTCTCTACAGAGTAAATGCCAGGTCTACCATGATACATAGTGAGGCCCTGTAAGAAAGAAAGAAAAACACCCTTTCCCTGCCCCCACCCCCCAGCAAGTAATGGGCAATAGGACTTGACACACCCTTTGAATCTTGATGGCACAGTAGCGGGACTTGCCTAAGACTGGACCTGTCAAAAGCCAATCACAGATCAGGAGGGCCTTCCCAGTCCCCCTGCTGACCTAGTAGTGGCTACTGATGGATTCTGGGTAGGGGCAGTCACTGTTTGCAGATGTATACCCACTGCTGAGCCCACCAGACTCAAGTAGATAGTTTGAAATCTATGGTCACACAGACAGCCCTGTTTAAATGGAGCTGGTCACAAAACGAAAAACATGATAAGGAAAAATGACAGGAGTGGATGTAGTTAAGAGACCGTGGGATGAGACTGGTCAGAACGCATTACATTCATGTATGAAATTCTCGAAAACAACACGCCTTTAATCCTAGCACTCGGAAGGCAGAGGCAGGCAGATCTTTGTGAGTTCAAGGCCAGCCTGGTCTACAGAGTGAGCTCCAGGACAGCTGGGACTACAGGGAGACCCTGTCTCAAAAAAGACAAAAAAAAAAAAAAAACTATAGATAAAAACCTCAATTTCTTCTTCCTTGCCCAGGACCACCCTTATTGCCAGAAGACAACTAACCCCAGTTACTTTACTAAAAGTTTTATAAAAGTTAAATAGACATTGGGTAAGACAGTAAAGAGTCAGAAGTGTTGATTAGTTCTAACATGTCTTTTGTATCTGGTTTAATTAGAAGTTTCCAATTATCAGCTCTCTTACTGCATGAAAAGACTGTTCTCATTCCTCTTTTGTGTCTCCCATGCGGAGACATTTTCTGCACTTGCAGATCTTTCCTTTCTCACTCCATCCTAATTTGGTGTAATCATCCTTGGCTGCACTGGGACAGTAAACAAGTAGTTCCTTAATCTTACCATTCCTGTTTCTTACTTTTTCTGCAAAGACTTGATATATTCTGCTGACAGTACAAAGCCACAAAGCCACGACTTAAATTTCCTGGCTATATTATGTTCATGTAAATGGATGACTCTGGATGTGGAAAAATGGCTGCCTAGACAGAGATGTGGATGTCATGAAGCATAACTTCTTCTAAAATGATGCTGTGATGGTTTTCAAGGTGTCTACTGTTTGATTAGAACACGACCTCTACAGTTTGAATTCATTTAGCAACTAAATGAAGGTAATGTCCCATATGAGAAAACATTCTGATTTCTACATAATGACAAACTAATAGACAAGACAGTCTGTCAGCATGACATAAATTTTAAAATGTTATTATTGACTGTTTTGAGTTACAGGAAATAGTTTCTACATAAAATTTATCATCCATATTCAAGCTGAGTAGGTAAAATTTAGCAAAAATAATTTACTGTTGATGTTTGTTATCGCTATAATGTTTTAAGTCATTTTAGCTTGTTTTTTTATCATACTTGGTAGAAATAAGAATTACATTTTAAAGGCATCTAATAAAGAAATGTTTATGAAAAAAGTTTTATAAAAATTATAACAAATCAAATTCTATTTTCTAGCTCAGTTTATACAAATTGATGTACAATGTATGCTATAGTTTTGTTTTGTTTTGTTTTGTTTTTTGGTCTTTTCAAAACAGGGTCTCTCTGTAGCCCCAGCTGTCCTGGAATTTGCTCTGTACACACCAGGCTGGCCTTGAACTCACAAAGATCTGCCTGCCTCTGCCTCCCAAGTGCTAGGATTAAAGGTGTGCACCGCCACGCCCAGCTGCAAGCTCAGTTTTTAACCTAAAGAAGAGCTATGCTAATAAAAAAGTTTTGCACACTTACACGAGTACTATGGAAAATCTGAAGAAAATGAATTATTCTAGACAGAGATTCAGTTAACCAGTAACATATATTACTATGCCAAACAACTGACCTTGCTCAATTTTTTATACCATGTTTCAGTACATGAGGAACCCACTGAAAGGATTATCAATAATATATCTTCCAAGGAGTTTTTTTAACCGACTAAAAGTATAACAATTATGAAAAACTTCCAAAACATCCTTTTAGACTAGTGTTAATTTTAACCATGAAAAGAAATAATTAAAATTAGCCAATTTCTTTCCACTAACCTCTGATAAAGCATTTATGAAATAAGGAGGTTATTAGTATGATTTCCTTTGTTCCCTCATTTCCTAGGTTTGCCTGTCTACATACATGTTTCCAGATAAAGAAGGCACATGGAGAAGAAAGGAAAAGGAAACTCCTTTGAGATCTGCCCTTAAGTCCTATGCCAGTCTTCCCAAAAGGTACAGTGAGGTAACTCACAATCAATATACTTGCCTCTTGCTCCTGTGAACTTCCAGGCTCTGGGCTGAGTCTGAAAACATCCCCTGTCACTAGAACAGGTTGATCTGCTTATTGATCTGATTTTCTCTCTGCAGCTCAACTTGACCTTTCATGTTGTTCACTTCCTGGCTTGCCTCACAAACAGCTTTGATTCCTCTGTCATCTGGCAGACAGTGCTTATTTTTGTCCTACTTTGTTTTGGTTTGAAGAGCCTGGAAGATGGTCTATGTTTTTTGAATTTGCTGGCTTCTCTGTGCCTTCTATTTTCATCGAAAGTTTCCATTTCAAAAGGTACTCAAAATTGTGACAAATCTCTTGGGGGATTTCAAGCTTAAACAAAACAGCATCAACAAAGGAATGCAGTTGGAGCTATAAATTTGCATTTAAATGCTTGACCCTGATGGCTTCACTTGTGTAGCTGAATGAAACAGCACGAGACAAATCAGAACACAGCTTGAAATTATAGCTCATACTTATTTGATTTCATGATAATTTTAGGGTCTTTCCTTTCAAAATCAATAGCTCAGAGACATATTTTTCTCAAGGAATTCTCTTCTCTTTTTGAATGACTCTCATGTGGTTCACAGAATGGCATGTACAGAGGCACTAGTTCTATAATAATTATTCCTAATTTTTAAATTTTGCTAAACATCATCTGCCACATACTTATAAGTGTAAAATTAAACAAAATCATTGAACTGAAAGCAGATTATTTAAAATATGTAAATGAATTTTTCTAGGCTGGACCAAGGATTTGCATATGTTACTGTTTCAAACTGTATTTGTATGATTAAAAGATAAAAAAATTAACATGTACCGTGTAGCTCTTTGTCATGACAAAACAGAGACTAAAAGGATAACGTTTATAATCAAACAAATCAGTAAACTGAAGTGCTTGTTCTCAGGACACTAAAGTAGCAGTGAGAAAGGTAGCAGACAAAAGCAAATTCTTCTCAAGAGAAGTTTATACATTTCAATTGTTAAAGATTGTTAAAAGTGTGTGTGTTTGTGTTAGTGTGTGCTCAAGTGTGTGAGGTGCCCACAGAAGCCAGAAGAAGGCTTTGGAGCTGGAGTTTCAGGCATTTGTAAGCCATCCCATGTGGGAGCTGGGAGTAGACCCATGAGTCCTCATGTTGAATAGCAAGTGCTCTTAGCTGAGCCATCTCTCTCATCTTAAATTTAAATTTTTGAAGAGTGAAATTATGGCAGCAAGCAAAACAAGAAAATATTCATAGTACGTTTTTACTGATGTTATGAATAATGACATTTATATTTGTCTAGCGCTTTTCATACAATAATCCCAAAACAACTTAATAATTTTTCCTTTGTCCAGAAAACTACTGTTGCCTTGAATTATAGAGAATAAATCTCACCTAGTACTCTCCCCCTACAAAGAAAGAACTACATACATGGCTCTTGTTTCCCTTGTTTCTGTCTCCTGAGGGCTGGGATTAAAGGCATGTGCCTCCAAGTCCAGCATTATGTCAAGTTATTGAACCAAGTGGAAATACTTGCCTTTTGTGGAGTTATTCTGGCTTTCTCCCATGCCAAACCAAGCTGAACTCAGTGAACTCTGTCCACTATGAGCTAAGCCAGTGGTAGTTCACTGGTTCCATTAAGGAACCCCACCTTCCTTGGGCTCTGTACCTTATCTCTCTGTCTTCAGAAGCCAGATCATAAAACACTAATGCTTCTCCCTAAGGCTCAAAGCAGACTGTAGGAAACAATGCTCAATTATCAGCTATTAAATAATTACTGCATGGCTAAATCTGGAGTACACTATAACCAAATATATTAATGCAGAGTAAGAAAAACATCATGAGAGTCATAAGAATCCATCTTAGCTTACAAGTAAGTTTATACGAATTGTATAAACAAGGATAACTGCCCCAAATTTCCTCTAAACCATTGCATTAATCATAACAGAAGGCTCTCAAAGCTCCTGACAGCCAGCAGTTCCAGAGTCAACTGCAGCCTGACTGGCCACCTGTTGTGAGATAGGAGCCAAGAACAAATGTGAGTAAAATCAACTTTGTTTATTAATCAGGAAAAGGGACATCTGCCACAGCAGCCAGAACAACTACCCCAAAGGACAAAGTAGGAGCCAAACTACCCCCAGTTCCTGTTGCTTCTGCTGGTCCCCCTTCCTGTCTACCACAGGCACCCCATCATCTGTCATCTCCATTCTGCCACGTGATACCAGTACACAATGATCTTCACTCTCAAAGCATTGGCTGAAACATGTAGATGTACATTAGAAAACTGACACAGGTATCTTCTGAAAGACTAAATAGCATGTTAAATGCTGAAAATGGAAAATCTTCTCAGTGTGTTTACTTTTTTAACTTTGTTAGATAACATTTGAAGCTTCACAAATTCATATTAAATAATCTTATGTCTTGGCTCATTTCACATAAACTATCTCAAATAATCAAGATGTCTAATCTGTTAGGGCAGCGTGCAGTAGCAGCAGGACTTGGGTTGGCTGAATTGACCAGAAGAAAGGAAACCACTCATGGAAAACCTAATGTGTTTCCAATGTGCTGGGCAGGTTCACTTACACAACTTCTTTATCATAACTATTCCATTTTACAAATAAAGAAATTATATTTTTGATACGTTCACAAGCTAAAGTCACACAATAATAATTGTCAGGTCTTCTGCTTACAGAGCTTCCAGCCTTAATGAATTACACATTATATAGTAGTTTCTGTGTGTTATGCCTAAAGGATTAAATTCATGTGAGAAGGTAGCTAACTATCAAACAATGAGACAGAATTAAAGGTTCTTTAAGAAAAAAGCCAAAATATGTGGAGTATAAGGGAAAAGGAAAATACAGTCACTCCACATTTCTATATTACATTAGTTAAATATAGGTCAAGATCTGTCTGGAATAACAATGAATCCAGGTAAGGAGACTTGAGCATAGCCCTTATGATGTCACATGGAATGAGGAATGTTTGTCTACTCTCCTCACCCTCCCTGCTTTCCTCTACAGTATCTGACAGATATTCCAAGAGATTCTAGAGAATCAAATGAGCCACAACAGCATCAGGAAGAATGATTTGGGGATTAACAATAGCACTGTTTCTGGAGGTGCTTTTACTTTCTATTAAGGTCTTTCTTATACCTCATGTATTTAGAGAGTAATAGCAATTCTATCTTCTTTGAAGTTACCAAGTAGAGTTTAACAATATGCAAAGATATACTTTAACCTACAAGAAGAATTCTCAATGGTATGAGGAGTGGAGTGGTTGGCTGAGTTGAAAAATAAGATCAAGAAAACTTGCAGGAAGTGAAGCATATTGGAATGATCATCTATGTAAAATTGACGTTACCAAGAATTAAGGCAAGGGTAAACTGGAGGATATTAAAGTGAGCCACAAGAAAAACTGCTGATAAATGAGGAGAAAGGATTCAGGGTTGGAGGAGGATAGTACTTTGAGAGTATTAAAGCAACCCCTAATAGCTTATCATTAGTGCATCCCTCAAACCTCATCAGAGAAGCTTCTTTTTTTTGCTGTCTATGTACAGAGAATAAGAGTGTTCAGCTCTAAATGGAACATGTATATCATACCCCTCCTCCCAAGGATCAGGGATCATACATACCAAAAGAGAAGATGGAAAGATTATAAGAGCCAGAGGTAGTGGACAACTACTAGGAAACAGTGTTTTCCAGACACAAGGCAATTGTACATGTGAACTCACAACCATTGTGAGAGAATGCACAAGGCTTGCTCAAGTTCAAGTCAGAAAAGGCCCAACATGGGGGAGGAAGGTGAACCCAAGTCCCATCTATAGCTGAGGACTGGCAATTGATAACAGTTGGGAGAGGAAGGGAAAGTCAGCTTTCTTTAACATTATGGCCTCTGATAGGTCTACCATTCTCCAGGGGAGTGCCATACACCCAAGAATACGAGCAGAACAAACTGGACTTGGCAAGTTTATAAAAAATGAATGGGGGGGTGGATGTGGGATGAACTGGGGAAGGGGGTAAATATGGTTTAAACACATCATATGAAATTCCCAAAGAATTACAAAAGGGATAACTTGACTTCCTCTTTTCCAATTAGTACTCCTTTAATTTCCTTTTCTTGCCTTATTGCCCTAGCAAGTGTTTCAAGCACTATATTGAAGAGGAGTGGTGACAGGGGGCAGCCTTGCCGAGTTCCTACCTTTAAAGAGAATGCTTCTGTCGTTTCCCCATTTAGGATGATACTGGCTGTGGGTTTCCTGTATATGGCTTTGATTACATTGAGGAATGATCACTCCAATCCAATTCCCTCTAGGACTTTAAGCATGAAGGGATGCAAGAATTAATAAAAATTTTAAAAGAAAAAGAAAAATTAATAAGGCCAGAGTACCACCTGAAGAGCAAGACAACTGTCCGACCATTCCTAAGCCTAGTGCTGGGATATGTAGTAGGCACAAGGGAAATAAAGTAACTATCTGTCATCAATGAAAGGGGAAAAGCTATTTAAGCAAAAAATGAAAGGAACATCAGAAGAAAGTCTGAAACTGTGGTGTATCTTGCTTATGATGAACCATGGACTCCAGAAACCATGAGTGGCTAGTTTTAGGAATTGAAGAATAGGGTATACAGAATACAAAATAGTTTAAAGAGACTGAAATATCAGAGTATAAGACATGGTGGGGTATGACATGGGAGGTTGTGTTCTTATTGTGGCTGAGTTAAAATTAAAAGCATGATAAACTCTGTCCTGATAAACTCAAAGCAAATGGTGCTGAGCTCTGGAGTAGGAGGGACAGGCTTGCAGGGCAGCCTCTTTACCCATAGAGTTACACGTGAAGGACGCAGGGGAGCTGAGCACTTATCTTGGTACACAGCCAGACTTCCCTACAACCCTATGTAGTAGGTACCATTATTATTCCATTTTACATGTCAGAAATACAGTGACAGCTAACTCTATCTACACCATACTTAAAGCTCCAGAGTAAATGCCACAGGGAGTATCTAATCTGATCCTCTGCTTTAGGAACCAGAATGCTGTATCTGAAAGCAAAGAGAAAGTTCCAAGGCAAAGGTGAAGTGGGCAATGTACAGGGTTCAAACCACACTACCAAGGAGAGGTAAAGCCACAGAAAAAGGATAAAGCACACAAATTTAGAAGCCAATTTTATTACATATGTTTCTTTCAACAAAAGCACAAGCCTCTCCATGTACCAAAATGGCGCCACCTCTGATGAAACATATTTTATAGAATTTGTGGAATCATTTGAATATTCATGATGGGCTACTTTGATTTTGCTATTTATTTCTTAGCGCATTGTTGTAGCCACAGAATTACTTGTTCTCCAAGATAATTTGGTTTCTTTTTTATTTATTTATTATTTTTTATGTCTATGAGTGCACTGTCTGCATGTAGGTTGGTGCAATGCCGCGGAGGTCAGAAGAGGGTGTTGGATTCCCCTGGAACTGGAGTTGAAGACAGTTCTTAGCTGCCATGTGGGTGCTGGGAATCGAACCTGGGTCCTCTGCAAGAGCAGTTGGTGCTCTTAACCGCTGAGCCATCTTTCCAGCCCCCATGATTTCTTATCTAATAAGAAAAATATAACTAGTATATCATGAGGAATACTGTATAATAGAAACAATAGTGGATTCTTTTTAGCAATAGCAATGATTTTTTGACTGTGCTCTAGTTGCATATTATGGACCATATTTTCCTGCATATAAGGAAATGCAGGAAAATATGGTCCATAATATGAATAAAATTGAGCCAAAGATTAAGCTAGAAAAGTGCACTTAAAAAGCAGTTACTGATGGCACAGTACCAAGCTGGAAACTTAGAGCGAGTCCAAATTGAGGAGATCAGCAGTAAGTGATGAGTTATAACCGACTCTGTTAATCATTACAGCAATAAAACAATGACAAAATTATAACAGAGTAGGACATAGCTGTGATGAGGGGAGAACACTAAAGAGGGGGTATAGGACAGGTCTTCATTAAGGAATATGCCTTTTCTCAATTGCACTCAACCCCAAATCTCTATGCTAGAATTCAGGAATACACATTGGCAAATTGATAGATACAATCATTAGGGATTAATCAAACTTTGGCAATATCTCTGACTAGAGGTCTGAAAGTGGTTCACCAATAAAATGCTTATGAAAATATAAATAATAGAAACCATTATGATTTATTAATAATTGTGTCTGTAATAATAATATTTTTGTGTGTGTTAGTCCTAGGGAGGTCAATATAAAGTTATCATAGCCTCAGGAACCCCTACCAGAGTAACAGCTATCAATCATGTCCTTACCTCTCTTACTTTTTGAGAGTATTTAAATTTAATAGTAACAATAGTGCTTTCCCAAAAATTTATTTGAGAACTCTTGATGCATTAACAAACCTTGTGGCCTTTTTTAACAAGGCAAAAACAACAAACTTGCTTCAAGTCACTTGTATTTATGAGCATCAAGTGTTTCCTTAGCTTTTTTATTGTATATTAATAAGAGATACAAGCATACATGGAGATTCTTATATTCATTTATGTATCTAAAAATAACAATGTCAAAAAAGGAAGCAACATTGTCACTGAGAAAATTCTCACCTCAGGGATGATTTCCATTTCACTGTGGATTTTATTAAAATTACTATAATTCTGCTCATAAGGGATTTAGGAAGTAAATTAAAAAAATGCATCTTCTTAAAAAAATGCATCTTCTAGATCTGAATCTCCTCTCTCTCAGCTAAGGAACATCCCTGCAAGGAAACACAAACATGAACTGCCAATGCACTCAGAGACATGACACACTGGTACCTGGGGTACTACTTTACTCTGTCTGTGAAGTAGGGCTTAGCTTAATCTTTTCTTGCTTTTCAATGGCTGAAATTATTGTGGGGATTACATCACCCTTTGGCAGAACCTTCCTGCATCACCATATGCCCATGAAGGTGTTTTTTTTTTCCAAACACACATACATTCTATGTGTCTAGAGGGCTAACTGTCAGTGAGCTAAGACATTCCTAAACCCTAAGACCAAGATAATGACTCAAGACGCCCTTCATTCACCACAGATCACCAATACAGACTACATCATCCCATAAGACAGAGGTTTGTTTCGCATAACTCTCCGTGTTTGACTTCTTTTTTTATTGGTGACAGTTTCCTTTGCCTTTGAGAATAAATGCCCTGAGAAGAGAAAGAGGACACAATAATATTGCCCCCAGTTATCCACAGCAGAGAACTTTTTATTAATGATTTTATCATAGTATATACAAGACTCTTACAAGTATCATAAGTTACCCACCTATGAATAAATTCTATACCAAATATCTGAATTTGTTTATATCCTGAGATGCATTTTCCTGCAGAATCACTGGTTTAGAGTGCTTTCAGTGAAAAATCTACTTGAATTATTAAGTAACTTTTTTTAAAAGTACAAATACCACCACCTCATTTGTCTCATTATTAATTAGAATGTTAGATTCACACAAAAGTGAATAAAAGCTTTAGACATATGTTAAGCTAAACTATATGAAATTGTAACTTTCATAGGCAATTCCATATGATTCTATCTGATCCATACATAGAAGAGAATTAATGTAATATGCACACGACAGAAAGTGGTTAGGATAAGGATGTGTAAGACAAAGTCTTTAAATGCATATGTATCACATCTAGATAACACACAAACAGTTATAATGGCTGCCTGACACTGTGAACAGCAATTTCAATTCTAAAAGGACATCTAAAAACAGAACACCTGCTTCTGTATTATCAAACTGTGTCAAGCATCAAACAAACATATTCACTTTAAACTGAATCCACTGGCTAACCCCACACTCTAAGCAAGAACAGGATGGAGATCAGTGACTGTGATCAACCTGCCCAGCCTTACAAAGAAGAATCAAACATTTATTGCATGTGCCTACCTCGGGAAGGGACAGTGAGTCAGTTCACTCTGTGAAAGCATACTCATAAATAGTGGTCTGTAATTCAAGTTTATTTTTATTCTCCTTAGCAGTAATGTTCATTCTAATTTGTTTTAGGTAATAAATAGATTAATCAATTTAATAAGGATATTCAGTTTGTTTGCCATTTGAAAAATCTAAAAGATGAACACCTCTGCTTTGTGTAGGCTGCCTAATTATGCTAACTGTCTTTGACTGAATAGATATTAGACAGGGAGCCAAGCAGGATGTTCGGCTAGCAATACAATCCCTTATTCTCTTCTCTAAATTGCACCATTAATCTTCAATTTAATTTCTCACAGGTTTCTTCATAGTCAATAGTAGGCGTGTATTATCTTAAAATTATTAAACTATAAAATTATACTTTGGAGAATTGAATGATAAGATCTTAAGAATCTGGTATTACTTCAATACAGCATTAAAAGTCTAATCATCTTTGTTAATATAAAATAATTCTCATTAATTTTTAATAATCAAATAATGCAAAAACATAAGTAGAAAAATAGCAATAATAGAGGGGGCAGGGGAAGAATTAAGAAACCCAGGAGTGGTGATGAAAGAAGTCACTGCATTTGTTTAGAGACATAGCACCTCCAGAAGCTAAGATATATTCCTTTTACTTGTCCTGTAACTACTGTTTGAAACTGCGTAGGATTAATACCAGACATTGGTTTAAATAGAAGTGCTGGGTAGATTTTGGAAGAAAGAGGTCATCTCTCTGTGGGCCAAATTCTTTATAAATGACTATTGGACACACTGTCTTACTTACTGATCCACTCATTGAAGAGATTCTCATTCAAGACTGGAAAGATGGCTTAGTGGGTAAGAGAGTTTGCTGGGTTTGGAATCAAAATCCCACATAAAAACGCCAGCGGCATCATAGAACAAGGACCCAAGAAGGCATTGTTAACTGCCTCTTATTAACTTTCCTTAAGGAAACTTCTCCATGCAGCAGGACACCAGGAACTCAAAAGAGCATGAGTGGCCAAACCGTGAAGATTAGGAGTCTACAGAGTGTGGATGCATGGACAAGTTGTCTATATTCAGCTTCACCCACACAGGGCTCAGGGAATATTACAGAAGAGGGGGAAGAAAGATTGTAAGAGCCAGGGAAGTGGAAGACCAAATGGAAATGAATCCTACAAGCTCCTGGGACCCTGCTCATATGAACCTACAGCACTGGTATCAGCATGCACAAGACCCGTGCAAGTTCAGCTGGACAAAAACCCAGCTCAGAACACAGAAATGGGTAGCACAGCCAAACCTTGGCTGAAGAAATATTGTCAACAGATGTTGGTCAGGTGAGGAAGACCTGGCCTTCTTCAGGGAAGGGACTCCAGATAGGCTGACTAGAGCTCAGGGGATGAGCTGGCACTGAGGACTAGGCAGAGAGAGTATGAATGACAAATGACAGAAGGTGTGAACTCAGGAGTGTGCCTAGGGAAAAGGTATAATGGTGATTAAGACTGATTGAAAAATTATGTATGAAGCACGTAAAAATTCAATTAAAAACTCAAAAAAATTGAGGGCATGGTCATGTGTGTCTGTAATCATGAGTCCATTCTCTCTCTCTCTCTCTCTCTCTCTCTCTCTCTCTCTCTCACACACACACACACACACACGCACAAAGAGTACTCATTGAGGGATGAGCAAATACAAATCATTATACTGGCCACTAACTTGCTGGACAGCACAGTGAATAAACAGGCCCTGCTCTCTTTCTAGAAAGGAAGGTAAGATGTGAATAACCTATTATAAATTAAATAATTTAATTATAAATGTTAAAAAAAGGTCTGAAGCACAGGAAAACATAGTACCTTTAATAGGAAAAAGAACCTAACCTAGGAGAAAATTAAAAAGGGACTCTAAAGAATATATTACCTGAGCTCCGAATAACTCACTTCTTACTGTAACAACTGGAATAAGTGGGAAAGAGAATGTGTAGGCACAGCTACAAATAAAAGAGATAGAAATGCAAAGAACAGAGAGTACTCAAAGAATTGTAGAAAGCCAATGCACCTGGAGTAGAGACAGTAAGAAGAAAGTAGGCTGGAGAAGCGGGGGTTGGGGCGGTGCAGACACCACAGGGCAGAGGTTCTGTACTGTTCCCAATCCTGAGTCAGCAATTCTGTTTGGAGGACCTGTCCTGAACACTCACTGCAGGATGGCTGGTAACGTGCCACACCTTTACCTTACTGACACTAACTACCTTTCCTGGCTCTGCCTTTCACCTCCATTCTGAAAACCATTCATGTCTCCCCACTTTGCCAAGCAATCTCCTTGAGAACAAAAATCACCCCTGATTAAGAACTACTAGTGCAGCTGGGGAGATGACTCAGGCGCAAAGTGCTTGCTGCACGAGCATGAAGACCTGTACTTGATTCCAGCAAGCATGTAGTAAAAAACAGGCATGGTAGTGAGTATGGGTGGGAGGTAGGGAAGTAATAGGGTTAATATAAGCAGATCCTGGGGGCTCGATGGCCAGCTAGTCTAGCAGAAATAGTGAGACCCAGGCTCTGTGAGAGATCCTGTCAAAGAATACAGGAGATCAGAGGCATGAGGGGGAGGAGCATCACCTAAAACACATTGCTTAAAAATGCCAGAAAGATACAATTTTGTATGCTAATTTTAAAAATAAGGTGGAGAACAATGGGAAAAGACGTACATGGTATAGATCTGAGAGAGAGAGAGAGAGAGAGAGAGAGAGAGAGAAAGAGAGAGAGAGAGGAGAATATATGAGACTATGAATGAATAACTACCCTAGGCTTTTATGAGTTATGGTAATAAATTTGACCTTTATCCTAAAGACAGTAAGAATATTATTTAAAGACTATTTGAACACTAAGAAAATGAGTGATTTTTCAAAAAATCTGGATAATATAAAAGAATATTAATGAAAAGATTGAAAATCTCTAACTGCCTGAGAAGTGAAAGCTCTCTATGCCAACAGAAGAGACAGCAGGTCTATACATCAAATGCTAAGTTCTAAATGGGCTAATCTGCTATGGCTGATGTGGGTACAGAGCTGCTGGCCAGGTACCTTCCCACCACCCATTCGTCTAACCAGTATGATACAGCAGGAGCCTTTTGTACATCTGAGTTCACTATACAGCCAAGTAGTAATGCATGACAGAGTATTTGCTAAATGAAACATACTGATAAATTATCAGAATTTTAATACAAATACTGAGAAGCCAGTAGAAATAAATTACATATGGAGATTAGTAAAATACAAAATATGCAACGAGGATTATATTGGGGGCTTCTTTGAAATTATAATGTAAAACTAGAAAGTCAGATATCAAAATAAAACCAAAAAATGAAGAAAGTGAATGGCGTAAACTGCAGTTCTCTCTTAGTAAAAGTCTTACACTGACATGAGATTTTCGTTGGTAAGAAATGAAGTCAGTCAACCATCTGCATTCTTGTGAACTCATGTTCTGCTCTTCAGGAAAAACATGCAGCTTCTCACTGAGGATTCTCTCTATTCCAAGTCTGCTTCATCACTGGTTATTTTTAATATTGATGAGTAATGAGAAGGTGTTTATCACTTAATATAATAGCAATAAGGTAAATCAGGATAAGCACATAAAAGGATTGCTATGTATACCTTATTTGGAAGCTTCAGAGGACACACTTTTTACACTGGCCAGGTGAATGTTTGTTTTTCTTGGTGCTTTTACTTCCGGGCACTAGTCTTTTCCTCTCTTGTTCATTCCTATATGTGGGCTCTGACAGTGAACTTACTGTTCCTTCTCCATCTGTGTTCAGAAACTATTGCCCATCTGTGCAGGATGAGTTTCATTCAGACCAATAACCAAGAAGCAAGATTCAATGTCCTTAAGCAGACTGAATGGATAAACACTGCCTAACGAATTCCACTGACCCATGAGCAGGCAATACTTTCAACAGCAAATGCTGTCATTAGAGTAGTTCTCACTTAAGTCCTGGCTCAAAGTGCTAGGCAAACTGCTCATTGTTAGACCTTATGATCCTAATCCAGTCTTGCCATATCCCTTCTGCTTCTGACCATTTGCAGCAGAGGCTCACGAAGCTGAGTAGATGCCAAAATTGCCTGCACTGCCCTTTACAAACACATGCCTGGACCCTCTGATACTCACAGAATAAGACTTGCAAAGATAGAGGAAGGCCATCGATACTTATCACAAAAACCCCCATGAGAATTTGTATACCAAAGTCTGATACACATAGAAATTTATTTATTCATTCATTCATTCATTCATTCTTGGTCTTTTTGAGACGAGATCTCCCTACAGACTCAGCTGGTCTGGAACTTGCTATGTAGACCAGGCTGGCCTTGAACTCATAGAGATCCTCTTGCTTCTGCCTCCTGAGTGCTGGGATTAAAGGCATGTACCACTACTCTTAGCTTGCACAGAAATTTAAAAACAACCACTTTATAGACTAGAAGAATAATTACTCATACAATTAGTTGTACAAATAACTATTAATTTTCCAGACCAGCTATATAAAAATAACCACAAATTATTTCCCCAAATAATCAGAGAGTCTTGTTTACTAAACTGAAATCTCTGGAGAAAACAATATATCTGAATCACATTTATGCCTGAGATCTGGTTATATAGCAAGCACTCAATGAATGTTATATAAATAAATATGTACATGAATATCAAATCAGCTTTCTCTACAGCTGTATATAAGAAAAACTTTTGTAATGAACAATTTCATTTATGCATAAAATCTAAAATGCTCTCAAAAGCCAAATACACAAAGATAAAGAATAAAAGGTGGTTATCAAGTAGAGTGGGTGGCAGGCAGGAAAAATGGAGAGATGTTGGTTGAAAGATAATAAATCAGCAGTTATACAGAATGAACAAGGCTATATATCTAATACACAACATGTGGCCTATAATTAATGATATTACATTGTATTCAGTATATTTGCTTAAAAATATACTTTGATATTTTACTGCAAAAAAATGAGTAGGCCTGAAGGAGGAGATATATGGTATATGGTAATGGGTTCAGTAATGCTATTTACACGTATATCAGAATGTCATGTACACCTTAGGATATGTAGTAAGATTTTTAAAAGCAGCCAGGCATGGTGACTCACATTTGTAATCTAAGAATTTGCAAGTTTGAGGCAGAAGGGTTGCCAGGAGTTTGGGGACAGCCTAGCCTAGAGAGTGAGGCTGTGTCTCAAATAACTTTTTAAAGAAAAACTTCTAGGCATATACAAAAGAAGAGAAAAAAATGAAACTCCAAGACCTTCACTTGATCACTGCAGAAGTTATGTCACAACACTGGTTATCCAAAGGCATGTTCCTCCCACCTACATTTTCTACATTACTACCATGGCTGCAGTTTACATCTCAATTTTGAAAAGAAATGAAAGGAAGATGTGCTATATATGAGTCATAAAACTCTCAGGAGGAAATTAGAAAACTCCCAAAATCCCCACTCCTCCACCCGACTGCGGAGGTGACTGGCCATCGCTGTACTTGAATGCAGTATCTACCTCTTACAATACCCACTTCTTTTCAGAAACACGGGGCCTGATTATGTCCTTGCCACAAGTGACCACCGACAAGCATTCCTGGCCCACACCCAATTTCAGTGAGTCAAATGCACAGAAACTCATGAACCAGAGAGGCTGAGCTAGAATGATGCAGGTGAATGACAGACACATGTCACCGATATCTTAGTTTCTGTTCCTTTTGCTAGTTCTCTTATTTGCTCTGAATCTGTCCAAAGTGACAAATGTTTGGAGCGCTCTGTGAAAACTGCTGAATGGCTTCTTCATAAATCAGCATAATTTATGTTGCCCATGTCTTCCTGGAGAGGATAATGAGAGGCTGATGTGTGTAACACTTACTCAAACAAACAGAAATCCCCTACTGCTGGGTTCTGACTCATTCTGGACAAGCCGCTGTAAAATAGAGGGTGATGATTGAGAAAACACTGAGCAATTTTGAAAGAGATCAGTGGCCAAATGGAGCTTACAATAGGACTTTTAAAGGTAACGGAGATGAAATTAATGGTACATTACCTCAATATCAATGCTGCCTTTGCCATAAGTATGCCTAGCTGGGACTGTTGCTAAGAGCTCAAGGAAGAAGCTGGACTACGCAGTCCTCCCACCCAGTGCTTAAGAAGCCTTACGACATATATACACATATGCCATAATTCATAAACTCTACCACTGCCACTAAGTGACCAGTCAAATCCAGCATTTAATTTGAAATCATCTGAAGGATTTTAAAAAGACACCTGACCTCTACGCTTAGAGATCTGATTCACAGAGTTGAGATCTGGTGCAAGTACTTTAATTTCTAAAAATCTCCCAGGTGATATGGATGTTGTTGCTCTTTGCCCTGTATTTAAAATGATAATCCTCTGGACATTCCCAGGCAGTGTGATGACACACAGGTAGAAGCCAGACCATGATTAGAAGCCAAAAAATACCAAATAGTGCTAGAGAGTGGAAGAGGCAAGAAAGAGCTCTCCTCTAAAACATTCAGGGAGAAAAACTGCTATGGGCATACCTTGATCTCCAACTTCCAGCTAACACCATGTTAACAATACATTTCTGTTATTTAAAGCCACCCAGTTTGGGGTTCTTTGTTACAGCAACCCTAAGAAACTAATATGTCATTATTCACAGGAACAAAAGGAAATACCAGCAAAAGAGGTTAAGAGGCCACATTTAACTGGAAAGGAATGATGTATCATAGGGCCAAAGAGAGAATAGGTCAAACTAAATTTAGATTAAAGAGAGACATGTAAGAACTTCACAAAAATCTCTTCGACAATTATTTTCTATCTAAAATGACCTTTTTGATCAGGTGAACTTCAAATGGCCATGAGATTAGGAAATCTCAAAACATTTTTGAGCATTTGAGTTGAATATTTTGAGAAGTTAGCAGGAAAAAATTATAATGAAGCTTTGTGTGTCTAACAGGCCTTTATTATTAAGGGTTTTGTCATTTATCCTCAAAAGAATGGGGTTCATATTTTCATTAAGAAACTGAAGCTAAGAAAGAATGGATCTTTATATAAAATTAAAACTGTGCTAGGATTATGATATTTATTTCATTGGATCTTGATTTATTGTCTATAACATATAGAAGGCAACTTTTCTACCACACAGAAGCCAGCAAATGCAGAAATGTTAAGTATGTTGAATACATACATATGAATATATATTCTCAAATTCATGTCTGTTGTCCCCAAAATTCCTGTACTTTGCATGAGATGCTGAATCCTATGTGAACTGCTGAACTCTTTGAAACAATTATTAAATTGAGATAGGTATTGAAAGTTTATCTATAAAACTATAGCTTTATAACTGCACAAAAATACTCAAAAGACATTTACACTGTACTAAAGCAGCACCATTTATATTAAGTTAGAGTTTACTGCTGCCAAAATAAAATAATTCTCCCATAAATGTATTAGTAAAATGGCTTTCCTGATAGAGTGAACTAATGCTAATGGCCATGTGTCAGGAAATCTAAAGGCAGAATTTGGAAATCACCACCTAAATCATATATATATGTATCCCTTCCCTTATAAAGAATACTAGAAAAATCGACCTGAAACACAAACCATATGGTACGTTATATGCTAAGATTTAAGTATTTTTATTAACATCATGTTTTCCTACCACAGTGAAAATTAGATAAAGCTTTATGGCTTAATAAAGATTCTTCACAGGACCTAGAAGATTTTTTCAAAAATATTCTACTTCAGCTAAAGCAATTTTTATTCAGTTTTAAATTCTAAGTGAAGATTTCAATACTGCTTGAAATAAAATTTAAAAAAAATAAGAGCATGGTTTGGCCATTTCCATGGAGATTATGAATCTGCAGATTGTGGGTCCATGGACAGGTCTCCTATATTAAGCTTCATTCACCCAGGGCTCAGGGACCATTGTGGAAGAGGGGGTGGGAGACTGTAAGAGCCAGAGAAGTAATGCATGACTATGTGGAAGTAGAATCCTACACGCTCCTGGGACCGTGTTCATCTGAACCTACAGCAATGGTGTCAGCAGGCACATGACCCATGTTAGCTCAACCACACAAAAATACAGTATGGAACTGGGGAAATGGACAGCAGAACCCAGGCTTATCTGAAGAAATACTGGCAGCTAATTACTGTTGGGTGAGAAGAACTGGTCTTCTTAAAGTGAGGGACTCTGGATAAGCTGACAGTAGATGAACCTGCACTGAGAAATGGCCAGAGGAGATTAATTTGGCACAACAGGCCCTAATGCAAATGACAGAATGTGTTAACCCCAGTGGGGGGTACTATGGGAGGGTGCCAGTGGAGAAGGGGGTACAAAGACAAGACCAAGTGAGATATTATGTATGAAATACACAAAAATTCAACTAATTTTAAAAATAATAAATAAAATGTTTAAAGAAATAAGAACTAATAATATAACCATTCTTTTCAGTATTAAATGTTTATTTCACAAAATAAAGGGCAACAAAGGATTTCAGTTGATCTATGTAGTCTTACTGCCACATAGAAATGTCTTTTTTTTTTTTAATTTTATCCACTCCTGTATATGTATGAATGTACTGTCTGCATGTAGTTCTGTGCACCCGTGTCGCGCAATGCCAAGGAGGCCAGAAGAGGGTGTCGTTTTCCCCTGGAACTGGAGTTCTCCTGGAATTAGAGTTACAGATGGTTCTCAGCTGCCATGTGGGTGCTGGGGATCGAACCAGGGTCCTACGCAAGAGCAGTCGGCGCTCGTAACCACTAGGCTATCTCTCCAGCCCCAGAAATGTCTTTTAAGTAATCATTTGATGGAAAGTCTCTAAGAGTGCTGCAACCACTGTGACAGTGGCTTCGTATTCAAGACAGACTAGAGTTCTCCATGAAGAGTCCTACCCATCCCCAAGTTCTCTCTCCAACACAACTAAAAGCATCTGTAGACAAAACTGTCCAGTGTCCAGGCCACTGCTGATCTTAGGGGAAAATGCTGTGAACAGCTCTATCCTGAAACATGGGGTTCACGGACGGAATCAGCATGAACCTCTGCAGCCTCTGCTCTAGTCCCCATGTTTGTAGCTTGACTTTCAACACCTGGATTCAGTCCCAGTCTCTGTAGTCAAGGATTTGGGGAGTTTGGGGACAGAGGAGTTGGTTATTGTTTGTTTGTGGGGGGTTGTTTGGGACTTTGGGTTTTTATTTGGTAACATGCATAAAGAGTACTTTGCCTTCCTCCAGGGGTCTCCTTGCTGAATTAGTATAGTCCTGAATTCTCTTCTCCTGACTAAAATCTTGAAATAGGCTGAGTGATTTTCTTTGGTCCTAAAAATCTACATGTGTGCCTGAACTCTTATGTGTTTATGCTACCTTATTTTACCTTCCCTATCAAAATATACAACTTCATAATGAGCTTATATTTTGTCTGTTATGATGTTTTCATAATGTGCCCTGCATATCAATTATATTAACCACATATTTCATCTTAATACCTATCCATTCCAGTAGAGTAGGTCTTAAGTCTACTCCGCCCTGCCAAGGTTAACTGTCTGGTACCAGTACTGTATTAGCATAACCTAAAGCGATGACTACTTGTTAGATCTTCCCTAACACATGCCTCCCGGCACTGGATCTTTGTTCCCATCCTTAAGTTCTTCCTCATCAAAATGTCCTACTTTTACAGAGCTCAAGGTTTTTACAAAATAAAAATTAGGTCTCTCCAACAAAATAAAAGAATGAGATGTCAAAGTAGAAGGGCCATTTATATACAGTTGTTTTCTGTTCCTAAAGTAGATCTATTAAATATGCAACTTTTAATTATGTCTCACTGCATGTATTAGAGTTTGTTCTATTTCAGAAGGGTTAATATTGGCATTAAATTGAAATTATAATGGCTTAATCTCAAGAATTAATTCTATATCTTTACTTTTTACTTTTTTTCCTCCCAGTAATTTTGGAGATGCATCTTTTGTTAAGTACCTTACAAAAGCTCTAAGTTCTTCAAAGGAAAAGACTCTGTCTTATATAGTTCATATGGTATTTCCAGCCTATATTTAGTCCATAAATCTTGACAAATTGACATTAGGATTTCTTAAAAGTTTGTTGGCATTAGATTAAAGTCTGTATTAAAAGTTATGATGATTCTTTTGGAAAATAAAACAAAGGGAAACACAAGAAAAACTCCAAGCAGAATGTATTCTAACTTGGGCAGGTAAATATAATACTCTTCAATTAAAAATAACCTCCTATTAATTACCCATGAGGCTCATAACAATATCACACAATGTTCAAGCCATTTTGTCTTTGAAATGTATGCTTTCAGATACAGAAGTATCTGAAATCCTACACTTCTACATCTTCCTTCTGAGAGTCCATACGTGGGTGTTCAGGAACTGTACCCAGAAAATTTTAAATTCTAAAACCGTCTTCAGGGCTCATACAATCCCCGTTATTATAACTGACCAAAATTTCTTAACGTTCTTAACACTAGTGAAACTAACAAAAATCTGGGAGTTTTAGTATCTTTTTTTAATTGTATTTATTTTTTATGTGTATGAATGTACTGTCTGCATGTAGGTTTGTGCACCCGTGTCGTGCAATGCCGTGGAGGTCAGAAGAGGGTGTCGGACTCCCCTGGAACTGGAGTTCTCCTGGAACTGGAGCTACAGATGGCTCTCAGCCGCCATGTGGGTGCTGGGGATTGAACCTGGGTCCTCTGCAAGAGCAGTCAGCGCTGCTAACCGTTAGGCCATCTCTCCAGCCCGAGTTTTAGTATCTTAAAGCTGCTATTATTTTAATATACCTTAACAAAAGCTCTTAGATAAAATTAAGTGGAAAGGGGGAAGTAGACCAGGAAGACTCCTGGAATCTGAGTCTGGAAAAACAGACTTCTGAAAGTGGCAAAGAGCTCGGATTCTGGGACTAAAACAGCCCGAGCACTCCCCACAAGTGGTGTCTGGCTTACAGCAGACAGGTATCCTCAGGCCCAAGCCAGCAGAACCAAGTACCAGAAGCACGGAGGCTGTGAAGAGCTTCCAGCTCGGCCCCTGAGTGTCTGCGGCCACTTTCTGCTTCTTCCCTACTGTGTCTACCAGATATTTTTCTACCCACTAAAAAACAAGGTGAGGGAGAATTCGTTTTAGAAAAGCCCATAAGCCTTTATCTTCCTTCCTTTTACACGCTGCCCAAATGTGGCTTGAACAGCTGTGCTTAAAATCTCTCCCAGGCACGATGGAAAGAGAAGGTAAGTCATCAATCTCCTTCAAGCGTCCAAACCAGGAGAGAACAGCATAAGGCCTGGGGTAGTCAGGCTGATTTCTGCTTCTCGAAAAAAAAAAATAAAAAAAAAAAAAAAAAAAGCATCTCCATCTGTGCTACTTAGACCTTTGAAAATTACCGTGCCTGGCTTTCTAAGGTCCTGGTACTAGATCCCGCTTTCAGAGGGAGGAACAGAGAGAACAGCCACTAGATGCTGCAACGGCTTTCCTTATGGACAAACCTAACTAGCCCCTCGGGCTGAACCTGAGGCACAGATACTCTGTACTGAACGTGAATACAGAAAGGTCATCCAGGGTAAGAATCAAGGATAGAATTCCAAGAAATACAAGTACCTACAAATTAAATTTATTTCATTCATTTTCCATTTGCCCTGTTCATTTCCAAGATTTTTTTTATGCTGATAACCTCCCTCCCCACCCCCGCACCGCCACCCCCCCTTCACACTCGGACTCACTCACCCTCGTAATCTCTTAATTATCTGTATTACTTATTCATCAAATACTATATGCTTTTGGTTGGAAGCTAACCAAGACTTTTTTTAAGCCTCATGCTCTCCTAGGAAAATCTTCCAATAAGTAAATCCAGATTCCATCACACAGTGTGCAAAATGTACTCCCCAGACAAATGTCTCTTTTAAAACAAAGCTGTGTATCCTTCTCCTGCAAAGTAAAGTGATGCAGACTCTGAAATTTTAAGCCAAAAATTATTCAAAAACAACAAAATATTTTATGGGTAAAGATGTTATGCTTTCAAAATTATGTTCTACACCCTCTGTCATGTCATCTATTAAAAAAATGTCAATCTAATGCTGAGGTGCCACATAGTAACCTGGGGCTGTTTTAAATGATCCTGCTTGAAAAATTGAGAAATACTACACGTGGAGAATCTAAATGACATTTTTTCTTTTTCTTCTCCTCCTACCAAAATCAATCAAATTACAATGTCTATCCTGAACAGTATGAGGGAAACCTTATTCACAACACATATATAACAAACAGCAAGGAGTCTTCCCAAACTAGCACTGCATGCGGAGAACCAACAAAAGAAAGGAATGAATACAAACTGCAAGAAAGGCCAGAGAGGGAGAGCTGACAGCTAGCAGAGAACTGAAGAACAAAACAGCAAGCTCAAGAAAATCGAAGGAAGAACAGAGGAATGATGGAGACAGAAAGGAAGAAAACTTGCTAGAGAAATAAGGGGCCCCAGATAGGCTGGCCACCAAGGTCAAAGTAGCCCGTGGCTTTAATGACAGATTCAAAAAGCAATAATTCTAAGGTTTGCTCTTTAAACACTAAGACTAGATCCAAACGATTAAAGTGTATTTACGATAGTATTTGACCCAAAAATTCAACCCGCTTCCGTGTTTGTTATATATCAGAGCTAGAAAAATAAGTCAAGATAAGTCAGTTCCTGCCTTGATTTATTGCTATCCAATTAGGAAGCTCTTGGCTCACTGATCAGAAACAAAGATTAAAGGGAAAAACATATACTGTAAAGGCTAAAATTCCGCAATCTTCTCTCCCGAGTGACTCTACACAAAAAGATATGCAGAACCTAATTTAGTATGGGTTATAAATCACCTCAAGTACTAAAAAATTGTTCACATTTAAACACATTTCTTCTGGACTCTGGTGTATTGTTATCAAACTGGCAAAATGTTTCAAATGAAGCTAACATTGCCCTTGATTTAACCATCTACACAGAAAAAGCATATACAATAGAAAGCAATGCTCACATAAGAAATAAAAGGATATCTTCCAAAATGAAATGCTGTATAGGAAATGCTGCTCCAAAAATTGTAATTTGCCCTATTTTAATTGAATGACTTGGGCCTCAGCAAATCAATGAAGACACCATGAGAACTGCAGCACAAATAACCTCGTACGTTCAGGGATGTGTCTTCATCTAATGTTATCTAACAGGTTATCACTCTGCTCATTAGGGGATGTTAATATCAACACATTAGCTACAACAACTCTGACTTTTTTTTATATTTTCATCTTTAACATGCAAAGAAAAGATGTGCAGGAAAACTAAGATGTTAAAATTAGGGAATTAAAACAGTAATTATAATTACTAGGCGAGGAACTGAAGTAACCAACAAGTACAATGACCCATTAGTAAGTATGAACATACACTCTTATCAAAAGATCTTTATCAGCCCTGATATTTGTTCAGTGCTCTGGTTGCAAAAAGATCCATAAAACAGGAAGGAAAGAATAAACAAACACAGGCAGGCCAGACACAGAGTGCATGGATTTTACATTCTCTGCTGATAAGCTCCATGGTATTTCATTAATCAAACCCTCCATAAACTTCAGTTTTCCCATAATATATCAGTTTTCTTATGTCTCAGGATGACTGTAATGATTAAATTGGATGATGTACATAATATTATTTATATGATAAAGCTCTATATAATATAAATTTATTATTACTACTACCAATATGCAGCTAAAGGAAGGAAACAACATCAGAAATAATGAGGAATAAATTTGATTAGGTGTGAGGTTTATCTGATCACAGATTCCTGTTAGGGCTCATTAACTTAATTTCAAATATACATTTTTAAACTTATTTATCCAAAGTGTTAGCTGGGATTTTTTTTATAAGTACTTGTAAAACAGGAAAACATAATTTAACCAAATAATTGATAAAATTTTCTTTCCCTCAGGTATACATAGCCGTAAATGTAAAACAACAATCCTTTTTACTATCTAAGAAAAATTTTAGGAGTAATAACTGAATTTTCCAGTTCTTCAGTCTATAAGCCTTCAAGAATTATATAGTTTTAAGTTTCCAGAAATGCCAGGGTGTAAGCAGAGATCAAACAAGAGAACAGGAAACAGTTTTCTCAGTCTTGAGGTCCCTGAATAGGACTTCCTCATAAGTCACAAATATCACAAAAGAAATGAAAAACGGGCTGGAGAGATGGCCTAGCGGTTAAGAGCGCCGACTGCTCTTACAGAGGACCCGGGTTCGATCCCCAGCATCCACATGGCGGCCGAGAACCGTCTGAAACTCCAATTCCAGGAGAACTCCAGTTCCAGGGGAATACGACACCCTCTTCTGACCTCCGCGGCATTGCACGACACGGGTGCACAGACTTGCATGCAGACAATACATTGATACACATACAGAAATAAATAAATACTGGGCGTGGTGGCGCATGCCTTTAATCCTAGCACTTGGGAGGCAGAGGCACACGGATCTCTGTGAGTTCGAGGCCAGCTCTGGTCTACAGAGTGAGTTCCAGGACAGCCAGAGCTACAGGGAGACCCTGTCTAAAAAAAAAAAAAAAAAAGAAATGAAATTAAAAACACCAGCATACACAAACATGCTTGAAAGAGAAAACATATCCTATGAAAAGCAATATCAGAAACTAATCTTTTCAAGTAATTCTTTTTTAATTTTTTCCAAATTAACCTTTGTATTGGTTCTTTGAAAATCTTGTACCTGAAGAAAATATATTCTGATCATATTCTCCCTGGTCCTCCTTTAACTCTTAATTCTTTGTGTGATAATCACCTTAAGAAAATCAGAGATTCCTTTGGGGGAAAATTATCACTCCAATATCTGAGTTGAACATTTGATAAAAGCAGAGATAAAACAACAACACTACCCATGGGGTGCTGGAAATGAAAATGCTCACTGAGCAGTTCTCTTCTTCCTGATTATATTTCCAGAATTTCCACGTCTTCCCTGTATTTCCTGCTCGGCCTCTGATCATGCGGCTGCAGTAAATTCTTTCCTGCTTTTGCTCCCATTACCTTTATCTTAATGCTACAAATAAACCTTGGTGTGAGTGAACAAGGAATTCAAGGTCTCCAATTCTAGAATGAATAAATGGAGAAGTAAATGCTTTGAACAGCCTAGGACTTAAATGTTATTATAACTGAACTGTTATGTAGGAAATGGCATTATCCACCACTAAGGTGTGGATACCATATGCACACTGGGCAAGCATGCATGGGTCACTGAGAATAACATGTCACCCCAAATTGATAGACAAAAGAACAACAGGCAGAACATATTAAGAGGAATACTGGTCATGCAGGTGGCTGTGTTACCAAGGAACTGTTGTTAGAAACATAACAAGATGGAGAACATTGTATACACATGGATTATTTTCAAGGAGACGTGCTAGGAAAGCATGTTGAAATAATTCTTCTGATGGAATACAGACTCTAATGGATGTGCCAAAGTAGCTGTGGTAACAATGCCTTCTAATGAGGTAGATGTGGGTTCGCTGAGTGAGCCCTACACACTGGCAAACTGCTATCAGCACCTTTCTCTAAATAAACAAAATAGTCTTGAAGAGACAACAAATTGCTGTGCCACCAAGGCAGCCCGATGTCACCTTACATGCTGAGACTTTCATTCAAGATGGTACAGACTGACAGCACCATAGATTGCAAAGTCACAGGCGGCTGCCATCACCCAGGCAAAAAGCAGAAAGTGGCTGAACTCCAGCAGTGTAGAGGGAACAGAAAGGAAGCACCTTAAGTCCATGAGTTTGGAGAAGACATGAATGGATGAAGCCGACATGGGAGGAAGGAAGGAGGATTGTTAACTAGAGCATTCTCGGTCGAAAGTAGGCAGTGACGTCAAACTACACCGAATTTAGGAAAAAGTGAGAGAAGGAAAAGATAAATCTTTCCTGTTATGAAGGGTTTTTAATCATCTTAAGGGATATTTTAAGTAATAAATCATCTTGGAGGTCCTCATATATAGAAAAATATAAAGCTATAAGAACCAACTTTTCAACAGGAAATCAATTTATATATTACTATATTGTGCATATATACTATTAAGTTTACTGCGTGACATGAGCAACGTAAAGAGTAAGGAGAAATATTACCAGGTAACAGCAACATGAAGACAGGTTCTGTACTTAACCCAGAGGAGGCTGACACAGTGCTGTAGGCAAAGTATTGTTACCAGGTACCTGTAATGGAAAATGGCTTAGGAAAACATACAAGTTGCTACCTCAGCATTCCAAATGAACAATTTATTTAAATATTAATCAGTCTTGAAAATATGTAGATTTACAAGTTGAAAAACCAAAGTGCTCGAGGAACTATGTTGGGCTAGCTCACTAAGAGGAACAGGAAATTCCCAAACCTACCTATTCCCTGCAACTTTAAAATAGCTCATTCTTTTGGAAAGAGAATTTTGAAATGTCTTTACTATTACTACAGTTGAACAGCAAAGTAAATGCCTAAGACCATGCCTTCTGGCCTTCCAAGGGATGCAACAGTTTGACATTTTCAATAGATTTTCTTGCTGTGATGTCAAAAGACAGAAAGATTAGGTCCTACCCCTAGCTAAAGGGACATTGGCAACTGATGGCTGCTGGAAGAGAGGCCATCAGTTTTCTTCAGGGATGAGGCCTCTCCAGTAGAAGGTCCTACACTCACAGACATGCAGGAAGCACAACATGGACTCAGTGTGTTATTGCAGAATAAAATTATTAGAATGAAAACCCGATTACAAACTATGTCATTCCAAAGCCTTCTGAATATGAAAAACATGACCACACTATACTTATTAGTTAGCAACAAGAAATACATCTGTGGACTTCCTACTGACCAGGCAATCAAGAATGAAGTTGCTGCAAACTAGTTGTATGAAGGACTGGCTTGTACTGACTCCCGGAGTTCATCAGCATATATCTGATCCCCAACTCTATACAATGATGGTGGGCCATTCACTTTCATCAGCTATCCTAGGAGGGTTTACTCCACATGAACTGAAAACATTACAAATCTGATATTTTGTCCCCTTCTAGAAAGTAGATTGCTAAGTCTTTCCCAGCACACCACGATTCTAAACCTTCTTTTCATTAATGCTGTAAAAAGCTGACTGGGGGGGAAGGCATGGATGGGACAGGGAGTCAAAATTTGATTAAGAATTGTTGTATTAAGTATACAAAAGCTCAATTAATTTTTTTTTAATTAAAAGCTGACATAGACCCCTTCTAATTTCTCATTCTGGAAGAGTTCTCCAAGATTTTCAAATTGCCACGCTGTCTAATCTGAAAGTTCACTGTCTCTAAGGAAATGCACCTTAACAGTATCATTATTGTTGCTTAATTATACCAGAAGGGGGTAAATACTTTTTGCTAAATCAGCTGCCGCTCTAATGTTTTAGTCCCAGGCTTTCTGACAGCTAAGAGTCTACCACTCTCCCAATCATCCATTCCACAATCCTTGACGATTCAGGTCTTCAACTCCATCAGCCATACAGATTGGTCCAAACTCCACCTCCCCTTGTCTGAATCCTGACTTCATCCAGATCCCACAGCAGATGCCTATCTTTATGGCAAAGAATGACCATCATTTACCAAAACCCAGCTTCTTAAGTATCTATCACCTTCTCCACACTGAATACTGACAATAAAAAAATAGGAATCAAGCACTGTATCTCAAAAAGCATTACAAGGTTAAGTGTGGGAAACAGATTATTTAGATGACTATTTCCCTGCTGTATTTGAAGCAAGCTTCCAGTAAGAGTAGGAGCAGTAAGAATTTTTTGAAACTCAAAAATGTATAATTTCATATTCATGGATACTGTAGTCCATTGACTTAGAGCCCATGGTGAGCTATACATACTTGTGAGAATATAGAAATGCACTGACAGATGTCAGCATGTACTCAACAAAGTCACAGCCTAGTTCCAGACTCATGTAACAAATGCCACTCAGCAGTTAGAGATACTCCAGCCCTTAAAACTATATGATATAAGTGGGGTATAGTGTTCACCTTTAATCCAGCACTTGTGAGGCAGAGACAGATATCTGTGAGACTGAGGTCAACCTACACTGAGAGTTCCAGGCCAGCTAGAGCTACAGGGAGACCCTGTATTAAAAATGGAAAAAAACAACCTGTATGAAACATGGCTAGAATAAATAAATGAAACAAATATATATGTATTTATGTATTCTTTCAAAAATAATTCTCACCTGTGAAGGTATCTCCAGAGTGGCTTGACTAAGGATGGAAAGACCAGCCCTAAATACAGGTAGTACTGTTATTCCATGGCACAGAATGAATAAAAACACTTAAAAGTGAGAAAACCAACTGAGCACCAGTGTTCCTCTCTCTTTCTGCTATAATACCTGATCAATGCAGAAATGAGAAAGGAGCCACCCTCCACCTTGCTTTCCCCTTCACTGTGAGTGCAAATAAACCCAGCCTCCTTTCTAAAAAAATACTTCTCTATCCCTGTCCTTTATAATAAACTGACTGTACAAATAGAATACTTCTCTATCAACCACTATATGCATTTTAATGCTGAGTCTCATAATAAAAACATGCATCACTGGTGAATGTCAGAGATAGATGCCAACTAAAATGGCTATTCAGTTGACATCTCATAGTGAAGCTCCAACCAAAATCCTCAGCAAATGAGAAAATTTCTATCTACTAATTCCCACTAACCAAATAATGTGACACACAAGAAGAAAAATAGAAACTATGTTTATATTCTAATTTTCATTAATCATGCATGGCCAAAATACCCAATTGATAAGATTCACTCTCCATACAAAACAAAAAATTAATTTCATTCAAGAGAATACTAAGTGATCCATTCTTAAAACAGTTGATTTAAGCAATGAAAGATACACTTAACAAAGATAGCTCCTAAACATCTTTTCAAACTCTTGAATCATTTAACAATTATTATTTAATTTTTAAAGGTTTTTTTCTAAACCACCATACCCAAATACAACAATTTATACATACATACATACATAGATACATACATACATACATACATACACATAATACCATGAAGAAAACTTGCAAATAATTGCGGGCACACGCTTTCTAAAAGGGCCAGATGTTAAATATCTTAGGCTCTGTGATCTATATTTGCCTCTGGGGCCACTACTAACTAGATCTGCCCTTGAAGTATAAACATACTAATAATCATGAACAAATGACTACACCATGTTCCAGTAAAACTTTATTTACAAAAACAGGCAAAACGATGTCACAAGTAGCCCACAAGCACAGTTCACCAATTATAATTTTTTACTCTACCATTCCTACCCCAATACTGAGGATTGATCTCAAAGCTTTGGTAGGCAAACACTCTCAATGAGTTATTTCCCAACCACCGTTCTATTTTTATTTTGAGTCAAGGTCTGGGTAAGTTGCCTTAAACTCATTATATAGCCCAGGTTAGCTTTGAATTGGCAGTCCTCATGACTCAACCTCCTAAGTAGCCGAGAATACAGGTATGTGCCACACCACACCGACCACCAATTATAGAAATTGACAATACATGGGGCTGGAGAGACGGCCTAGCAGTTAAGAGTGCCAACTGCTCTTGCAGAGGACCCGGGTTCAATCCCCAGCACCCACATGGCAGCTGAGAACCGTCTGTAACTCCAATTCCAGGAGAACTCCAGTTCCAAGGGAATCTGATGCCCTCTTCTGACCTCCGCGGCATTGCATGACATGGGTGCACAAACCTACATGCAGACAGTACATTCATACACATAAATAAATAAATAAAAATTGACAATACACAAAAGACCAAGGCAGGAGAATTGCCATGAGTTTGAGGTCAGCCTGGGCTATCGGGTGAGACCATTTCATAATAAATTTAAAGAAAAAAGAAAGATCTAACCAAGCATCTTCAAAGATTCCTGTGATATTTACTAATATCTCATCTTTCTTGCAAACCTTCTCATTCTGGGAAGACTTGTCTTATCCCATGTGCTTTAATCAACTCTCAACTAATGGTTAGACATTTTCTATTTACAGTTTGTTTTAAAGTTCTATGCTCTCTATTCAGCACCCCTAAACCTAGCAAGGAATGAGCACTTGATAGGTCTTTCACATAGACAATAGTTCTATTAATCATTAAAATGGTTAAAGCTGCTCTACCTGAATTCTAATAACTCTAGAACTTTGAGGTTTGACCCAGTACATAACAAGTACTTTTGTATGATTAAGAGAATCTAGGTTTGGTGAAGATAGTTGTTATTAGTCATAAATAATGAATATATACAGGCAATGATATTTATTGTTTAATTAAGTGGAGAGGGAAGATTTAAACCTGGTAATTTCTTTACAATAAGCTATTTGGATAACTAATATTTGGTGCTTTACTGAGAATAGGCATCAGTTCATTCAGTCATTTTTAAGTTGAGTTGAATTAGCATTGGCTCATTTAAGAAGCAAAAAGATAATGGCAAGAAAAGTTTGAAAGGGTGCTATTTCCTTTCGATGAACAGAAATTTCCGAATTGAGCAGTAAAATAAAACATTTCAGAGATTCAAATTTTAAATTCTGGGATGAGTAAAACAATTACTGGTGAAATTATAGACTTCTAAAAAAGTTAATTTAACTCACTCTCAGCTCAATCAAAATCATGAAACCATATTAAAAAGCAACCAGTGGATTTTTCTTGAATATTAATTTTCTTTTCCCCAAGTTTCCTGTATAATATTACTTCAACAAGATAAGTCTTTTTTGAATGATGAATTTTTGTTTTGTCAATGTAACATGCTACATGCGAACATATATTTCTTCTGGGAGGTTGTTCAGAAGTCTTTGTTATCCTTTCATTGTGACGTTAACACCTTTACACATACAAAAACAGAGAAAATAATATGCATATTTCATAAGATTCTATGAACATGGCAGACTGATATTTTACTTTTTGGTGAATTCGAATCATAAATAAAACTGCTGTAACTTAGGCTACTTACTGCCATCAAATCCAAAATATTTATTAAAAAATTTCAACCCCAAATAAATTACCTACAATGTCAACAAAGTAGGTGTCAATAATTCAGTTTACTAGGAAACAACTAAGTATGAATCCCTGCCCATTTTCACTCTTTTGCAAGCTTAGAAGTTTCACCACACAATGGAATGATATTCTCTAATGCAAATCCTAGTTCTATCACGTAGAAGCTGACTGACTTTGGCAAATTACTTGGCCTTACACTGGGTTTCCAATTCACTATGCTATAAAATGGGGATAGCATAAGACCCAATCAATTGATGTAAGATTTACATAGGATACTATTGGTGATTAATTAAAGCCAGAGATTAATACATAGGAAAAGTTGTATACATCTGAACCTTTAGTATATGCCCCTTTGTCTTGATTACATACTTAAATTACTATATGTCCTCACAGAAGACAAGACACCATAGCTGTGTTGAAAAGAGAACTGGGGTCAGGTAGTTAGAATAGAAGAAAAACATGGGACACAACCCAATAATAACTGTTAACATAAGTCTGTACTTACAGTAAACAATAATAGTTACCACTGGAAACCAAAAGAGGTTGTTGTTATTATTGTCATTGTTAGTAATATCAAGCAGACCAGAAATCCCAAAGGCAAAAGTACACAGTAGTAAAACCCATTGTTCCAGAAGGATTCTGTTCTGAGCATGAACTGGCTAAAACATAGACATGAGATTGAATGGTTTTACAGTGGAACTGCTCTACTCTTGCACCATGAGTACCCTAGTTTTTACATAACGATGTGTTCATTCTATTCTTTATTTTTAATATTTCTGGTCTTTTTGAGACAGAGTCTTCCTGTATCACTAGCTGGCCTGGAACTCCCTCTGTAGACCAGGCTGGTCTTGGACTCACTGAGATCTGCCTGCCTCTGCCTCCCAAGTGCTAGGATTAAAGGCGAGCACCGGCTTTTAATATTTATTTATTGTTATTTTATGAATGTTTTGCCTGCCTAAATGTAAGTGCGCCCATGCATACAATGTCCACAGAGGTCAGATGAGGGCATCAGATCCTCTTGAACTGGAATTACAGAAAGTTGTTGTTAGCCACAAGGTTGGAAACCAAACCAAAGGCAGTGCCTTTAACAGCTGAGCTGTCTCTGCACACCCTTATTCATTTTTTAAAAAGATTTCTTTATTTATGTATGAGTGTTTCCTTGCATGTATGTGAACCAGGGCCCAGAAGAGGGTTTCAGATGTTCTACAACTGGAGTTATAGACAGTTATGAAACACCGTACGGGTGCTGGGAACCAAACCCCAATCTTCTGCAACTGAAATTAACCTCTGCAACTCTGAACCTAACTGTTGAACCATCTCTCCAGACCCTCCTTGAATTTTCAAAAGAAGACATTTCATGTGACTGGAAAGATAGCTCTGCAGTTAAGAGCACTGACTGCTCTTGAAAAGGACCAGGGTTCAGTTCCCAGAAGCCACATGGTGGCTAACAACTGTCTGGAGCTCCAGTTCCAAGGAACCTGAAGCCCTGTTCTGACTCTGCAGGCACTAGAGGACCCAGGTGCACGTACATACATGCAGGCAATACACTCCTACACATAAAATAAAAACAATAAAGAAAAAACATTCAAAAGTAAAATTCCAGGACACTAAGATCTAAGTGTCAAAGCAAAACCTCTGAGTTCACATCAGCATCTTCAGCCTGAAGGAAGTAGATACATAGGGCAAGTGCTTTAAGTGTTAGCCCACTGAAATCTATTTTTGAAAAGGGAAGGTACATTTTAATGTGGGTTGCATTGTAAAGCAATGGCAATATAATGGTACTTTTGGAATCCCATAAACTCTGAATAAAATGAAGCTGTTCATACTTAATGCCTTTTTATAAAGCACTTCTGGATACTTGAAATGTGAAAGCCATTACTTTACATAAAACCAGCTTCAATCTATAAAGCTATGTTCTAAATATGTACACTTCATGGCATTTTAAAATGCATTGTTTTCTGGACTTGTATTTATTGGTGAGTTTGGATATAAAGAGCTATAAAACAGTGTCACATTAAGTCATAGAAACATGATTTCACTGAGGAATCTCATTTTTAACAGTGTTTTTGTCTTCCAAATAAAAAAATAAAAATTATTCTTACATTTCTAGATCTACTGATAGAGACAGAATGTTTGTATACCTCCAAAATTCGTATGCTAAATGTTAATGGGATATGTGATGACATTAGAAGTTGCGGGTCTTGGGGGATGGTGGGGGGTCATGAGGGTAGAACCTCACGAATGACACCCTCAACAAGGAAGACCCAGAGAGCTCCCCCCCACCACGTGAGGACACAAGTGAAAAAAACACTGTCCATGAAGCAGGCTTTCGGCAGACACTAATTTTTCTGGCACATGGATATTTGACTTCCCAGCCTTTATAACTATGAGCAATAAGCTTACCTTGTTTATATACCAGCTATTGGTGTCTTGATACGGTACCCAGAATGGACGAAGGCAACTGTAGCAGTCAAGAGTTAACATATGTACTTCAGAAAGCTTTTTAAACGCCTGACATAGAAAAGAGCCCCTCCAGCTATTTCCACATAACACTCAGTTAACTTATAATAAGAGCTAGAGCTATTCCTATATTCAGTTTCCTCTGGCTTTAATTTTGACCTTCAGTAGCATAATTAAACTTATCAAAAACGATTATGTGTTATATAGGTCACAACCGCCACTGTACCCGTGTTTCCATGACAGACTGAAAATATAAGTGATTTCAGGTGATTGTATTTAATGTTTAAGAATGGAAATCAACAGTTAGCCAAAGAGATAACAGCAATCTAATTAATATTTTAGGTTGTATTTTTAAACCTGAGGTTATAATCTATTAATGGGTCCCAAGAATCAATTCAGTGGTTCATAGCCTACAGTTTTTTTAATAAAATGATAGACCAAAATCAAATAGAATAAAAATACTAGAATACACCACATCTTTTCATGAGCATATTTTAGTTGAGCATTTATGTATATATTAGATCGCAATTAATTTTTGCAAATTAATTATTTATCATAAATAACCACAAAAAAATTTGAGAGTCAATAGAAAGCTCTGCTGGTTAATTTTTTTGTCCACTTGGCACAAATTAGATGCACCTGGGAAGAGGGAAGAGGGACTGGCCAGTGGCCATGTCTGGAGTGCATTTTTCTCTCTTTTATTGCTTTTTTTTTCTTTTTGAGACAGGGTCTCCCTATAGCCCCAGCTGTCTTGGAACTCACTCTGTAGACCAGGGTGACCTTGAACTCACAAAGATCTGCCTGCCTCTGCCTCCCCAGTGCTAGGATTAAAGGCATGCATCACCACGCCTGGCTGTGTTTTATCACTTTTTTAAAAATTTTTGTGAGCCTCTTACATGACTACAGTCTTCACACCATTCCCATCCTCTCTCAGATCTGCTCCAACTCTTCCCACATCTCCCCCCACTCCCTGTCTCAATTTCCTGTCCCCTCCCTTGGTTATTATTTCTACATACACATGCATATATTATTAGATATACACACCATGTATATGTAATACACTGTGTCAGTTCACTGGGCTTCTGTGTACTTGTCTTTAGGGCTGCCCACTCAGAGTTAGATAACCTCTCAGGGAGCTAGTCCCTAGAGAGAAATGATTATCCCCCTTTCAGCATCCACTGAGTGCTCTTCATCTTGAGATAGGACTCCTTCACATCTCCCTCACCCACCGTGATATGCCAACTGGGAAGATCTTGTTAGATTACATACTGTGGAGATTTCACTAGTGGGGCTTCCCCAGCATGTCTAGATGTGAGGCACCCTCCTAATTGGTACCCACTGTGAGCAGTGCCATCCCTGGGCAGCTTGGCTGGGCTGTGCTGAGCAAGCCGCAGAGAGCAAGCCAGCATGCAGCAGTCCTCTGTGGTCTCTGCTTCAGCTCCTGCCCCCAACTTCTTGCCTTGAGTTCCTGCCCTGACATCCCTTGATGATGGACTGTGAGTGGTAAGCCAAATAAGCCCTTTCCTCCCCAGGTTGTTTGGGTCAGAGTGTTTATCACAGCAATTAGAACAAGTGTTACCATGCATAAGCTTAGGTGTAGAAATAAGATGCGACTCTGACCCTGGCTTATATTTTATCTATGCCCTCTATTTCTCATCCAAGCCAGATAATTTAATACATTCACACAATGCCTAAAGTTTGAACGGGTAGAAAAACTGCTCTCTGCATAAAGTTCAAATTCATTTCCATTTTATAACTTAGATTTTTGAAATTTTGAAAACTGAAAATAATATTTTCTCTTTTTATTGCTCCATTTGCCTTTCAAACTCTTCTACTTGTGAGGAAGTAGATATCTGAAGTTCAATAACTTAGGGAAACCTACATACTAGCTCTCTTTTAGCTATTTAAAACATTCTTCTTTAGTTCATCAATATGCTATTGTAGTAATGAATATTTCCTCTAAACTTTGAGACTTATGACTAGAATAACATTCTACGAAAGCAGCTAATGAGATTACCTGAGCATAACTTAGAAAAGTTGACCTGATGTAGACAACCATGGGATGGAATATAATTATCATTTATGTGTAATTGATGTAATACTTTTCCTGAAGCATTTACTTCTATGCACCCCAGAAAGAAAGGGCAATAGGTGAACAAAAAACATTGCATCTAAGTCCAGCTTGGTGAACAGGTCATTCACTGGAGCATGGGTGAGGGGTTACTGACAGGAACGTGATCTACATGAGTATTAGTCACCAAAATAGGCAGTACTGGAGTCCCTTATCTAACTTGCAGGCAAATGTAACATTAAAGATACCCTCCTTCTCAAGAACTGGTTACCCCTTACACAAACTCAGAGAAGGGTCTTGTTGAATCTTGCAGATGCCATGAGCCATATGTGTCTAGCAGTTCCCTGAGGCCCTTAGCCTCCTCCACTCCCTCTATGAATGTTCCAGCCTAGAGGAAACAGCTACACAAAAAATGGCCTAACCACCTAGTATTTAGCCCAGAGCATTCAGGGATTTGAGACTCTGTGATTCCTAGGCTCCCTCACTGACTCCAGTTATAAAATAGCATACCCACCCATTCCCCTAGAGCTCCATTTCTGCATATTGCAATGCTCCTGAGTTGAGTCAAGGCATTCAATGACACATCTTCTCTGACCCAGTTCTTAACAGCTGTGAGTGAGCAAGCCCTCCATCAAGAATCTGCCATTGAGGTGACTGATGTTCAGCCATCCAGAGAAAATGATAATCAAGAATCACTGCAGATACACTGACCACAGACTGCATTCTCTAACAAGCAGAAGAGGTGCTGCCTACTTCAGGAATGACTGTGGAAAAGTCTTCTTAGACATGTGAGCAGGCTCACAATCTGGCCAGGAAATTAGCTATTATTTTATTGAACAGTTCTTCATCTCCATGGTAGCTTTCTTCTCTTACACTCTTTTCCTAGGTTTAGTGTCAAGAATGTACTTTACCTCCTACTAATGTTCACTGTAAAGTTTTGTGCTGGATAGCTTTAGTGTCAACTTGACACACCTGGGTTGAGGGAGCCTCAATTGGGGAATTGGCTCCATTGGATTGGCCTATGGCCACGTCTGTGGAGTATTGACTTGATTATCAGGCAATGTGGGAGGGCCCAGCCCACAATGAGTAGTGCCACCCTGGGCAGGTGGTTGTGTACCATATAAGAAGGCAGGCTGGGCATGAGCCAGGAGAGCAAGCCAGTGAACAGCATTCCTCCATGGCTTGTGCTTCAACTACTGCCTCCAGGTTCCTGCCCTGAGTTCCTGCCTTGGGCTCCCTGAGTGATGAACTGTGACTCAGGAGATGTAAGATGAATGAACCCTTTCCTCCCCAAGTTGGTGTTGGTCAGAGTGTTTTGTCACAGCAATGGAAGACAAACTAGAACAAGTTTGTAATGAAATATTACAACTGTTCATTCTTGGAATGTTTGGGTGATTTTTACTGATTTAAATTTATTGTTTATAATTTTTAAATTTTTTCTGTTCTTTAATTGTGAAAGGACATCATTTTTAATTTTTTAATTTTTTATTTAATATACAATTAATTTGATGGTATTTAGATCCCTCCCCTAGCTGCGCCTCCCCTTATTGCCCTCAATTCAATTTAATGTATGTAGTATGATATATAAATATATATAATAAGGTCTATAGAATCTAATTAGTTTCCACAAATGTCCTTCCACATGAGCACATCCACTGGAAGCTAATCAACCTACCAAGAGTCCCATGCTTAAAAGACACTATCTCTGCCCCTCCCAGTAGCCATCTGTGGCCATGATTTCCTTAGATTGGGTTGAGGTTTCTTACTCCCTCAAGTATATGCTGGGTGTGGTGGTTTGAATGAGAGTGTCTCCCATAGGCTTTAAGTATTCATACATTTTGTCTCCAGTTGGTGGAACTGTTCTTGGAGGTCATAGAAGGTGTGGCCATCATTGAGGGCAGGCTTAGTGAGTTTAACAAGCCTTACAGTCTCCAGTCTCTCTCTCTCTCTCTCTCTCTCTCTCTCTCTCTCTCTCTCTCTCTCTCTTATTGCAAGATGTGAACCTCTGCTTTCTGCTCCAGCTCCAGCCACCATGCCTCCTGCCACAATGAACTCTGATTCCCTGGAACTGTCAGTCAATTTTAAGCTCAAACAAACTCTTCCTTTCATAAGTTCCCTTGGTCATGGTGGTTTATCACAGCAACAGAAAAGTGACTAATACACTTATTTGGCACCAGAGAGTGGGCTGTTGGCTGTGAAAAACCTGACCATGTGGATGTTTGGAGAAATGTGGAAGACTATGGAACTTTGGGCTAGAAAAGCTCTTGACTACTTTAAGCAGAGCTTAAAGGGCCATTCTAGTAGAAGCCTGGACGAAAGCATTGCTGTAAAAAATGTAGTTCCAGAGGAAAATAAAGACTTAGGCAGCAACTGGAATCTTTTATCAAAGAGTCTGGCCACAGTTTTCCCACAGCCCAAATGCTTGCCTGATGCTAAGTTGAAAAGCAATGGACTAACGTCTTTGGCAGAGGATATTTCAAGACAGCCTAACATAGAAATGGTGGTGTGGCTATTAATGGTGAATATTGTGCAGATCTACAGTGAAAAGGAGCAAATGGGGCAGAAAGAAATGCAGAATGTACAGTTTGGATCTGAAAAGTGCACTAGGAAGGTTAAAGGTGGGGCCAAGGCATGTGAAGGAGAGGCTCCCTTTCATAAGGAGATTAAAGTGATTAAGGAGAGGCCTAGATATTTACAAGTAAACAATGGAAAAGTGTAATTGAGGAGGAGCCTTGAGATTTACAAGTAAACAACAGAAACAGTACTTTCAGGGCAAGACCACACCCTAATCCTCCAACTTTTGAAAGGAAAATGGTGCAAGGGTTTTCTGCTCCAAAAAGTCCAGGGCAGAGAAAAGTTGCAAATGTGGTTGAAATAGGCCAGGGTCCATCCCAAACTTGCAGCCAAACTTGGCAGTTTCATTCACATGGTGCTGGCTTTAGAGGCATGAAGTTTGCAAGAGCAACGAAGTCATCAGTTCTTCCTCCATGGTTTCAGAGAGCTGCCAAGGTCAGGCAGAGTACAGCAAGGGCGTCCCTGAATAAAGAAGGCCCTGATAGGCCATTGTGTGAAGCTGTGAATGTGAAGCCTTGTTGGCAGTGGAGACCCCAAAAAGACATTTGAGATGCCAGAGCTGTGAGATATTTGCCAAGGACAGCTGCATACAGAGAGTGGTACCAGCCTAAGGAAGAGATGTATGTTGCAAGCAAAGCTGCAAGAGCTGAGCCATTTAAGCACTTTGGAAGTAAAATCCCAGAAGTGCACATGGAGCTACTGGACTTGGTGTTTGTCCTGCTGGTTTTCGGTCTTGTTTTGGTCCAGTATTTCCTCACTATGCCTCTATTCCTCCCTTTTGGAATGGGAATGTGTATTCAGTTCCACTGTATGTTGGGGGTATGTAATTTGCCTTTTGATTTTACACAAGCTAACAGTTAAGAGATTGGCCTGTGTCTCAGAAGAGATTTTGGACTATAGACTTTTGAATAGAATCGAGACTGGTAAAGACTATGGGGACTTTTAAGGTTGTACTAAATGCATTTTGCATTTTATATGGTAAGGAGTCTATGGGGGCCAGGGAGTGGAATGTGGTGGTTTGAATGAGAGTGTCCCCCATAGGCTTTAAGTATTCAGACATTTTGACTCCAGTTGGTGGCACTGTTCTTGGAGGTCATGGAAGGTGTGGCCATGCTGGAGGAAGTACGTCATTGAGGGTGGGCTTAGTGAGTTTAACAAGCCTTACAGTCTCCAGTCTCTCTCTCTCCCTTGATGATGCTTATTGCAAGATGTGAACCTCTGCTTTCTGCTCCAGCCCCAGCCACTATGCCTCCCGCCACAATGGACTCTGATTCCCTGGAACCGTCAATAGTAAGCTCAAATAAACTCTTCCTTTTGTAAGTTCCCTTGGTCATGGTGGTTTTATCACAGCAACAGAAAAGTGACTAAAATACTGGGATTCTGTCTGGTTTGAACTTGCATGGGACTTGTGCACACTGTCACTATTGCTGTGAGTTCATAGGAGTAACTGAGCTCCCTGGGAACCCGTTTCCTTGTGCTTGTCCACCCCTCTGGCTCTTACAACCTTTCCCCTCCTTTTCCACAATTATCCCCGAGCTTTGGGAGGCAGAAGTTGGATACAGGAGGACATGATTTTCTTTAAAATCTGCCCCCTTTGGTTAAGTTTTCAACAGTTGGATATCATTTTTTTAAATGTCACATTTATATTTCTCAACTTTTGGGTTTCTTTCTCAGTCCTTCTTTCAGATGCTTAATTATGTTAGTATTTTCAAAGAATCAAATTTTGGGCTGGGCCTGGTGGGCATACACCTTTAATCCCAGCACTTGGGATACAGGCAAGCAGAACTCTGTGAGTTTAAGGCCAGCCTGGTCTATATAGTAAGATTCCAGCCAGTAGGGGTATATAGTAAGACCTTGTCTCAAAACAAAGACTAAAACTTTGACTTCATTTTCCTGTCTCTGTCTTTTCTTCCTGAATTGTATCTGAGTTTACTCTTATTGACTCGATTGCTTCCCACTTTCTCTCACCTACTACTACACTTTCCCTTTTCTCTTGCTTTAATTTAAACTAACTTTTTCTCACACCATTTTTTTTACTTTCTTCAATTTAGAAATTACATGTTCTGTCCCTTTTCTTTAGTAATCCATAAAATCTCGTTAGATGTTCTTAAAAAGGCAAAAGCTAAAGTTAGTCAAATTAATTATCAAAGAACTACAGTGAAATTTAGGATCCTGTAATCTTGTCACATTCTACCCTCAATTACATGCTTCTGCTAACTTACTTCAACTCCGTCATGTTAAGAACACTAATTAGACATCACTGTTAATGATTTTTGTGGAAGGTATCAGTCTTTCCTGAGCATGTGTCTGGCTTGCTTCTTTATTTCTCCTGTGCTCACAGCTCCTTCATGCACTTTATCATTGAGAATTTCCTTCAGTTAGGACTAGGTAAGGACAACCTCTAATAGTCAAAAAAAATTTGTTGCCCTCTCATTCTAAAAAAAAATTTTTAAACTAATTTGCAGGGATGGAGAGATGGCTCAGCAGTTAAGAACATTGGCTGCTTTCCTAGCACACATATACTGGCTAACAACTGTCTCTAACTCCGGTTCCAGTTGATCTGATGCCCTCTTCTGACTGCCACAGTCATTACATGATATGGGTGCGTGAACATACATGCAAGCAATACATTCAAATATGTAAGATAAAAATAATAAATAAAATATTAAAAAGGAATGATTTGCTAAATGGAAAACTGTAGCTTAGATCTGGAGAGGCAGCTCAGCGGTGAAGAGCACTGCCTGCTCTTGAAGAGGACACAGGTTTGAGTCCCAGAACCCACCTGGTGGCTAACAATCTATAACTCCAGTTCCAGGGGATCCAACACCCCCTTCTGATCTCCCTGAGCATTGAATAATATGGGTGCACTTACATATATGTAGACAATACACTCATACCCATAAAGTAAAAATAAAATATTTTTAAATGTAACTAGAATTTTTTTTTCTTTTAATCATTTCACTTACTATCTCACTGTCTTCTACACTCCATTCTTGATACTGAGAAGTCTACTACATCTGACATTTCCAAAGGGAATCTGTTTATTATCAACCTGATCAAAAATCTCTATAATATCATAATAATGAGCTTCAGGTATAGGATTCTTTTTGTTCACTTGAAATTCCTGAACCTAAAAATTAGCATTTTTCATTAGATTTTAAAAACTTTCAGCCATTAGTTCTTCAAAATACATTTCTTCTTCTTCATTCTCTTTCCATTCTCTTCCCAAAACATGATTGAAAAGATATCAAACCTTATGTTTAAGTTGACAACTGGGACCTCATAAAACTCAAAAGCTTCTGTACAGCAGCAAAAGAAACAATCAAGGAGGTAAAGAGAAAACCCACAGAGTAGGAAGAAATCTTTACCAGCAGCACATCTGACAGAGCATTAATGTCAAGAATATATAAACTACTCAAAACACAAAGAAGTAAGAAGACAAATGACCTACTCAAAAGATGGAGTAAAGAGCTGAACAGAGTCTTCACCAGTGAGGAATTAAAGATGGCTGAGAAACATCTTAAAAAGTGTTCATCATCATTAATAATTAAGGAAATGTAAATTAAAACCACTCTCAGATATCATCTCACTCTGATAAGACTAGCTAAGATCAAGAAAACAAAAGACAGCAGATGCTGGAGAGGTTGTGGGGAAAGGGCAACACTCATCCACTGCTGGTGGGAATGTAAACTTGTACAACTGCTATGTAAAGCAGTGTGGAGAACCCTTAAAAGACTCAAAATGAGCCTACCACCTGACCCAGCCATACCACTCCTGGGTATATACCCCAAAGACTCATCCTACCACAAAGATACATGCACATCCATGTTTATTGCAGCTCTCTTCACAATAGCAAAGAGCTGGAACCAACCCATATGCCCCTCAACAGATGAGTGGATGACAAAAATGTGGTACATCTACACAAGAAGGATGGCATTATGAACTTTGCAGATAAATGAATGGAGCTTGAAGCCATTATGCTGAGGGAGGTGACACAGTCCTAGAAAGACAAATGGAGAATGGTTTCCCTCATTTGTGGATGCTAACACCAAATCCCCCAGATGAAAGGCAAGCTGAACGACATTATGGTTATATTTTTGTTTATCTGAAAGCAACTATGTTGTTATAATGTGAATCTCTCAATGGGCTCTAGAATCCACCCACCAATTATTTTCAGACTCTGTAATTACTGTATATGGGTGGAGAGTATGTATCCATATTTTAGAATAATATGAAATTAATGGAGGAAAATGTGAATTCCTAAGCATAAAAAAAAGACTGAGAGAAAGATTCAGGACAGTTATGGCAGAATGCATGATCTGGGATGGGATGGGGTGGGGTGGGGGGAAGGGATAGGGGAATATGCCTGAACAAAAATGAAAAACGATATATGAAATACATAAAGTTTAAAAAAGAAATAAAAAATAAGCATCTTAAACCTTTGGGCCATTTTCCCACTACATTTGGAGCATTTAACAACAAATAAATTCCAGCAAGCTGAAAAAAAAAAAAAAACCTTATGTTTAAAATCTTATTCACCGATGTTAATAATGTATCCTATGTGCCAGGCATGGGCTTAGCAATGGGAATACATCAGTCCATCAGTCCAGCTCCTTTCCCTCATGTTCTAAGGCTGCTCTAAACATGATGAAAATTATGAGGCAGGATGTGGAAGAACATAATAAACATATGTGTTAATAAGTATGTCACCAAGAAACAAATACAAAAATGAAAAAATTTAAGAGTAGAGGTTGCTCTTCTCAGGAAGGCCCCAAACAAGGAATCGTTTGAGCAGAAACCTAAAAAAAAAAAAAAAAAGAATAAACAGGCCACATGAAGAAAAGTATTCCAGGGAGGCAAACTTCCAGACCCAATGTAAGTTCATGCTAAGTTCTTTGGTTCTCTTAAAGGCCATTGAACCCCTTATCTGTTGTCTAGGATATTATCGTTTATCTACTGTGTAGGCTAAACTACTAATGTTTAATGTCAGTATTTATATTCACTTAGAAATTCTATTAATTTCTCATGTTTATTTGATTGGAAGTATGAACTTTTAATTCCTTGCTTATATTTTAATCATTTCCTTTATTTCTTCTAAATATGTTAAACATAGTTCATATGTTTTGCGGTGATTATTTTAATATTTGAAATATCTGAAAATTTACATCCAGACTCTGGATGCTAACTAGCTGGGTCCTTGGGTCTCACAAACAATCAAGGTTTCCTCTGGAACAGTGGTCTCCTTTGAGAGTTGATTTAGGAAAAGATGCACTTTCACATTCAGATTCACATGGATGTTGGCAACATTCACTTCTTTTCAGTGTTCTAGTCTCAGATCTCAGATTCTGCTCACCTGGAGGCAGTCTCCAGATCTTTCCCATGCAGTGTTCTCTAAAGCAAAGCTTATAACATAAGAGCTTCCTTCTTTGAAACCATCAAGAGATTTTGCAAGACGTCAATAAAATATTAGGTATCACCAAGCACCGAGTTGTCAGGCAAACTGAGCAACATCAGTGTTATATACCCCTTTCCCTGAAAGCAACTGTGCTCTGATAATGTAAATCCCTTAACAGGCTCTAGAATTAACCCACCACTTACTTTTTGAAATCTTGGTATATGGGTGGAGGATATATAGGCATATTTTGGGGTAATATAAATTTAAAAGAGGAAATGTGAATCCTGAAATATCATGTGGAAATGACAAACAGTTTGTGTTCAGATGACATAATTTTAGTATAGGTGTGAGTACTGCTTCAATATATATATATATATATATATATATATATATATATATATATATATGTTGAAGCAGTACTGATTGGAGGGAACAACAGCAGAGGAACAGGGACAGGGAACCAACTGAAACAGTAAAGTTCCCCCAAGGACAATAAGCCTCTGCTTTGAAAAAAAAATTGAAAAGAGTCACAAAAAGATACAGGGCAGGGATGGCAGGGTGCAAGAACTCAGGTTGGATGGGGGCGCATGGAAGATGAGTCTAGATTGGACTGAGAAATGATGTATTAAATGTACATAACTTCAATTAAAATGTTAAAAAAATATATTGGGTATTATAACCACAGAAGTAACATTCCACCATCTTGGCCATATTCTACTGGCAGAGTAGAAGGTTCCACCCACACGCAAGAGAATACACAGGGGAGTGTACCTTGTAGCTCCGTGCTACAGGATCTCCTGCCATTGTCTGATGCATCTAATTTCCTCACCTAGGGCCTTGAAAGACTCAGGAAAAATTAAATCTAGACCTTGTTGAAATCACCTTCCAGGTCAAGGTGTTTTCCTGGGCCACACGACTGGTAAGAATGCAAATTTCAAACTTACCAGAGACCCATGATGTTTTATACATTCTCGAGGGGAGTGATTATTTCTGTACAGCTCTCAAACCAATGTAAAGACAATCATATCTTCTTGCCTTGATTTTCCGCACAGTGAGATTTGATCTGTGTCTACTCTATCTCCTGTCCTATGCCCCTGTGGGCAGATAGCTCTGGGAAAGCTGTAAGTCATAAGTAAATCCATATGGAGAGGTGAAATAGTAGTCACAGCTATAGGAAAGAGACACACTGCATCTGCGTTGCAGCCTACTAATACAATTTAATCAAATTATCACTTGTTTTAAGAAGTACAAGAACTAGTTCTGGAAAGGAGAAGCATCACACAAATAGGGTTAATTTTCCAAAAGAAAAGCAAGAAGGCATCAGTTCATCCTTTATTTCTTCAGTGTTTATCAAACATCTACAAGATCAAATATCACACAATTCTCTGAAGGTATGTTAGATAGACATGACAGAAATACACCCTATGGATGAAGAACTTACATTTCAGTGTTGCCTATCAAGAAGCTTTCTTTCCTTCAGCATGTAGACTGATTCTTTTTTAAGAATATTGTTATCCTCTTGTTCAAAGTTATCTTGAAATGTCACTGTTAATGAAGTTCTTTGCCTGCCTATTTTTATCATTTAAGGAATAAGAACTCAAGGGTCACATTGAAAATGCATGCTTAGAAGGAAATTTGCAGAAGAGTTTAATGGGTCTGTTTACAATCTTAAGTCTTAGCCCAAAATGACAAAAGATGCTGGAAATCCATATAGAGGCCAATCTGGTTTATGAAGACCATGGTGGGTAGAGCCAAAATTTATAATGACAAGTAGAGCTTATATCATAGTATAGAATATGGAGATTTTTCTTAGGGTTCTTCTGTAGTGGGAAGCTGATGGATAATTAAACAGTGTAGTAGCCTGTGAGCCAACCTGGGCTCTGAAATCTGAAATCCCTCCTAATAAGATCCACCCCTGACTATTCTTTTGTCCCCATCTACTTGTCTTGACATGGAGAGGTGAGTCCACCTGGATTAGTTTTCCATTGCTGTGTAATAAACAGTGGCTAAAAGCAACTCCAGTTTATTACCATACACTTCTCAAAATCAGACACACAAAGGCCCACCAAGCTAAAATCAAGGTGTCCTGGCACAAAGCACTCTGTCCTGAAGCCTCTACAGAAGAATCCATTTTTTGCACATGTATACTGTCCACAAAGCAAAATTGCTTGCAGCTGAATAAAAGAGTTCTCCATTTTCCTGCTGGCTGTATGCTAAATGCCCTTCTCAGCTTTTAAAAGCCACATATTCTGTCTTTCAAAGCCAGTAAGAGGATGGACTCCCTCTCACATTTCACACCTAACTTCCTTCCCCTGTCTTATGTTTCTGACCCTGCAAGAAAAGGTATTTTACATTTTAAGTCTCACTTACCTAACCCGAGGAATCTTCTATGTGACATTCTTATCTTTGATCATATCTTTTGCTTAGGGAATATGGTTATAGAGTCTAAAGAATAGGGCACAGACATCTTCGGAAAAATCATTGTTCTACTACAACATAGCCCTAGTGGAAGGCAAGCATCAAAGCTGTCCTGCCTAAAAACAGAGAATTGGTTCAGAACATGAAGGAAATCAGTTTATCATTGAACTATTTTTCTCATGCATAGCACAAAATATAAGGCTTCCAACAATCACTACAGTTAAATTACTATAGTAGTGATTTTGAAGTTTCAAGGCAAGAAGTAAACTTGTATTGGAATCCACATACTTTTTGATGTAGAACTAACAATAACTTTCCCAATAGTATAATATTAAGTTCTTATTGTACAGAAGAGATGTGTCTTTCTATAAAAAAAAAAACTTCAGTAAGGGCAAATTAAATTTTTGCATTAAAATGCAAAAATGCATTAACAATGCATTAATTTCTTCCTCCTAAGTTTTTACTTGTGATAGTCTATCACTTCAGGGGTAATTGTCTTTTTTGTGATTCAAGTCTTTTTCATTAATTCAATCTGAAAAGGCAAACTTAAAACTGTTCTTTGCAATTTCTGAGTGCATTTATTTCTTCCCTTTAAAAGGTTAGCTTTTTTCTAAGTATTATTTAAACATTTTAGTGTTCTTAAACACGATAGCTGCTTGCAAAGAGGCAAAACCAGTTATAATATTATTGTTAAAATTTTTCCCTAATCTTAACATAAAAAATGCAATTTCTGGTGCTAATATAAACCAATAACTGTAGTAATTGAACATTTTATGTATCTATTTTATGTGATGAATAAACTTAGGACCCATACCTTATCATAAAATTCATATTCATTTATTTGCTAAAGTTTGTCCAAGAAAATGGAAATCTGTATTCCATGTATAGTTTGAGTTAACCTTTAGTCAACACCCTGGGGAACTTTCCATAGCAATGACATCCACTCAGTATGCAGCTCCAGAAAATGCATCTTTGACAGAAAGACAGATACACAGACACCAGGTGACAGGAAGACAGATACAAAGACACTGGGATGTTCATCTTTATGGTTAACAAAATCATATTGTTCTGTTTGCTCAGTCAGAGCTATTTATATAAAAAGTTCTTTGTTGTGGACATCAGTTATTTTGGTATATTACACATTGTGATCAGCAGACATACGCAACATACAGATCTCTAGTCATCAAAAACCATAAGAGCAAAACTTAATTCTTGTTCATAAGATGGATATTCTGATAAATTAGTCCAAATAAAAAGAAAACCAGGTGTTTTAGTGGAAAGTACCTAGATATACATATGCATAGCCAACTGGGTAATCAATACTTCTGAGCAAAAGAGAACTACCTACAACAGCGAGAGATACTATTTGTTCCTCTGCTCAACTGTTTATTAACACATTCCTCGACACAGCTGTGGAATTGTGGGATGCCATCATTTTAGAGATAGCAAAACTAAGGCTCAAAAGTATTTTTACATTTAAGATCAAATAGCTAAAGAGCAACAGGTTTTAATCTGAGCATGAATTCAAAAGCCATGTCTTTTTAAATATTTCTAAACAATTTATCTAATGATAATTTACCTGATGGTTAATTATGGGGAAAAGACAATTCGTGTGTGTTTTTGGAACACCCAGACAGAGATTATTTTGTCATAGTGTGTCAATATGCATAAAGACCAAAATAGTTTGTGTTAAATGATAGCTGTCAAATAATAAGTAACTTATCTATGCTTCCTCATTAGCATATTTTCTGTCAACATTTAGAGGAAACTCATAGCTAGCATGGGAGCCAAAAACAATGGAACAAAAAAATTAGGTGTGGCCGGGAGTGGTGGCGCACGCCTTTAATCCTAGCACTTGGGAGGCAGAGGCAGGCAAATCTTTGTGAGTTCAAGGCCAGCCTGGTCTACAGAGTGAGTTCCAGGACAGCTGGGGCTACAGGGAGACCCTGTCTCAAAAAGACCAAAAAAAAAAAAAAAACAAATTAAGTGTGTGTGTGTCTGTCTGTGTGTGTGCACAGAAATCTGTAAATTTTTTATTTTTTAATTTGGTTTCAGTGGATTTAACAGTGGCTATGCAAAGTCTTAAAATAATTATCTAAATATAAATAGGCTTCTGTTCAATAATATTAAACATCCCATTTGTGTCACATACAATATAAATTTGGAATAAAAGTAACATGGTTGGATTGTGTTCCTTATAAACACTATTAAGACACACACTGGTTCACTACACATTAACTCACCTGTAATAAAATGGTGGCCAACACCAACTTTCAAATTAGTGTGCTTTCCAAATAATACAGAAAACTTCTAAGAACTTTCATTATAGGGATACTACTCAGAACCCTAACACTGAGCTTTCTGGTGAACTTCCACCATTTTATAAATTAGAGAGACACAATTTCTGTTGTCTGTCTGTTGCTAAGTTATTAACATTAATTTTATTATCTTGAATAACTACATAAAGTTTTGCATGCATAAGTAAATGATATGTCTAATATTATTTTAGATAGCTATTTTTGTTATACTTTAACACTATGCCCCCTTGAGATTGAAATCATGCAGGCTTGTTTTTTTCCCCCAAGGACCTCTGTTCCAAAAGCCAAGTCATGGTACAGGCATTTCCGCAAGCCCTATTTTTCATAATGAGTAGAAGCTTTGCATGAAATCAGAATTGCAATACACAGCTTGTGTGTTTTACTTGAAAAGAGCTCATTAAGATGATCCATCTCATTTTCAGGAGGACTCTGAGCATCTAACAGCAGTCGAAATGTTGACGATATTTGTATGAGAAGTAAACAGGAGCAGGAATTTCCAAATTACAAAAGTTAAGTACCCGGCAACCTGTTATAGGCTAAAGTTCTGTCAATAATCACTGTCCATAGTAGAGGGAATCTTGCTATCATTTTCTTGCCTATTCTTACCAATGAAGATATAACAATGTTGAAAATGTTCAATTGAAAACTCTATATCACATGCAGCTTTGCAAAACCAGCATGGAGACTGAATCATGTGACAAACTCTGGGTACAGCCCAAAGCCTATAATACAAGCTTTTTGTGTCTCCTCTCATTGTGTCCCTGCATCATACAAAAGATGAATGATCAGGTGTAGTCAGTTTTGGAAATCATGCAGTTTGCGTGATTCATGCTGATAAAAGTTCTGATTCTATATACACACATTTTGGTTAGCAGTGCGGGCAAAATAAGAACTGAGTTCTGCTCATAGGACATTTCACCTCAAAAATAATGTTGATACCTATTTGCAGCATTATCACACAAAATGATAAAAGGAAAAGTCAAGGATTTCTTGCATATCGGTCACAGAACATACCCACCATCTCTCAGGCCACACCATTCTGAAACATACATGGCTACAATTACTGCTGTTGGTACAATCTAGAAAGAGCCAGAGCACTATGGAAATCTTCAGATAAACCCTGTCATTTCTGTGTCACTTGGGGCAACAATTTCTTCAGAAGGATTACTGAGAATAAGTGAAAAGTAGGAACAGAGTTCCTCTTCCAAGTAAAAAGTCAAATGTCCCTTTTTCTTATTTCCCTGGCACTGTGTAATTTATTTAAACAGAAAAATAACAGACAAAATATTACTATCCTTGCAATATTAAAAGGAATGTTCAAGAAATATTTAAATGCTCTTAACATATTCAGATATCAATGAAAAATAATAAAAATCAGATTGCACAATTAGATTTACATTTTTATATTATTGAAATTATTGCAAATTCACTATGGTTTGGTTTTTCTTTTTTTTTTTTTTTTTGCTTCTTTCAAGTCCTTCTGGAAAGGAAGGAAGATGATTTATTAGTCTCGGATCTTAAATTCAACAAACTGTTCTACAATTCCACATTGACTCAATTCCATAGCTACCGGCTCATGATTGCTTTTCAGACATCTTATCTCCCTCACTTAGGAAATATATACTCCAGTGCAAGTCAAAGCCAATCTCTCTAGTTCTAATTAAGCACAGACACAAAAACTCATATGTATGTTCTCACAGATACAAATGAAAGGCAATAACTAGACCTATACAGTGGACCTTCAAGAAATTTTAAAACACTCACATAAACTGACCTTTGTTTCTGCAGCCTGTCTTCTGCTACTATGATGCATCCTTGTTACCTAGGCAAATCAGCTGTGTGGTCATCTTGGCACTAACGAAGTTGTAGGATAGATCAGTGAGAGAAAGAGATGAGATGGGATTCTCTTTTTATAACCTCACCTCTGCTCTCTTTTGAAAAGCTGAAAAATATCAAAGCTAAGCTATTTTCCCTGCTGGTACCCACAGAGCAATTATCTTGTCTTCCACCTGCCTCCCTGGAATAAGTCTTACAATAGTTAAGCAAGAGGCTCATATATCATGCCAATCAAATCATCAAGGCTTCTCTTTTTGTTAGAATGGAGGAACCGAAATAGTCATAGACTCCAAATATTATTCAAGAAATCAATTTAGAGGATTTCTCCTTTACCTATCCAAATACTATCTCTGAGTTCATGTAAAGGATTTCAGATGTTTTATGCTACTCGGCCAACCCTGAGAAATATGAGCCAGCAGTCTATGTGATTGCAAACCATTAGAAATATTTATGATCAGAGGTAAACATTTAAAAGTGAAAAGGGGGCCTGGAGAGATGGTTCAGTGCTGCTCTTGCAGAGGACCCAGGTTCGATTCCCAGCCGGCGGCTAACAATCATCCATAATTCTAGGGGAATCCAACACCTTCTTCTGACCCCACAGGCATTGCATGACAGGGGTGCCCTTAAATGCATGCAGGCAATACACTCATTAAATAAAAATAATAAATAAAATATTAAAAATAAATAAATAAAAGTGAAAAAGATTAATTCTTACACTGATTAAATCCATCATTTTTGCCAACATCAATGTCTACACAAACAAGCAGATGCTAAGAATGTCACAATTTTCTCCATGTTTTAAAAGTTTGCCAGGATAAGATATCACAAAGTATGTACCCTTGAGGAAAAACTGGCTTGAAAATCTCAATCACTGAACAGACTGACTTTGTATCATAACTTCCAGAGGGGATTAGTGGTAGGATTTACAAAGGCAGCAATAAATACCTTCTAGGTTCCATGCCAGCCTCTTGGTCTCCAGACTGACTCCTTTGCTCCATGACAGCCTCTTACCCTTTGTGGGAATCAGACTGGTCAGCAGCCAGCATCTTTAGACTGCCCCTGACCTACTGGTAGAAGACCACCAGCATAAACATTCCCAGGGGAATCCCTCAGGAGTGACAGTCACAATGCATGTCTCTAGTCTTGGGACGGGGAGGTTGAATTGTTTTGCTATACAGGCTGGTCTATGCTCCAAGTATTTGCAGCTGGAAGATAGGGCTAGAAGATCCTTGAATATATGAGGCAAAGAGCATGGTTTGCTTTTTTGGTTAGTCAAGAACAGATTATGGTTACATGAACAAAAACACTTGGCTTATGCTATGAAAGAATATACTATAAAAGCCTAGCTGCAGAAATAAACAGGCTCCGTTGCCTCTGACGATCCCTGGCTGTGAAGCCACCTGTCCTGCCTTTCCCATTGTACCTCCGGTCCTGGTCCTTGCTCTCCGTGCAGGGCTGGCCCTGGAAACCCTTTCGATTTTGTCGGTGACCATAACAGGAAATCACGAATGGCACAATGATAAGATAGATTCAGAACACACATTTCTTTAAAGACTAGTGTTATTTCTTTCTGGAAATCATTTGTTTATTGCTAATATTGAATCTAAAGGGATAGGAATCTATCCTTTTCCCTAGTACATGAGCAAGATAAAGGGCATACTTGAGTAAGGTCTTACAGGGCTCGGGCTACATCCTGGGTAGAGAGCAATCTTCAGGTACTATAAGCCTAGAAGTATACTCAAATTGTATTTCTATAGCATGATCTTCCATGGGTACATGAAATAGACAGGTACTGTCATAAGCCCTATGAATACACTAGCTAGCATGTGTTGAGCAGTTCACAACTAGCAGGAAATGTGTAAATGTGCTCCTTAAAAATATATGTTGAATCCAAGTGCTTGTTTCAGAAAACAAATATATTGCTCCTTAGGACTCAATTTTTCCCTTTGATTGTTTGAATTTTAGTTTTGCCATATAACAATAGTAACCTTGTTACTTCATCTTGAATGTGCTTGCCCACTGCATTCATATTAAAACTACAAAGATCTAACACATTTCAAAATAAAAACACTATGATTTAGCCAGGCATGGTGGTGTGGGTATTTAATCCCAGCACTAGGGAGGCAGAGGTAGGCAGAGTTAGGCAGATCTCTGTGAGATCAAGGCCAACCTGTTCTACATAATGAGCTATACCATTCCTGAGTGAGTACATACTCAAATGATTTTAAGTCATCATACCACAGAGATATTTATGTATCAATGTTCGTTGCTGCACTATTCACAATAGCTAAAAAATAGACCAGACTAAATGTCCATCAACAGATGGATAGATAAAGAAAATATGGTATATATACACAAAGAACTTTATTTTCTGAAAATAAAAGTAGACAAATACACTCATCCAGGGGGAACTGGTGGGTAGAACCCATGTGGTGCAGGGTGTGGACCTCCCTGATTGTTGCTTACCTCGGGTTCCTGGAGGAGGTCCTGACTGTCTGGGTAAGGGGTGGCTGGTCTCTCCAGTGCAAACTCAGAAGTGAAAACATGAAGCCTAGACCAACCACCCTTGTATACCAAATAAGAAGACAACTAAGACACCTGAAGAATACAAGCAAAGCCAGTCTTCAATTCAACAAGGAAATACTTGAGTTTCATACTAGAATCACCAACAACAAAAGAAATCCAAATGCCAAAATCACAATAAGAAAAACAATACCATGAAAAACCCAAATAATAAGCTTCCACCAAATACTACCATTCTTATAGAAGACTCCTATGATGAGGACCCCAAGATGTAACTCGGGACATAGATCTCAAAAGAACTATCATAAACATGATCAAAGAAATCAAAGAATTGAAAGAACATACATACAAACAAATGAAAGAACTAAGAGAATATAGGGATAAACTAAAAGAAGTTAATGATAAACTGCAGAGTGAATTCATAAAAGATATAGAACTATTGAAGAAATTCAGGCTGAAATGAAAAAGGAAGTGGAACACTCAACAAACCACTTGGAAAGGATGGGAGAAAGCCTCAATAACAGAATGGATGAAGTAGAAAATAGAATATAAAGGCAGGAAGACAACATGGAAGAACTGAAAATGAAAGTGAACATTTGCAGAAAAATTATAATGATCATTACACTAAGCAAAATAAGCCAGACTTGAAGGACAAGTACCATATTTTCTCTCACATGTGACATCTAGATTTAAGTGTGTGTGTGTGTGTGTGTGTGTGTGTGTGTGTGTGTGGCATGAAAGTAGAAAGGGGACCATGAGAAGAGGGGAAAAGATCTAAAGAAGAGAGAGTGAGGGGTAAAGAACGGGTAATGGAACACATGATCCTCCAATAAATATTTAGTAGCTATATTTCAATATATCTGCTATAGAAACAGGGATGCAAAGGATATGAAGAGGGCATGCCATGAAGCTTAGAGGATGATAAATGATGATGGAAGGTTGACAGCAACCACAGGGTAGAAAGCAGTAGGACCAGCTACCTGAAAAGGTGACATTTAGACTAAAATTGGAATGCAAGGAAACATGTAGGAGGAATGAGATTTCTAGGCAGGAAGGAATTCAGCAGGTGGTTAATGCATAGTGAGCAAGAATAAGATCACAGAGTAAGCTCAGAGGATAGCTGGGATGGATAATGAAGACTTCAGAAGTCTGAGTAAGCAGAATGGACTTTCATTTAGGAGATATGGGAAGCTTTCAGTGAGTGCAAGAAGGAGAGAGACATGATGTCACTGACACATTTAAAATGCTCCAACTACTTCACAGAGGATGGATTGTTGGGAAGAAAGTATCCCAGAGTTCTAAAAGGGACAATCCTGGGGTGGACGAGGCTGTCAGGAGAAAGAAGACAAATCTGGTGTGTGTTTTGAACCATATCACTGGTTAATCATAACTGCCTAGGGAATAAATGTGAAGAGTAAGCTGACTTCTAGACATCTGAGTTGGACAACTGGGTACTGAGAATTACCAGTACTGACAGGAGAGGAACTGAATACAGGCTGCATTCTGTTTAATGTGCATAGGCACACTTGTTTTTGGTGTTTTATCAAATAATGTACTTCACTACCCTAATATTTATAACAACTGATAGTATCCTACAGCAAAGGAGACTAAACTAACTATATTATAAAACAGAGACTATTTTTATCAGACTAATTGTTCTCTATGTATCCTGGCTTAGGCAAAGTTACATTTTTGGAGAAAAATAGCTACTTTAAAATGATCATGAGGCTCAGCACTCCAGCATCAATATTTTTCGCCTTCAAATATTAGACTGACCTATTTTAAAGGTTAAAGCCCTGAATGATCCAATAGATGAAGCAAGGTGAAAAAGAAAGAAAATTCCTGATCAACTGACAAAGCTGACTTCCATGCTAGGGAACATTATTCTTGTGCAATAAAGCCTATTCAGTTAACATATATCAGTATGAGAACAGGGTTCTTAGCTAATAGGGGTAAGCCCACCTACATGAAAAACATTCTTGTTTCTACCTCAAGCCACTGAGACCTTTACAATCCCTCATACCATAATGTCAAAGAGGACATCACAAAAGATGAAAGCAAACAGCCCAAGATCATGCTTCTGATACCCCAAAGTGCCAAATCCAGCCTGGTGCATTATGGGGGAAAATGGGCAATGCAGATCAGAGACAGGAGTAAACCCACGAAGAGAGACTGGAAGGTAAAAACGGCCTCACATCCTAAACACTCCCAGAGGTTTCACTATTGCTCTGTTCTTGCTCCTTTCTGTGTACTTTAAAGTCTTATCTCCAATTTAATCAGTTTATATCATGGCCCTATATGGAAGACCATAGTATACAAATGAGAAAATTCATGTTCTGAAAAGGTGGCAGTCAAGTGTACCACCAGGGTTTGACTTAGTGTCTAACTTCAAAGTTTATATTAGTGCCTCTCTATTGTTTATAATTCACCAGATGCATTTCTGATTATATATTAGGTACTCAGTACAGCTTTCATTTTCTGCTACTATAAAGTGGCAGGCCATGAGTCAAATGGACCATGTGGGAGAAGATCTTCCTATATCATGACTATACAGATGGAAATGCATCCTTGTATAAAATGGAGAGCATAACTGTCTGTTCCTAGTGAGTTAAAACAACCTTCGAACATACAAACTCCTAAAGAAAATTAGTTAACATTTTGTCTCGACTATGCTGTAATTTATAACAGAAGCATTTAAAGCATATGAGAATCTCCTCAACTTGAGGCTGGTGTATAGAAAACTTGCTTAGCAAAATATTAAATAGGAGTTTAACCCTGTTCTACTTTGCCTTCAATTGCTGTGGCAAAACACTCTGGCCATTACCAACTTGGGATGGAAAGCATTTATTTGGCTTACATATCCCAGGACACAGCTCATCACTTAGGGAACCCAGGGTAGGATCTCAGGGCAAGAACCTGGAGGCAGGAGGTGAAGCATAGGCCATGGAGGAATGCTGCTTACTGGCTTACTCTCCTGGCCCATCCTCAGCCTGCTTTCTTGTACAATACAGCACAACCTACCCCACAGTCCAGTCCAATAGACAAAATTCCCTAATTGAGACTCCCTTAACCCAGGTGTATCAAGTTGACACTACAGTTCTGCAGCACACCTTTTCTCATTAAATGTATATTAATTTATGCCACACAATAGGTTAACTTTTATAGCTATTACAATCCTTTTCCTTCAAAAAATTACACAGACACACACACACACACACACACACACACACAGACCATGTGTGTGGCAAAACCAATGCTGAGTTTATGTTTTAGCTTAGGTAGTATATAGACTACAAGGTACCACAGCATTCCAACTAGCATGACAACACAGGAGTAGAGTTTTCATAGTCTGTGTCATTAAGCAATTTATTTCTGCATTACAAAAATTCTGATACATAATCTTGCTTATATTTATATTGAAGCACTCATTTGAAAGGACCTCAAATTCCAGACTACTGCAACTGATTGTTTAGGAAGTAATATGTCTGTCTTATAAGACAATTCACAACTTATGAAAATTATTAAATGATAATAAATGTGTTAATTTTTGGAGATGTTGCAGTATGATTTATGCATATATATGTATAAATAAGTTTTTCATAGCTACCAAATCCACAGATATAGAATGCTTTTAAATTTTAAAAATAAAATCTGCTTCACTCTGGCTTCTGAAGCACATTCTTCAATCAATTGATTTTTCACAACAGCATGCAGTGAGCTTATAAATGCAATGTTCACATCTAGTACATTCAGGATGCCTTGATGTATGTGATTTAAGCATGTAATGTCTCAAGGAATCTGCTACCCATGAAAGATGGACATGAGTATTATTACATCTTCAAGTAATTGTACTACAAATACATTAATTGTTATTAAATGAAATAGTGTGTAGTAATAACAGCTATCACTATATGACAGACATGAGTGTGCTTGGTATCACGTGTGCTATTTAATATAGACATTATTGAATACACTACATTTTACCTTAATGAGAAAATGAAGAAAAGCAATGCCTATTATGGAAGACTTACTAGCTAGTTTGTAGGTGAGGTATTGATACTAAGCAAACACATAACTCCAAGCTCCCTTGAAGCTAAATAAGGCCACATATCCAAGCTTCTGATATTAGACTGAATAAAAGTTGCATGTGAAAAATCTTACTCAGTTGTTTAAATGGAAAGCATGGACCAAACCTGACATTCTCCTCTTAAGCTCTGTTCCCAAATAACTCCAAAGACACCAGCTGTTAGCCAGATGAAAATATTAAATTTTAAACTATTTGGTGTTTATTTATTATATCAGATTGCCTACCCTAATAATTAATTAATTATACGCCCATATGTACACACACATACACACCTATACGTGTGTTTTCCAGTCTACTACCAATGCCAATATATTGCTCTTATAGTCACTGTGACCCAATACCTGACAGAAACAGCTTAAAGAAAGGAAATATTTACTTAGGTTCATGGTTTCAGAGGTGCTAGTCCATCATGAAGGGAAGGATATAGTGGAGCAGAGCAGCTCACGGGACAGCAGCCAGGAAGCAAGGAAAATGGAGATACACAAGAAGGGACAGAAAAAAATGGCGCCAATGCCATTCTCCGCAGTGACCCACGCTGCGAGACCTTTCCTGGGGAGTCAGAAACAGCTACAACTATTCACCACAGATACAGGGGTCCCTGAAAGGCCAAAGATTCCTTCCAAGTCCGTCTTGGTTAATCAATGAGTTTATTAACGTTGCTCTCAGGAGCTAGTCGCCCATGCACAACAGCTCACAAGCAGCTGCACCACTGAAGAGCCTCAAACACCAGTCAACCTTCTACCTCCCGTACACTCTGCCACCTCCAGGACCACAGGCAGCCATAGCAGGGCAGAGTAAACAGGACCTCAGGTCAGAGGCTTGTACCCATCACCGTCCGTCAACAAAAAGATGTTAGTATGCCCAAACCAGGAGCACAAGGGCAAGACTGATGGTTGTTTGGGCCTGCCAAGGAGGAACCTTCAAACACTTCCTTAAAAAAAAGAAAACCCTCCAATTCAGGTGATATGTGTATGTATGTATATAATTATGTGTGTATATATATGTATACATGCAATACAAGTTGGAGAGAACAACAACAAAAGAACTGAAAAACTGCAAAGACTCAGAAAAAGATGAAAGATATGTATGGCAGAGTGCAGGAACTCAGGTGGGCTGGGGGGCATAGAAAGGGAAGTGACTCTAAATTCAATTGAGAAATGATGTATGATGTATGGAAAAAGTTTAATAACAATATATTTTTTTAAAGATGTTAGCAGTCTTATTGTGACAGACCCAAAAATCAACCATGTTATTCCACTGACTTCATTGTCAGGACTGTGAACCAAGGTCTTCTGTAGGTCACCATATGACTCTGCTAAATAATAGTGGAGATCCAATGAAAACATAGTGAACCGACTTCCCCAAAGGCCCTACATTCTATTCTTCAGCAACTCCCTATAATGTCAGGCATTCTGAATCCATCCGTGTAGTGATCCATTCATTAGATCAAAACTCTTGCGATTCCAGTCAACTCTGGAAACACTCCCACTGACACACCCAGAAGTTTGCTTCACTAATTGCCTAGGTATTTCTGAGCAATCATTACAAACTTGATTTCCTGTTGACTTATTATGTAAATATATCACCTTAAACCATAACATTCCACTTCTATCCCCAAAAAGCTCAAGTCTCCTTCATATGAAAAATACATTCAGTTCCTCTAATGATGGATTCCATAGTCTCAACAATGCCAGTGTTTCTGAAAAGCACAAATTTAAAGTCTCCTCCAAATTTCAAAACAAACTCTTAGCTGCATGCACCTGTAAGAATCAAAATGAATTATAATATGGCCAAAATACAATGGCAAAAATCAAAGACCTCTATATTAGTTCTCTGTTGTCATTATAAAACACCACGACCCAGGCAACTCACAGCCATATGTCTGTATATCCCAAATCTAATTGGCTATTAGCTCTCTCCTTGGAGGAATAACCCACGGCTGATGCCACAAGCTTACATCCTCTAATAGTTAGGAGATGTTATAAACCACACGAAGACCCTGCCATACTTAACAGAAGAAAATGTAAATCATGAATTAACATACCATCCAAACATCTGTGTCTATACCAAAGAAACCTACCATAACAATTAGTACTGTTTAAATACCTATATATCTAATTGTGTGTGCTTCATTAGTAGGATCGAAAGGCTATATATTATACTGTTTAATACCTAAATATCTAATTGCATGTGCTTCATTAGTAGGATCGAAAGGTTATGCCTGGACAAGCTGGCAGCCCATGAAAGAAAACAGCCAGAACTGACTAGAGACCAAGACATCAGCTCCAGAGAAAGTAGAGTGTTTTGCTTCTCATCCACCTGTGCCCCTTTTCTAAGCCTAGGGAACAATCTGCGGAAGAGGGGGCGTGGTAGAATGTAAGGGCTTCGATTGGGGTTAATGGTGAAACTACAACAATATAGACTGGACACTCATTTGATCAACTTGATTGAACATACAAGCCCCCCCTTTCAGGATGGTGGGACCCATGAGCTGTGTGGGTTTGGGCACAACTGCTTGCAAATTGGTTTTACATGAAGGATGCTTGTACTCACAAATTATCACCTATTGTTAAAAAAAATGAAAACAAAACAAAACAAAAAAGCAGAGAAAGATGCAGAAAACTTACGGCAGAATGCACGATCTGCGATGGGTAGGGGTGGGGTGGGGGGGAAGGGAAGGGGATATATGCCTGAACTGAATTGGAAAATGATGTATGAAATACACAAAGCATCAATAAAAAAAAAAAAAAAAAGAAGAGTTTCATTCATGCTTACCATTCGGGAGGTAAGAGGCCATAATGGCAGCAAAGGTGGCTTGATCAGAAACCCAACTGAGCACATCTTCAAGCAGACACAAGAAGCATGTGTGTGTGTGTGTGTGTGTGTGTGTGTGTGTGTGTGTGTGTCTGTGTCTTCCCAAGGCTTTCCATAGGTTTTCAAGTTCTCACCACTAAAAATAATGTTTTCCCCCCCAGTTCTTCCAAACTCTTTTCCTAAGATTAGACTTCATCCATGTGTATGTCTGTTTGGAAGAGGTTCTCATTCAGTCTCACACTGTATTTACACAATATTCATAAACCCAAGAAAGAAGGAAGGAAAACCACTTTCTACTAGTTCTTCTTTTCCACGGAATAAACTGATACATATAGTTAAACACATTAAACTAAATAAACATAAATAAATAAATAAATAAATAAATAAATAAATAAATAAATAATAAATAATGGAGTTTATTCAGTGGCCTTATAGGCCAGTGCTAAGATAAAACAGCTTTCGTAAAGGCCCTGAAGCTGTAAGTTGCTGCACCAGGCAGCAACAATGTCCTTGGGGGGGGAAAAAGTATGAAACTGGGGTTCTCAAATGAGAAAAATGTTCATGATTCTTCAATATACTAGTCTAGGTTAAGGTTATTAACTTTATGAGATACTCAATATAAGTGAAAATGTTGCGTGTTCCTCTAATTCCCGATAAATATTTATGAGTCTATTAATAATAACTGATTTAGGAATTATTTAGAGATAAGAACTATTCACTACTGGACAAATTAGCAAATCAATTAATTATTAATCTAATGACTTATCATTAACTATTTTGAGTAGGTCTCCCCTTGAAACCAACAGTATAAACATGCTTCTTTCAATTAATTTGGTACCGGTGATTTCAGAAGCTGAAAGAAATATGCCCCTGGCTTAATGAGGTGCCTTTCCTCTGTGAACTGTTCCCACTAACTGGCATAAAAGTATTTGCTGGTATTTCAGCTCAAAGTCATTGCATACAGTATCATTTTTATAAAAACATTGAAGGACTTTTAAGTTGCTCTTTAAGATATATTTATTGTGTGTGTGTGCGTGCGTGTGTGTGTGTGTGTGTGTGTGTGTGTGTGTGTCTATATGGATTTAAGTGTACTACCTGCACATGGAAACTGGCGGAGGCCAGAAAAATCTGGAAATGCAGTTGCGGCCGTCATGTGAGTGCTGGTAAGTGAACCAAGGTCCTCTCGCAGAGCCATTCTCTAGCCCCATAAGATATCTTTATATAAGAGTAAATTAAAAATTAAAGCACCTTCTTAAATTAGCAAGTAATGATTGCTTAATTAGAAAAAAGGAAATGCTTAGCTAGCACTTTCTGGACGATTAAAAGAAAAGCAATATTGTTGGTGACAGACGAGGATCAGTATCAAGTGTGACTCATTCTGAGAAGAAACTGTTAATGCCTGGTTCATTAAATCTTTCCAAAGCTGTGCAAAGGGTGCTATAAAGCACAAGAAAAGTTATAAACACATAAAACCTCTTTTCTCTTGTGGCTGTCTCAATTTCCTCCAAGCTTCTTGGACAGCTTATCAGTGTTCTACAGTATTGCTTTCCTGCATCCAGATGTCTCTTCTCATCATCCCAGGTCTCTCCCAAGATAAACTCAGCCACATTCACAGATACATCTGCCACCAATTTAACAATGGTTAAAACCTACTTCTTTAACAAAAACTCCATTTTAATACCACTCTTGGCCTTAATCCACAAACCCTCTTTTTGCAGTGAACAAGGGCTTCATGGCTACACAAAGTGCAGAGAAGTGTTGGATGGGTGCTCAGCCCACCAACTCATTGGTGTCTTCCTCTCCAAGGATCGGGGGACACAGCAAAAGAGGGGGTAGAAAGAATATAAGAGCCTGAGAATAAGAAGGCTGTGAAACAACGTCTTCTGGGCAAGACGCAGCCATTCTAGCCGGGCGTGGTGGCACACGCCTTTAATCCTAGCACTCGGGAGGCAGAGGCAGGATCTTTGTGAGTTCAAGGCCAGCCTAGTCTACAGAGTGAGTTCCAGGACAGCTGGGGTTACAGGGAGACCCTGTCTCGAAAAGACAAAA